>CM062812.1:744173546-744773546 GCA_031772625.1 Pinus tabuliformis | reverse complement strand
GAAAAACTGAAAATGTATGTAACTTGTACTTTGCATAATATTTAATTTAGTAATTTACCTTTACATTTACAAAATTTACAATTTTACATGGATGATTGCAAAAATGTCAAATGATAATTATGATGTGCATTTCATAATTATTAAGATTTATTACTTACTAATTTAGTTATTGATATTGTTGGGATTTTATTTGTGATTTTGATATATTAAATTTTTAATAATTCTATAGAGAAAATATACATCAATTTTACTGATTTTTTCCAAGACAAAGGGGATATTTTACTTGAAATATATTATTTTATTATTATTATTTTAAATTTTATTTTCCAGTTATAAATTATATTAGCTTATATGGGATAGGGAAAATGATTAGTAATTTTATCACTTTAAATATTTTTTCATATTTTATAGGTATAAAGTATATATAAGTTTTTTTAAAATTTTATTTCTAAACTAAAACATATTGGAGGATCAAGAGATTATTAATATTATCACATATTTATAAAATAAAAATGAAATGAATGTTAATTAGTTAAAATTGAAATAAATAAATTAATTAAAAATCTAAAATAATATTATAATTTATATATATAAATATAAGTATAATTAAGAAAAAGTTATTTCTATTGTAAAACCCAAAAATATTGGAAGATTAAGAAATTGTAGATATTTATTGTACATATTTAAAAAAATAAAAATAAAAACAAATCTTAGTTATTTAACAAGATAAATTAATTAAAAATATAAAATAATATTATAATGATTTATATTTTGGACCATGTTTGATTTAGATGCATATTACTTTAAGTGGCATTTTTTAAATTTTAATTTCGAGTAGTTATTTATGTTTCTAAAAAATTGACTCAACCTTTTTTTTTGTGTCTTTACAAAAATTGATTAAGCATGGTCAACCATGTTTGCTTTAAGTTTTATAATATTTATCCTAGAGTTTATATGCCTTGGGCTTATAATATCAAAAGCTTGAGTTTATTAATGTGAGTGATCATATTCATAGGGTATAATATAAGCGTTCATATTCTGAGGGTATAACATTATTGATAATGTTTATAATATTAATTTTATTGTTTCATTACATATATTTATTAATATTAAACTTTAATATTAAAATTTCAATTTTATTAATTTTTTTCAACATAAAATTTTATTAATATTAAACTTTAACTTTAATATTAATATTAAACTTTAACTTTAATATTAGTATTAAACTTTAAATTTTACTTTAGCTATAATATTCATGGTTAACCATTGTGAATGGCTATGGTCACATTGTCACAAATATTTTCTTATGGTTCAATGTCACATTATGAAAACTATAGTCATCCATGGTCAACCATGTTCGAACGTCACATTGTGACAAAGATTGTCTCAATCTAAAAATAAACCATGGCTAACCATGTTCGACCATGATCAATAACCATGCTCACATCATGACAAAGATTGTCGCTTGGTCCAATGTCACATTGTGACAACTTGGTCGTCCATGATCATCCATGGTACAATGTTGCATTCTGACAAAGATTTTGTCAATATGAAGATAAAAAATGCTCAACAATTGTGCAACGTCGCATTGTTAGAAAGGTTTTGTCAATATGAAAATCAATCATGGTCAACCATAGCCTAACGTCGCATTATGACAAAGATTTTGTCAATATGAAAATCAACCTTGTCCAACCATGGTCAATTATGTTTATTTTAGGGTTTATAATGTTTATAATGTTTATAGTATCTATCTTAGGGTTTATATACCTTAGGTTTATAATACTTGTCCCTTGTTTTTAATATTATTCCCTTGGAATTTCAGTATTAATCCATTGTGTTCATAATATATATCTTAGGGTTTATAATATTAATCCCTTTAGTTTATCAATCTTAGGGTTCATATGTGTAGGGTATAATAATACTCATAAGGTTTTAATATAAATCCCTAGGGTTTAATATAAATCCCTTGGGTTTATAATCATGGTCAAAGACATGCAACCCTGGTGCAATGTAACATTGTGACAAATATTGTCTTGATATGACAATCAACCATGGTAAAAAATGGTCAAATATCACATTGTGACAAAGATTATCTCAATATGAAAATCAACCATGGAAAAACATGGTCAACCATATTTATATTGGGGTTTATAATATTTATATTAGAGTTCTTATACCTAGGGCTTATAATATTAATCTATTGGGTTATTTATCCCTTGGGTTTTTAGTATTAATCCCTTTGGTTTAGCAACCTTAGGGATCATATTTCTAGGGCATAATATTATTCATAAGGTTTATAATATTAATTTCATAGAGTTTAATATAAAACATTTAGGTTGATAATCATGGTCAACCATGCACAACCATGTTCCAGTGTCACATTGTGACAAATATTGTCTTAATATGAAAATCAACCATGCTCAAGCATGGTAAAATGTCACATTGTGACAAATATTGTCTCTATATGAAAATCTAGCATAGTAAAACATGGTCAACCATGTTTATTTTAGGGTTTATAATATTTATCTCAGAATTCTTGTACATGGGGTTTATAATATTATTCCGTTGGGTTTAATATTACTCCCTTGCATTTATAATCCCTTAGGATTTTAGTATTAATCCATTGGGTTTATTATTCCATTTGGTTTATAGTATTAATCCATTGGGTTTATTAATCTAAGGGTTCATTTTCTTAGGGTTTAATATTATTCATAAGGTTTATAATATAAATATTTAGGTTTAATATAAATTCCTTGGGTTTATATTCATGGTTGACCATGGTCCAACGTCACATTCTAATAAAGATGTTCTCAATATAAAAATCAACCGTACTCCAACGTCACAATGTGACAAATTGTTGTCTCTATATAAAAATCAATCATATTGAACCATGACCTAATATCATTTTGTGAGAAAGATTGTCTCAATACAAAAATGAATCATGGTAAACTATATTTATTCTAGGATTAGTAATATTTATAATATGATTTATAATATTTTAAATAATAATAATAATAATAATAATAATAATAATAATAATAATAATAATAATAAACTAATTATTAGTATTATTTATTTATATTGTTTTATTAATATAAGCACTGTTTTTATTTATTTATTAATATAAATATTTGTTTTTTTAATTTATATTAATTAAATTTAAGGATTTATATTTAACCAAAGAACTAATATTAAAAATTTATATTAATTAACAATACTTATATTAATATTTAATTAACAATATTAATAAATACCAATAATAATAAAAAGTAGTTGTTGTTGTTGTTGTTGTTGTTGTTGTTGTTGTTGTTGTTGTTGTTGTTGTTGTTGTTGTTGTTGTTGATTTAATTTTTAATAATGAATGAATGAATTATTTAATGAATGAATTAATAATGAATGAAAAATAAATTAATAACATTTCCCAAAAGATTAATCCATGTATTAATGCGCATATATCAAATGTTGAAGGTGGATACCACATTTACTACCATTATTATTAAATAATTAATATATTCTACATAGTTAAAAATTGAATAAAAATAAATAACATTTAATATTAAATAATAATTAATATAAATTAATAATTATTATTAATTATAATGATAATAATAATATTCTCATTGCAATAGCTTTTTTATTATTATTTTTATTCTTATATATTTATTAATGGTAGATAGAAATGAAAATTTTGGCTATATCAACCACATTAATAATTTTAATGTGGTTGTGCTAGTTTTCACACGAAAAAATATAATAGGATTAAGGAAAGACTTTCGGTAGAAATCACAGAAGAGAATTCTTTGTCGACGCGTTTGAACCAACAAGTGTGATTCATCATAAGACTAGATGATGAACACCACTTGTTGATTCGAAACGTGTCACCAAAAATTTCTCTTATATAATTTTTACCAAAAGACTTTTCTTAATTCATTATAAATCAAAGAAACTTGAATTTGGAAAATATATTAATAATGTATATTTATTACAATATTTATACAAATATAAAAAAACATATATTTAATTATTTTTATTTAATTTAATTTAAGAAAAACCAGTAAGTTTAGGATAGTGATACCATTAGTCCATTGTGACAATAAAATGTGCTAGGAATAGGAAAATGTTAGTTATTTGACTTAATATTTTTTTTAATAACTAGCATGATAACATATCTTTATAATAACTAAATACATTTTATCACATAATTTCGTTAAAATTATAAATACACGTGATATTTATAATGAAAATCTAACATCCTCTCTAACGTGTAGTCAAGCGTATCACCTTAATAGAAAGCTGTTTGAAGTAAATTTTTGAAGTTACTAAAATTTTGTGTTATAATGTTTCTAGGTCTTTGCTTTTCATTGAAGAACAATTGTCATCGATATCATGGCTATGAGAGAATATACATGCCCTCCACATCTTATGTATCTATTTATAGCTTTCTGTGATTCATTGAACAATTGTCATTGGTATCTTGGTTGTGAAAATCTTTATTTTATGGTTGGGAATTGACAACAGAACGCTACCTCCCTTCGGATTTTCTGAGATTGAAATGTTGATGTTCTCTGGCCCGCAATTAGGTACGGCAAGGAATTGTTGATTTCTGATTGTTTTGTATTTATATTTTATATATAATTTTATCTCAAATCATTTTCGAGCTAGTAGTTCATAAGTGCAGAGCTGATTGATGCATGAATCCATCGAGGGCACTTCTAGTTGTTTGAGGTTTGTAATTTCATCATTAAGAATTTTCTTTTCTTATTTTTCTCGGCTTTAACGATAACCATAACCAGTTTGGAATAAAAACCATTTTTAAATGGAGAATCTAAACTTTGATATTCCCAAGAAGTTAATCTGATATGGACACCGATTATATATCTATGATCACACATTCATTGTCTAGGAATATGAGTTCAATCTTAATCCGATAAATCCAAAGATTCCCTAGTAAAAATACCATCTTGATTTTAAAAAAATTTATGCTACTCATAACATTACATATGTACATATGTTTCTTGCAATATGAATGTTCCGTTCTCCAAACATGGAGAACAAATCTCCCTTTTCATACATGAATACATTTAATGGAGTTAGATAACAGCTATAACTATGTTCATTTGGGCATGATACATTTTCCATCGAATCTTTTTGTTAGTGGCATCAATTTTGCTTGTCTATGTTGTGCAGTTGATTATTGACGTAACAAGTTTTATAATGTTTTGATGGGTGGATTTAAGGGTTTACCTGATAATGGTCTTATTTGATCTCTTCTCTTTCACCACTTTGCCATAAGTTTGACTGATTCCTACATTTATAAATTAAATAAACTTATATGGTACGTTTTAACATTTCACATTGGTTACAAACCATCTCATTTTATGATATTATTAGCCCTTTTTTGCTAGGGACTATATAATTTAATTTCATGATATTATTAGTCATTTTTTGCAGGCTATAGCACTCATTTTGTTGTCAAAGTTCAATGACTCTTTACTATTTTGTTGAGTTTATGTATCTTTAATCAATTTGTTCATCAAAATGTTGAATATTTATATTTTCTATAAATTCAAAAATAATTTTCTGATATATGGAAATCTTATTTCTAATGTTCTTTTGGATGAGCTAGTTTTGATGTGACATTATTCCCTTAGTGGAGGGCACTTTATTTTCAATATTTTTTAGTTCCTCAAAAATCATTTTAAAACAAAAGATGCTAATTTTGTAGATCATTCTTGAGAATTTCGAGGTTTACCCCTTATTTCATTGTAAATTTTTACAGATTTAGTTATGCATGCAAATAGGTGCATAGATTTGTGAATCTGTACACAATTTAGGATGTGCAGAAGAGGAAGTATGTTCAGAAGAACAAAGATGTAGAGGAAAATTTATTCGACACGTATACAATTATTTGAACCTTAAGCAAAATTTTAGAATCCAACTTAAAATGAAGTCTCCTTTTTAATGTGTGTGAGAAAGAAATGTTGTTCACAGGTGTCTGGAGTAAAGAACAAGAACTTTTATTCACAATGTTTTGCATCTCTGTATGCAATTCCCATTTGCATACTTCTTCCACATACCTCTCAACACTACATATTAATCAATTAATTAGCAATTCTTTTCTTTCTAATGTTTGCGGTATGAAATTTTTTGGTGTACGTGTATGTATGTGAAATAAAGTTGGGAGATTAATTCTCTCCACTACTATGTTGACATGGGATAATTTTATTTGATATAAGGATGCAAAGGAACTATGTAAATATTGTTTTTCTAGATGATTTGATATGTGGTTGTCAAAACTATGTTCGATGGTTTTGATTGTTTATAAACTAGAAACAATGAATTTCAATATTCACTGTTCTCAAATACAATGTGCATTTCTAAACTAAATAGCTATTATGAAATCTTAAATGAAGTTTCATTTTAATGCGTGTGAGGAAAGAGAATGATTGTGTGGAGCAAGTGTTAAACACACATGGACAACAAGGACAATATGAAAGATAAAACATGCAAGTACATTTTTCATTAACATGAGATATACATTTATAGTACAATATCTGACCGTTGGGTTCCACATCCCAAGGTCTCTTGGACTCCTTTTTTCCATTCGACTTCCACACTAACCCACTTGAGGATTAGGTGTCCAACATTCCCCCCCTTAATCCGAAGGGTTATGTATGAGTCCAAGAAGAGAGTTGTAATACAAAATGTGCAAATATGCATGGCAGCACTAGGCTGAATGTGCTCTATGAAATGTTGGTATAAAGGGCGGTGGTTTAAGGATGACCACCAACACTAGAACGCTTAGTGCAGTTCCCGGAACTCTTCCAAAACTGGCAAGAAACTGAAGTTTTCTGCTAAAGGAAGTGATCTTATTATTTTAAAGAGGGAAACCTTCAACCATAAAAGGGAGGTCTCACCCCGCATAAAAGGTAAAACTTCAACCTGAAAAGGGAAGTCTCAACCTGTGATGGTTTAAGGATAACCAACAACTCTGGAACGCTTAATGCAATTCCTGGAACTCTTCCAAAACTGGCAAGAAGCTGGAGTCTTCTGCTAGAGGAAGTGTTCTCAATTTTGTTCCTGGAATTCCTTCGAAACTAGAAAGAAGCCGAAGTCTTCTGCTAGAGGAAGTGTTCTCAATTTTTTTCCTGGAATTCTTCCGAAACTAGCAAGAAGCTGAAGTCTTCTACTAGAGGAAAGTCCTAGATTGCCAACTGAAGGCATGTTCACGGGCATCTTTGTCTCTGGCTACAACTATGAAACTGATGTGGCAGGTTGTGGCTCAGGCTCGCTTGATGTGACTTTGAAGCTTGTAGATGACCATCATTTCCCCCCCTGTCAGATACAAGGTGAGATGATGGAGAAAACTCAGCTGCAAGACTTTTCAATACTCTGGAACAAGTTCTGACATGTGTTTTGAATATCTTCTTGGGTGTTGATGCCCATTGCCAAGAAGCGATCCATCCAAGATGAATCTTTGTTCTTGCAGGACGTTTGTTTCTGAAGCATCTGTGTGAAGAATGGCTGGTTTTATGACAATGCTTACATGGATGAAGATCAAAATAGTGATCTTTCAAATGGCCAACTCGGTCACAGTGTTGGCATTTTACAATCTGTTGTTGTTGTTGTTGTGGAAGAGGGGCAGAGTCTGGAACAACTAAAGCTGAACTGTCATAAGGAGCAGGTGAACTGTCATGAATGAATCCAGCACTCTGAAACTGAATGGGCTTGGCATAGTCTGGAATATGAAAGGACAAGTCCTTGTCATATCCAAGACCAGTTTTGTGCTTGTTATGGACAAGCTGTTCCCAAGGTCTGATGATGTGCTTGGGAAGTGCAGACTGAGTTTCTGCATCTGCATGTACAATTTCTGCTTTATTTGAATGAACTGTAACATTATTGACTTGCTGTTGATGGGTGGTTGTATCAATGTTCTGAACAAAAACAGGTTCAGAATGATGTCTATTTTGATGTAGCTCTTCTTGCTGTAGCTGTGATTCAAGCTGCAAAAAATCAATCTTTTCCTATGCATTTTGTAGACATGTCTGAATTTTTGAGAGAAAATCCTTACTGATTTTGAATGTCCCATCAACAGTGGAAAAGATTAGACTATTTAATAACTGTAATGCATCATCAATTTTCTCCATTTAATGACAATGTTGCACAAATATCTCACACAATGCCAAATAACCGCAACTTTAAAGAATATAGACAACCCCCAATGCTTATGAACATTGAACTCTGTCATTCCAATTAATCCTCCAATTGATGAGGGTGCCCTTTTAACAACTCAGACCACATTAATAGAAATGTCTCAGTTCTTTGATGGAATGGATGAGGATGGAAATCTTCAAAATACCAATGGACATGAGAAACCTTTGGATGTGCCTCTAAAGTGCGGGTAATCCTTAATGCTGTTGAATTTTGTTGTTGTACACGAAGATGCAGGGTATTTATGCCATGAAGAAACAAGTACGCTGCATTTGGACTTAATACACCTCCCAAGACATTGTGCAAAGAACGTACTGTGCCAATAACCTTGTTTGAACCACTTAAACTGCCTGCAAGAACATCATTATGACCTGCAATATATTTAGTTACTGAATGCAATACAATATCTGCGCTGAGTGCTAACACTTTCTGGTTAACAGGCGTTGCAAAAGTACAATCTATACAAACCAATACACCCTTTTTATGACAAATCTTGGAGACCAGCTCAATATCAATACATCTAAGATAAGGGTTTGTGTATCAAATGAATTAAGCCATCATTCTTCGAGCAGCAATGGGAGCCAACGGTTCAATGCTTTATGGATGCTATGTATTCACGCTTAGAGAGAATTCGAATCCAAGATAACAAATTCTGAGAAAAACTATGCCTGCATGTCCACCAATATTTCTCCAACCAACGCTTATGCCAAACTAACATACATACTCAATGACCAATGCACATAGATTAAAAAAGCAGGTTTGATCATTCAATGCAGGTATTCACACCATATAACCAACATATTGCGTTCAACTATTCAACTTTGCATTTAACATACCATGGAACATGCACGTTTGCCACACGAGATATATGAGAATACATTTGCCACCCTTGCAAGAGTCACAACAACATTACTTGCAATGCCAATGCGTCAATATGAATCTGGAAGGTCATAACAGTGTTATATGAACCAAACAACGCAAACACATATATAAGGCACTGAATGGATATTATTCAATGCACCAGCAGAATTGGATTGTGAATCAATGGAGTCGAAATATTTAGTTTTCACCATCAAACAACTCAAAATCACTAGTTTTCGTTTTCTTCAAATCGCCATCGCACACTATTAAAAGGCTCAAAATGATCCCCTTTGCCACAAACAACTCAAAATACATAGTTTCCACCATTAAATTCTCGATATCAATATAATTTTCACATTGGAGCAAAATCACAGCCGCTTTAAGGATTTTGAGCAATAAATTTCTTCAGAAAATGAATTGCGTTACCTTAGTTTGAGCCTCTAGCCATCAAGTTCTCAGGCAGGCAGCCGCCACTGCAATTGGGCTGTGCTGCAATTCATCACCCCCTTTGAAAATCCGATCTGCAGCGTCAAATTTCTTCCGTTGCTCGACACCGCTATATACTCGCTCATTCCTAAACTTCATTCCTCCATATTCATCAAGAAAGTTGCCAAGAAAAGGCCTGCTGCCTTACATGGCTTAAACTACCCAATACTCCGCCTACTCCGCGCCCGACTGATGGGCTTAGATCCTCTCGCGGTCTCAGATTAAACTTATTTTAATCATTAATGGCAATGACATGAAATCTCATTCTTCATTTGTGGTTTTAAAAAATCAGGCATATTTTACAATTACAATTATTTCCACAACTCTGAGGATCGTGACAAATGCCGACTTCGGTCATCTTATTTTCAAAATATAAATACTGCTCTCAACTTTTCTTCTCTGCATTCCATAAAACGAGATTTTGTTTATACGATTATAAATTTGTACTGCTCTCACAGCCACGCATAGAAGCATAAATGTCAAATCAAATCAGTGTGCATCTGACAATTCGATTGGCCTACGAGGTCTCGTCTCTATCAGATGAACAACTAGTCGTTGGGCGGAAAGGATACATTCATGTCATGTTCATGTTCATGTACTTAATAGCATATTGTTTATCCAGACCAGAAGAAACATACATATGGCCAAAAGAAGAGCGCAATCCCAAAAAACTTAAAAGTGCCTGAGGGGCAGAACTAACAGAGTTTGCTAGCAAAATAGAACGAAGAGTGTTGTATGTGTACAACGTTAATACTCATTCAGTTTGAGTACACATTCGGTTTGAATCGATTGGAGAGCGTCCTTCAATGAAGAAAAAAATTTGAAAAATGAATACCTCTCTGCAAGTAGGCCAAGTATCCGCCGGATAGCGCTCAATGGATAGATGCGTTAATGGATAGAGCCCAGAGGCACAGGAATATGGAAGGTTTTGGATTTTGAGCGAATTCAGGGCAGCGCAGGTGTGATAGAATGACAGAGGCGTTCTTCTACCTTCCATCAGTTCAGGATAGCATGGACGGCGCTGGATAGAACAACGCTTCTTTCAATAACGTTCATGGGCAGTGAGGCAGAGAGCACAGGTACTATGTCAGGCAAAGAGCGCAGGTACAAAGAGCCTAGTTATAAAACATCTATGAAACTGACGCAGTGAGATAGCGTTTGCAGCTGGTCTCTTGATAGAGGGTGCAGGCTTGTGTAAAGGAATATGGCAGAAATAAACTGCACAGAAAGGCTATAAAACAAATGGCTAAAAAATAATTATGCAGGGTAGGAATACGCCTGCTCTGATACCATGTTAAACACACATGGACAGCAAGGACAATATGAAAGATAAAACATGCAAGTACATTTTTTATTAACATGAGATATACATTTATAGCACAATATCTGACCGTTGGGTTCCACATCCCAAGGTCTCTTGGACTCCTTTTGTCCATTCGACTTCCACACTACCCCACTTGAGGATTAGGTGTCCAACAGTAAGGAACAAAAATATTCTTCAAGAATTTTCTATTTCTTTGTATAAATTTATCTTATGTACACTTATTCCAGAAACCTCCCTCCCACACAACAGTGCATATTAATCAATTAATTAGCAGTTTTGACTTACTAAATTTTTATTATCTATATATCAGGTGAAAAATAAGGGTAGGGTATTAAATATCTTCATTACTATGTTCAAAATCTTTCATCATTTAAAAATTGTGTCAAAGTGGAAACAACAAATATTGGTATTCACGGTTTCGAATACTATGTGCATTTGTGATCTTACGTTTGTGAATTAAATAATCATTGTTGAATATTAAATGAAGTATTTTTTAATGCATATGAGGAAGAAGTATTGTGTGAGAAAATGGGCTTGAAGCAAGGAATATAAAGTTTTTTCGCAATGCTTCGTATCTCTGCATACATTCCCGCATATCTTCGTCTCAGACAACAATACATATTAATCAATTAATTAACATTTTTGGCTTAATAAAGTTGAAGGCATTAAAATTTTGGTTTACATGTATATTGAGTGTAAAATAAGGGTCCACGATTAACTCTCGCTACTACTATATCCATGTTTTTCCATTTTATTTGAGTTTGTAAAAACTAACTACACCTATGATTTCACATTTGTCACTTAAATAGTTATTGTCCAATATTAAAGTTTGGGGCATGAAAAATTTTGTTTATATGCATATAGCATGCAAAAGAAGGGTAGGTGATTAATTGTCTACACTACCATGTTAAAAGGATTTGATTGTGTAACAACTATATCAAAGTAGAAATAATGAATGTTGTTATTCACGGTTGTTGATGACTCTGTACATTTGTGATGTCACATTTGTGGGTGCTCCATCAATGAGTGCTTTGAAAATAACATTTACAATAATACTGAGACATGTATTGCTAGTTTGTTTACCACTTATGTGACTTTAAACTTTCACATATTTAGTTGTGCAGGAGAACATGTGCATAGAGTTGTGAATCTGTGTAAAATAAAGGATGTGAGAAAGAGGAAGTATGTGCGTGAGAATGGGGGTGTGAGGAAACATTATTCTATAAAAATGAAATTATTTTAGCTTTTAATAGAAACTTAGTACCAATATTAAATAAAATTACTTTTTGATGTGTGTGAGAAAGAAGTGTTGTGCAAAGCAAGGAAAAAAATATTTCATTTGCAATATTTTACATATCTTCATACATTTCCCCTTGCCCACTTCTTCCGCATACTTCTGAGCACTACATATTTCTCAATTAAATAGCGATTTTGGCTTATTAAAGTTTGAGGTGTGAAATTTTTGGTTTATGTGTATATACGATGTGAAATAAGGGTGGGTGTTTAACTCTCACCATTAATATGTTGACATGGTCTCATTTCATTTGATATCGAGATGCAAACGAGTTGTGGAAGCCTTTTTGCTGATGATTTGATGTGTGATTTTTAGAACTGTGTTCGACAGTTTTGATTGTTTAAAAATTGGGAAAGACAAATCTTGGTATTTAAGGTTCTCGAATACTATATGAAATTATGAATTAAATACTATTTATGTCATATTAAATGAAGTGCCTCATTAATATGTGTGAAGAAGAAATGTTGTGCAGGAGAACATATATGTTGAGTAAGGAACAAGATATTTGTTCTACAATATTTTTTACCTTCTCATCAATTTCCCCTCCAAACACTTTTTTCTCGTATAACTGTAGATATTGATAATTTATGGTTTTGAAGTATTAAAGATTCGGACATACAAATTTTAATTTACATCTATATCATGTGTGAAATAAGGGTGGGAAATTAACTATTTGAATTTCCATGTTTAGAGGCTTTGATAATTTAAAAACTGTATCAAAGAGGAGACAACGAATCTTGGTATTCATTATTCCGTAATAACATGTGCATTTGTGATCATATATTTTAGAATTAAATACTTATTATTGAATATTAAATGAAGATTATTTTAGTTTGTGTGAAGAATAAGTTTTGTGTGGGAGAATGGGTATGCATAGAAAGGAACATAAATAAAATTCCCGAAATGTTGCATACCTCTGTAGATATTCCTAGAGATCTTTGTTGCACACAATAATACATATTAATTAATTAATTGTTTTTTTTTACTTATTAAAGTTTGAGGCATGAGAAAGTTGGGTGATTAGTTGTCCCCACTACTATGTGGACATGGGGTCATTTTATTTGTGATTCCTAAATACTAAGTGAATTTGCGATTTCACATTTGTCAATTAGATAGTTATTATTCAGTATTATGTTTTGGGGCATACAAACCTTGGTTTACATGTGTATCATGTGTGAAATAAGGGTTGGTGATTAACTATCCACACTACTATGAAAACGTGGGCTTTTCGAATATTACGTACATTTCTCATATTGCGAGTAGTAAGTTGTCTTATTTTTTTGTTTACCAAGTCATGTGAGATGGAAAAACCTTTTGCAAATATAAACTATGTGTAAAGGAAAGACATTTTCTAATTTTTTTTAAGTAATAATATGATTTACAAATTTGATAAATCAATAAAACAATGCAAGAAATCAAATTATAAAAAAGAACATAACATATAGGACAATGAGTTAGTTACTTAGTTACAGATTATATATTGCAAATGTTAGAGTATATATAATATAAGTAAATAGTATAATCCAAAATAGGGAACCTAAACAAAAAAAACCTTCATTGAAATATGTGTTTATACAATGTTAGTAGTTACATATATATGGTAACCAGAGGATGAAATCATATCTCAAGAATCAAATATACCAGGAAAGCTCTTTGGCAATGGTCAAATCCTTCAAGAAAAAAGTAAAAGGTCCTTGCCACTAGTGAATGGTAAGTTAAACTTACTAGTTACTAGTAAGAGGTACATCTACACGTTTTCTACAACACATCCCTATATCGATAACTTGCAAAAAAATATAGGTTCATGAATCTGACCACGCATACATCTCGGTTTGATAGTCGTTATTCATATATGTCTTAGCTTCACAAATGTATTATTTGACACTTCCCTTAGTTGAGAAATTATTGCAATAATATTTTCATTTTGTAAGACGTAGGAGACTCTTCAGGTGGTTTAATCAATAGTCAAAGACATCTAGATAAAGTATTTAATGAAATTCTAAGAAAAAACATTTGTGCAAAATTCACCTTCTTCATAGTCTTTAACTCGTATCGAGCTATCAATGTGTGTGGAATGAAGATTGTGATGAAGACGGGGTATTTGGGAGAGAATGGGGCTGCAACGAGAACTTTCCTTCATAGGCATGAAATTATTTCAACTTTAAATATAAACTTAGTGTTCAATATTAAATGAAGTTTATTTTTAAGATGTAATTAAGAAGTGTTGTGTGGGAGAATGATTGTGTGAAGCAAGAAACAAAAATTTCATTTGTAATTTCTCATACATTTCTTGTATAAAAATACATTTTGATTACTTTATTAGTAGATTTTAGTTGTTAAACTATATATTGAATGTGAAATAAGGGTGGATGATTAAATGTGGATATTACTATGTGGACGTGGGCTCATTTTATTTGATATCGGGATGCAATTATGGTGTGGGCCAAACCATGTGGGTAATTTAGTGGTTCCTTTCTTCATGCTTATACAATTGCTTCATTCCTTCATGCTTATAAAATATACATTATAAGCTTGTGGTTCTCAGGTTTAGCAATTTGTAATTATGTAAGTACATTTTGTGTTTATTTCTCCCGTGAATTTATTTAAATTATAGTTATTGTTTAAGTTGAAGCTAGTATTAACATGAAAAACTGAAAATTTATGTAACTTGTACTTTGCATAATATTTAATTTAGTAATTTACTTTTACATTTACAAAATTTACAATTTACATAGATGATTGCAAAAATGTCAAACGATATACATTTCATAATTACTAACATTTATTATTTACTAATCTAATTATTGATATATTGTTGGGATTTTATTTTTATTTTTATATATTAAATTTTTAATAATTGTATAGCGAAAATATACATCAATTTTACTGAGTTTTTCCAGGACGCAAGGGGATATATTTTACCTAAGATATATTATTTTATTATTATTTTTTTTAAGTTATATTTTCCAATTATAAATTATATTAGCTTATATGTGATAGGGAAAATGATTATTAATTTTATCACTTTAAATATTTGTTTATATTTTATATGTATAAAATATATATAAGGTTTTTTAAAATTTTATTTACAGAGCAAAACTAAAACATATTGGAGGATCAAGATATTATTAATGTTATTACACAAATAAAAATGAATTAAATGTTAATTATTTAACAAAGTAAATTAATTAGAAATATAAAATAATATTATAATGATTTATATTTGGACCATGCATGATTTAGATGGATATTATTTTAAGTGGCATTTTTTAATTTTAGTTTCAAGTAGTTATTTATGTTTCTAAAAAAATGATTTAACTTTTTTTTTTTGTGTCTTTACAAAAAAAGATTAGGCATGATCAACCATGTTTGTTTTAAGGTTTATAATATTTATCCTAGGGTTTATATGCCTTGGGCTTATGATATTAAGGGCTTGAGTTTATTAATGTGAGTGATCATATTCTTAGGGTATAATATAAAGGTTCATGTTACGAGGGTATAATATTATTGATAAGGTTTATAATATTAATCTTATTGTTTCACTACATATATTTATTAATATTAACCTTTAATATTAAACTTTCAATTTTATTAATTTTTTTCAACATAAAATTTTATTAATATTAAACTTTAACTTTAATATTAATATTAAACTTCCCGGATGCAAGTGTATAAATGCATTGTCATAGTGCAACAAAAAAGGGACAAGTGGCAAAGCCAGCTATACACCCACGCTTCCCTCCAGAACTCTACCGCAAGCATTTATGGAGATTTATTGTAGTGTGCGGGATGAGGTAAACTTTCCTTATTGATTAAGATGCTGCTTTCGGATTGCTTCCCCCATACTCATTCTCCTCTGAATCTTATCTGTCTCCTTGATGCCACAGAGCCAAGCCTGCACACGGCGTCAGGGAGAAGATGCCAGCCTAATTTGGACAAGACTACCCATTTCTCACACAAACTCCTTCATAGACTACGTTCTGATAATTCGGACCTTAAACTTGGTACTAATCTGAATACCTCTACTCCTTCGGCCCCTTCCAGCAATTCCACCCCTGTCACCGCCCCTCCTCATCCCAGTTTATCCCATTCAAGCCAATTTAGAATGCCTTAGTTACGCCATCGTATGCGCTGTCGGAGGGGTGGCAGTAGAGGTAGAGTAATTCGGCCTCCATCCCAGTCCTACTTGGAATCTACCCCCTCTTCTGCAATTCACTTCACAGGACGATATCCTACCACCAGCAATGAACAAGGATGCGTGCAGATGGTAGGTTCGGGGCATGGTGTAGAGGCTCCTCAACCTCCCAACCATTCAACCCAATTTTAGTTTCAGTGTACTCTAGATAGGTCGTGCATAATTGCCACAATTTCTGTAGCATTCGAAGAAATACCTCAAAGCACGTCTGCCCCAGCTTGCCATATCTCGAATAAGACAATTACAGGAAAAAGGAAAGCCCCTAGCATCATCTCAGGGGAATGCAGAACTCAGGAGGATGCTCCAAAACGCAAAGGAATATATCATGAAGGTAATATCTCAACCCGATCCAAGACGATGGAGGAAGCGCCAAGAGTTCAACAGGCTTCGAAGGATGAGATGGAAGAATACAGATGTCTAATCGTCGAAGAACCTCCTCACTCCAATGACACATAGCCATTCCAAGCTTACCCTCCTGTCAGGTCATGAGCTCACGGATTCCCATATCAGTGGTCCATTTTGTCGTTTCCTTTGTGAAAATGTTGTCAACAGTCTATTTTTTTTATTACTGTATGAAATTGTTGTTAAATTTTAATGTGAAGTTTGATAAATTGTTGTAGGCAGTAACCCCTGCGTGGGTAGCAAACATTTCAATTTTGGACTAGTTTCCCCGTTGTGGGCAATCACTTTTAGAGATAGGTTGTTAAATAGAGCTTATTTTGAGATCTAAATTTTAGAGGCCAGTGCCTCCTTGTACCACTTTGTTATATCAATAGATTTAGACATATTTAGAAAATACAAATATTACTATTAAACTTTAACTTTAATATTAGTATTAAACTTTAATTTTTATTTAGCTATAATATTAAACTTTACTCATGGTTAACCATTGTGAATGGGCATGGTCACATTGTCACAAATATTTTCTTATGGTCCAATATCACATTATGACAACTATGGTCATCCATGGTCAACCATGTTCGAACGTCACATTGTGACAAAGATTGTCTCAATCTAAAAATCAACTATGGCTAACCATGTTCAACCATGATCAATAACCATGCTCACATTGTGACAAAAATTGTCTCTTGGTCCAACATCACATTGTGATAACATGGTCGTCCATGATCAACCATGGTACAATGTTGCATTCTGACAAAGAATTCATCAATATGAAAATAAAAAATGCTCAACGATTGTCCAATGTCACATTCTTAGAAAGGTTTTGTCAATATGAAAATCAGTCATGGTCAACCATAGTCTAACGTAGCATTATGACATATTTTGTCAATATGAAAATCAACCATCGCCAACCATGGTCAATTATGTTTATTTTAGGGTTTATAATGTTTATAATATATATCTTAGGGTTTATATACCTTAGGTTTATAATACTTATCCATTGGTTTTAATATTATTCCCCTGGGATTTTAATATTAATCCATCGGGTTTATATATATTGGGTTTATATTATTAATCCCTTGGGTTTAATATTATTCCCTTGGGTTTATCAATCTTAGGGTACATATGTGTAGCGTATAATATTACTCATAAGATTTTAATATAAATCCCTAGGGTTTAATATAAATCCCTTGGGTTTATAATCATGGTCAACCACGTGCAACCATAGTGCAATGCCACATTGTGACAACGATTGTCTTAATATGACATCAACCATGGTCAAACATGGTCAAATGTCGCATTGTGACAAAGATTGTCTCAATATGAAAATCAACCATGGAAAAACATGGTCAACCATGTTTATTTAGGGTTTATAATATTTATATTAGAGTTCTTATACCTAGGGCTTATAATATTAATCGCTTGGGTTATTTATCCCTTGGGTTTTCAGTATTAATCCCTTGGGTTTAGTAACCTTAGGGTTCATATTTCTAGGGCATAATATTATTCATAAGGTATATAATATTAATTTCATAGGGTTTAATATAAAGCCTTTAGGTTTATAACCATGGTCAACCATGCACAACCATGGTCCAGTGTCACATTGTGATAAAGATTGTCTTAATATGAAAATCAACCATGGTTAAGCATGGTAAAATATCACATTGTGAAAAATATTGTCTCTATACGAAAATCAAGCATAGTAAAACATGGTCAACCATGTCTATTTTAGTGTTTATCATATTTATCTCACAATTCTTGTATATGGGGTTTATAATATTAATCCCTTGGGTTTAATATTACTCCCTTGCATTTATAGTCCCTTAGGATTTTAGTATTAATCCATTGGGTTTATGATTTCATTCGATTTATAGTATTAATCCATTGGGTTTATTAATCTAAGGGTTCCTTTTCCTAGGGTTTAATATTATTCATCAGGTTTATAATTCAAATTCCTTGGGCTTATATTCATGGTTGACCATGGTCCAACATTACATTGTGATAAAGATGTTCTCAATATAAAAATCAACCACAGTCCAACCTTGCTTTGTGACAAAGATTATCTCAATATAAAAATGAATTATGGTAAACCATATTTATTTTAGGATTCGTAATATTTATAATATCGTTTATAATATTTTAAATAATAATAATAATAATTAACTAATTATTGTTATTATTATTTATTTATATTGTTTTATTAATATAAACATTGTTTTTATTTATTTATTTATTAATATAGTTTTTTTTTTAATTTATATTAATTATTATTTAATATAAATAAAAAATATTTAATCTTAATTAATTAATTAATTAATATTAAATGCTAATTAACCTCAAGAATTTATATTAATTAAATTTAAGGATTATATTTAAGCAAAGAGCTAATATTAAAAACCTATATTAATTAACAATGTTTATATTAATATTTTATTAACGTAAATAACAATAATAAAAATCAGTTAATTATTATTATTATTATTTATTAATTAATTAATTATGAAAGATTTAATTTTAAATAATGAATTAGTTAATGAATTAGTTAATAATGAATGAAAAAATAAATAAATAACATTTCTTAAGAGATTAATCCATGTATTAATGTGCATATATCAAACGTTGAAGGTGGTTACCACATTTACTACTATTATTATTAAATAATTAATATATATTACATAATTTGAAATTGAATAATAATAAATAACATTTAGTATTAAATAATAATTAATATAAATTAATAATAATTACTAATAATAATTACTAATAATAATAATATCTTCATTGCAATAGTTTTTTTTTTTATAATTTCTATTCTTACATATTTATTAATGGTAGATACAAATGAAAATTTTGGCTATATCAACCACATTAATATTTTTAATGTGGATGTGCTAGTATTCATAGGAAAAAATATAATAGTATTAAGAAAAGACTTTCGGTAGAAATCACATAACAGAATTTTTTGGCAACGCGTTTTGAACCAACAAGTGTGGTTCATTATCAAGACCAGATAATGAACCCCACTTGTTGATTCGAAACGCATCACTAAAAATTTCTCTTATATAATTTTTACCAAAAGACTTTTCTTATTTTATTATGGATCAAAGAAACCTGAATTTAAAAAATATAATAATAATGTGAATTTATTACAATATTTATATGAATATAGAAATAAATATATTTAATTACATTTTCTTTATTTAATATAGTTTAAATAGTTAAGAAAAACAAGTAGGTTTATGATGCAGGAGCATCCAGCGAAGGACACCATGACCGGGTGTTGGTCTCCACCAAGGTGGAAAGATTTATCAGTAATTGGTTTCTTTATGTTTAATTGGTCAAAGGAGAAGGTAGGGACTTGTTGTTTTTTTAATTTGATTATTAGTTAGGGAACAATATAGTTAGTTAGGGTCACTGTCTATCTTTTAGTGAGTAATTATCATATAATTGTTTCTTCAATTTTAGAACAAAAGAGGACATCCATGTCAACTGTAAAATCTTGGAGTGCAAGAAGAACCAAATGAATTAACAGTTATGTAAGTAATAGAATAAACAACTGAAACGTAACTGTGCATAGTTCAGGTAACTGTGGACAAACAATACAAATATGAAATGTAAATCATTCTAAAGGGTCCGATGAATAGAGAAGAACAATAATACAAATAATTGAAGACATTGTTAAACAAAATTCTGAATATGAATCCATCTATACAAGAAATATTTCCTCTTTCATTTCGTTTATATTAAATGACTGAGTGTAATAAAATTAAACAAAAAAATTGCATTCCTGTGTTTTCTAGTTGACCTCTCTTGATAGGCCGAGACAAGTTGCTCACATTTGAATGGCGAATAGAAAGCAGAGAATCCTAAAGAACGAGACAACGACACCAACAATCAACATAACTTCTAGTACCACAGCGCATACAACCACAAAACATAGAGCCACAGGATACGAGCTCAGTGGAAATTCTCCATGATAGAGGTAACCATCGTAACAAACAAACCTTCATTTTCATTATATAAAAATAACACAAAGTTGGTGAAAAGTAACGAGTAACAGTCCTCAAAATTATAAGACAACGATCAGATACCAGAACGATTTCCACAGAGACAAATATAAAGGTTAGGGTTCGTGACCCTGTAGGACTATAATGTTGCTGGGAGAAACAACAAGACAAATTACGAGCTATAGTCGAAGCCACAGAATTCAAAATAGCGGTCAGAGGAGCTAAACCTCTCATTGCTAACCTATTGGATATATACATTGAAGAATAGAGAGGAAATACTGTAATCGGGGTATTCATAGCAGAGAACGATCCTACTCATTCCATTGACAAAGTCTGAGCCACGAATCACTCCAGAACTGAAACCCCAACCTGCAACCATAGCAACAAAAGAGAGTCAGGAAACCTCTACCAGAAAATGAGGGCATAAACCAACAAAACACTATGGAAATAGAAGAATTGTTTGACTTACCAAGGGATAGTGAGCACCGGTGGCTCAGGTTTGAACCTGGGTTGTGAATACAAACAGAGACCCTGCTCACAAGGAGCAACAAACATTAATACTATTGAAAAATTGAGCATGTAAGTATAGCAGGAAGGAGAGGACCTGCTTGATTGGAAATCGGATGAAACCAAGCCCAGGGTTTGTCATAAACATGACCTAGAAACAAGAACATCAAACAACAAGTTAAATCCGGAATGCAACCACAATGAAACAATAGAAAGACAGTTGAAAGAAATGACAGAGACATCAGCATCCACGGAGCAAAGTGTTAACTAGGTAGAAGAAATTGTAACCAGAGGTAGACAAGGCACCAATATACAACAAACTACCATTGCACACAAAACCACTTCACAGACCAAACCCTCACTGTAATCACTATGTAGAGCAAGAAACAAGAATGACCATTTACCAAATTCCAAGGGTTTTGCCAAGTTCAACGAGCGAGAAACAATAACCGAGGTGAATACAGCTAAGCCATCAATGTTAAAGACTACCGTAAATTCTCCCAACAGACATCCAGAAATATCTGATTGATTAGTGTTAATCATATAAGCAATGATCCCGGATTATTGTCAATAATACATTTGTTAATCACATCGCTGGAGTGTTAATAATAACAGTCATAAACCAAAGTATGGCTTGGTTCGATCATAGTCGTATCAGAGGAGGATTTAGTGTTTTCCTAATGGAAGTTGGGAGACAAGGACGTCGAAGAGGTGCTCGAAGAGCAACAAATGAAGGATTATAAGAGGAGATTAGGATCTGTACTGCCCATTTGGAGGCAGCTGAAGCGAGAAGGAGAAGGGATCCAGAGGTAGGAGATGATAGCAAAGAAGAATCCATAGTGACAATAGATGGATCGGATGAAGAAGGGCTAGAAATGAGACTGTTAAGGTCGGTCCTATTGGCGAGTAGCAAGCCTAAACCAAAAATCCCAAATTATGATGGCAGCTTGTCCACTGAAGTTCTGTTGGACTGGATCAGTGAACTGGACAAGTATTTTGAGTGTGAAGAGGTCAGTGAAGACCAAAGAGTCAATTTTGCTATGACAAAGTTGAAGGGACATGCAACCCTGTGGTGGGATAGTGTCCAAGTGGAGAGAAGGAGGATGAACAAGTTACCGATAAAGAAATGGTCGTGGATGGTGGCCAAATTGAAAGGCAGATTTCTGCCCAAGGATTACCAAGTTATACTACATCAGGAAGTGCAGAATTTGAAATAGAAAGGGATGACAGTAAGGGAATACACTTAAGAATTCTACTGGGTAAATTTGAGAGCTGGTTATACAAAGGATATCATGTAGAAAACAGACAGGTATGTAAATGGTTTGATATTAGAAATATTATATGAAATTAGTATTCTTTCCCCGAAAAATATAGAAGAAGCATATCAGAGTGCTATGAAAGCAGAGGAGAAGATCGCCAGAAAACAAAATGCTAGGAGAGGACTGGGAATCGGTGGCGGAAGAGGACAGTCTTATGGCAGAGGATAAATTGCCAGCAGTAATGAAGAAGGCAACAGTCCCAAATCTTCTGGGACAGCAGAAAAAGGTGACAGCACAAGAGGTGGCAGGCCATATTAACGAGGCAGGGGAAATGGCCGAGGCAGAGGAGCTAACTATTAGTGCTACAGGTGCCATAAGTGGGGGCATAGATCTTTTGAGTGTCCTGAGGTAGAACAATCTGGATAGAGGGTGCATATGTCGCATAACTAGAAGAAGCAGAAGCTCCTCCCCAAGAAGCAGAAAATGTGCCAAAAAGAGGGGAAGCCTTAGTTTTGAACAAGGTGTTGCTGAAACCAACCAAAGAAATAGCTGAACAAACTCAAAGGAAAGCTTTGTTTCAGACAATTTGTAAGTCATGTGGCAAATGTTGTAAGTTGATTATCAATAGTGGGAGCATAGACAATCTGGTTGCCATGGAGATGGTGGAGAAGTTGGGGTTGAAGGCATTGAAGCACCCTACTCATTACAAAGTATCATGGCTCCAAAAAGGCCATCGATTGTTGGTGGATGAGTAATGTGAAGTGGAGTTCCATATTGGCAGATATAAAGATAAGGTTATTTGTGATATAATGCCGATGGATGTATGTCACATACTACTAGGCAGAACATGGAAGTTTGACAGAAAGGTGGTACATGACGGGAAGAGAAACTGTTATAAGTTTATTAAGGATGGGATCAAGCACACGCTTATGCCCATCAAGGAAGAAGATACAGTAGAAACAAGTGGGACTAGAGTGTTATTAATGGGCGGAAAACAATTTTTAAAGCAGATTGAAGACAATGAAGTAAGCTATGCTATTGTAAGAAGAGCGAAGATAGTGCTGCTACACATAGGGGTGTCAGATTTGCCTATGGAAATTCAACAAATGCTGCAGGAGTTCAACAATATAATAGTGGATGCTTTGCCAAATAAACTGCCCCCTAAGAGAAGTATAAGTCATCACATTGACTTTATACGCGGAGCAAGTTTGCTGAATAAGGCAACATATTGGATGAGCCTCAAAGACATTGAGGAGATCAGAAAATAGGTGCAGGAATTGTTAGATAAAGGGCTGATAAGGGAGAGTTTGAGCCCTTGCACAGTTCCAACAGTTCTCACTCGCAATAAAGGAGGAGAATGGCGAATGTGCACAAATTCGAGGGCCATCAATAAGATCACCATTTGGTACAGATTTCCACTGCCATGGATGAACAACATGATGGACTACCTAAGCGAGGTAGCTTATTTTTCAAATATTGATTTAAAGAGTGGGTATCATCAAATTGGAATCCGAGAAGGGGAGGAGTGGGAGATAGCCTTCAAGACTAATGAGAGACTGTATGAGTGGATGGTAATGCCATTCAGACTGAGCAATGCACCTAGTGCCTTTATGCGGTTAATGAATGAAATGATGAAAGAATACATTGAGAAGTTTGTAATAGTGTACCTGGACGACATATTAATCTTCAGCAAGATGAGAGAGGAACACTTTCGACATGTTGAAAAACTGTTGGAAAAATTGCAGCAGAATAAGCTGCTAATAAATCTGAAAAAGTGTACTTTTCTACAAATATAATTAGTTTATCTAGGTTTTGTGATTACAAAAAATGAGTTGAAGATGGACCCGAAGAAGATTGCAGCAATTGTTAACTAGCCATCCCCGAAAATTTTGTTTGAGGTACATAGTTTTCATGGGCTGGCAAGTTTTTACCGAAAATTTATTAGAAATTTCAATGAAATCTGCACACCTATGTTGGATACTATAAAGAAGGCAAATCAACCTTTTCGTTGGACCGAAGCAGCAGAAAGGAGTTTTTAGCTACTGAAGAAGAAGATCACAGAGAGATCAATCCTGAGATTGCCAGATTTTAAAAAGATTTTTCAGGTTCACTGTGATGCAAGCGGTACAACCATTGGAGCTGTCCTTAGTCAAGAAGACAAACCTTTTGTGTTTTTCAGCGAGAAGTTGAATGAAAGCAGGCAGAAGTATTCATCTTACGACAAGGAATTCTATGCTATCGTCCAAGCACTGAAGCATTGGAGACACTATCTATTGGGGAATGAGTTTGTTTTATTCTTGGATAATCCTGCACTTCAATATGTGATGCAACAACACAAGCTAAATCAAAAACATGCTAAGTGGATTGAATATTTGCAGATTTTCACCTTTGTGTCAAAACACATCAGTGGGCAGGCCAATAAGGTGGTGGACGTGTTGAGTAGGAGAGCCTTACTCTTGTAGGAGACTACTATACAGTTGCTGGGCTCTGAGCACTTGAAAGACTTGTATCAGAATGACACAGATTTCAAGGAGGCTTACAAAGTGTGTCAGAATCCTTCGGTGAGAGACAATAGTGCTTAGTTGGACTATAATTTGCAGGAGAAGTTGTTGTTTAAAGGAGGATAGTTATGCATTCCTGATTTCTCAATGAGAGAGAATATCATTTGGGAGAAGCACAGTGGAGGTCTAGCCGGACATTTCGGCATAGACAAGACATTGGAGCAGCTCAGCCATTTTTATTTTTGGCCAAGAATGTGAAGGGATGTGTAGAAATTTGTGACCAGATGTAAAGTGTGTCAGTTGGAAAAAGGACACAGTTGGAATATAGGACTCTACACGCCATTTCCCATTCCAAGTAGACTGTGGGACTCAGTCAGCTTGGACTTCATCTTGGGTCTACCAAGGACACAACGGGGTTATGATTCGGTGATGGTAGTAGTGGACTAGTTTTCGAAGATGGCACATTTCATCCCTTGCAGAAAAACCAGCGATGCCACTCATGTGGCCCACTTGTTCTTTACAGAGATCGTCAGGCTACATGGTCTACCTAAGTCCATTCTCTCTGATAGGGACGTGAAGTTTACAGGGCACTTTTGGTGCACCTTGTGGAAGAAGATGGACACACAGTTAAGTTTTAGCTCTGCTTATCACCCGCAGATCGACGGGAAAATAGAGGTGGTAAATAGAAGTCTGGGGAACCTGCTACAAAGTTTGATTGGTGAAAATTCGTGGATGTGGGATTGAGTACTTTCCCAAGTAGAGTTTGCTTATAACGACTCGCCCAATCACAACATAGGCTACAATCCTTCTCAGATCCTGTATGGAATGCATCCTCGCGGAGTGAATGAGTTGCGAGATCTAGGACAACAGGAAAGATGGAGTGCTGATGGGGAAGATTTCGCTAATGCAATGAATGATTTGCACGAGTAGGTGAAAATAAAGTTTTAAGAAAACAGTTAAAAATATAAGCAACGAACAGATTTGAAATGGAGAGAAGTGTAGTTTAATGTTGGGGATGAAGTCCTTGCACATCTGTGCAAGGAACACTTTCCGAGAGGTGCATACAACAAGCTGAAGTACAAAAGGATATGTCCTTGCAAAATTCTCCAGAAATTTTCATCTAATGCCTATGAAATATCGCTGTCACCAGGAATAGACATCTCGCACATCTTTATTGTGGTAGACCTGTTTCCATACACTGCTGCTTTAGAGGAAGACAATACCAAAAAGCCTACACGGGACACCCAAGACGGAAGTGAGACTTGGATGAGACAAATTCCTTATGTTCAGCCCCCCAGATCGAGAGGATCCTCGAAACTTGGGTGGCCAAGCGAACTTGGCGGAAAGAGTATCTGCAATATTTGGTCAAGTGGAAGAACCGTCCTATTGAGGAAAGTTCGTGGCTTGATGCCAGGTAGATAAAGTAGGTGGGTTATTCAGTCGAGAAGCTCATGGACCAGAGTCATGATTTCTTTCTACCCCGGGAGCCTGATGCAGGAGCATCCAGCTAAGGGCACCAGGATTGGGTGTTGGTCTCTGCCAAGGTGGAAAGATTTATCACTAATTGGTTTCTTTATGTTTAATTGGTCAAAGAAGAATGTAGGGACTTGTTGTTTTTTAGTTTCATTATTAGTTAGGGAACAATACGGTTAGTTAGGGTTACTGTCTGTCTTTTAGTGAGTAATTATCTTATAACTGTTTGTTCCTTTTTAGAACAAAAAAGGACATCCATGTCAAATGTAAAATCTTGTAGTGCAAGAAGAACCAAATGAATTAACAGTTATGTAACTAATAGAATAAACAACTGAAAAGTAATTATGCACAATTCAGGTAACTTTGGACAAACAACACAAATATGAAATGTAAATCATTATGAAGGGTTCGATGAAAAGAGAGGAACAATAATACAAATAACTGAATACATTGTTAAACAAAATTTTAAATTTGAATCCATCTATACAGGCAATCTTTCCTTTTTCATTTCGTTTCTATTAAATGATTGAGTATAATAAAATTAAACAACAAAATTGCATTCCTGTGTTTTCTAGTTGACCTTTCCTAACAGGCCGAAACAAGTTGCTCACATTTGAACGATGAATAGAAAGTAGAGAATCCTAAAGAATGAGACAATGGCACCATCAATCAACATAACTTCCAGTATCACGGCGCATACAACTACAAAACAAAGAGCCACATGATACGGGCTCAGTGGAAATTCTCCATGATAGAGGTAACCATCGTAACAAACAAACCTTCATTTTCATTATTTAAAAATACTGTAATGTTGGTACAAAGTAATGAGTAACAGTCCTCAAAATTATAAGACAATGACCAGAGACCAGAACGTTTTCCATAGAGACAAATATCAAGGTTATGGTTTGAGACCCTGTAGGACTATAATGTTGTAGGGAGAAGCAACAAGACAAATTACAAGCTATATCCGAAGCCACAAAACGCAAAATAGCAGTCAGAGGAGCCAACCCTCGCATTGCTAACCTATTGGCTATCTACATCGAAGAACAGAGAGGAAAGACTGTAATCGGGGTATTCATAGCAGAGAACGATCCTACCCGTTCCATTGACGGAGTCTGAGGCACAAATCGCTCCAGAACTGAAACCCCAACCTACAACCGTAGCAACAGAAGCGAGTCAAGAAACCTCTACCAGAAAACGAGGGCGTAAAGTAACAGAGCACTATGGAAACGAAAGAATTGTTTGACTTATGAAGGGATAGTGAGCGCCGGTGGCTCATATTTGAATTTGGGTCGCGAATACAAATAGAGACCTTGCTCACAAGGAGCAACAAACATTAATACTACTGAAAAATTGAGTGTGTAAGTAAAGCAGGGAGGAGAGGACTTACCTGATTGGAAATCGGATGAAACCAAGCCTAGGGTTCGTCGTAAACACGACCGGGAAACAAGAACATCAAACAACAAGTTAAATCTGGAATGCAACCACAGTGAAATAGTAGAAAGATAGTTGAAAGAAACAACAGAGACATCAGCGTCCACAGAGCAAAGTATTAACGAGGCAGAAGAAATTGCAACCAGAGGCGGGCAAGGTCCCATTCTACAGCAAACCATCATTGCACACAAAACCACTTCACAAACCAAACCCTCACTGTAATCACGATGCAGAGCAAGAAACAAGAATGTCCAAATAACAAATGCCAAGGGTTTTGCCAAGTTCAACGAGGAGGAAACAATAACTGAGGTGAGTACAACTAAGTCGTCAATGTTAAAGACTGCCATAAATGCTCCCAACAGATGTTCAGAAATCTCTGATTGATTAGTGTTAATCATATAAGCAATGATCCCGGATTATTGTCAATAATACATTTGTTAATCACATCGCTAAGCGTTAATAATAACAGTCATGAACCAAAGTATGAGCTGGTCCCATCAGTTTAGGATAGTGATACAATTAGTCAATTGTGACAATAAAATGGGCTAGAAAAACGTTAGTTATTTTACTTAATAACTTTTTTTTAATAACTAGCATGTTATTTTACTTAATAATTTTTTTTTAATAACTAGCATGATCACATATCTTTATAATAACTAAATAAATTTTATCACAAAATTTCGTTAAAACATAAATACACGTGATATTTATAATGAAAAACTAACATCCTCTTTACGAATTTAAAATCTAACATCCTCTCTAATGTATAGTCGAGCCTATCACCTTAATAGAAAGGTGTTTGAACTAAATTTTTGAAGCTCCTAAAATTTTGTGTTATAATGTTTTTAGGTCTTTGCATTTCATTGAAGAACAATTGTCATTCGATATCATGGCTGTGAGGGAATATGCATGCCCTCGACATCTTATGTATGTATTTATATATTTTTTGTGATTCATTGAACAATTGTCATTGATATCTTGGTTGTGAACGATCTTTATTTTATGGCTGGGAATTGACAACAGAACGCTACCACCCTTCGGATTCTCTGAGATTGAAAGGTTGATGTTCTCTGGTCGGCAATTAGGTACGGCCAGGAATTGTTGATTTCTGACTGTTTTGTATTTATATTATATATATAATTTTATGTCAAATCATTTTCGAGCTAGTAGTTCATAAGTGCAGAGCTGATTGATGCATGAAGCCATCGAGGAAACCTCTAGTTGTTTGAGGATTGTAATTGCATCATTAAGAATTTCCTTTTCTTATTTTTCTCTGCTTTAACGATAACCATAACCAGTTTGCAATAAAAACCATTTTTAAATGGAGAATCTAAACTTTGATATTCCCAAGAAGTTAATCAGTAATGATATGGACACCGATTATATATCTATGATCACACACTCATTCTTTAAGAATATGAGTTCAATCTTAATCGGCTACTTCCAAAGATTCCCTAGTAAATATACCATCTTGGTTATTAAATTTTTTATGCTACCAATAACATTACATATGTACATATGTTTCTTGCAATATGAATGTTCCGTTCTCCAAACATGGAGAACAAATCTCCCTTTTCATGCATGAATACATTTAATGGAGTTAGACAACAGCTACAACTATGTTCATTTCGGCATGATGCATTTTCCATCGAATCTTTTTGTTAGTGGCATCAATTTTGCTTGTCTATGTTGTGTAGTTGATTATTGAACTAACAAGTTTTATAATGTTTTGATGGGTGGATTTAAAGGTTTACTTGATAATGGTTTTATTTGATCTATTCTCTTTCACCACTTTGCCATAAGTTTGACTGATTCCTACATTTATAACTTAAATAAACTTATATGGTATGTTTTAACATTTTACAATAGTTACAAACCATCTCGTTTTATGATATTATTAGTACTTCTTTGCGAGGGACTATACCATTTAATTTCATGATATTTATTAGTCTTTTTTCGAGGGACTATAGCACTCATTTCATTGTCAAAGTCTAGTAACTCTTTATTATTTGTTGAGTTTATGTATCTTTAATCAATTTTTTCATGAAAATGTTGAATATTTCTATTTTCTGTAAATTCAAAAGAAAATTTCTAATTTTTGGAAATCTTATTTCTAATGTTCTTTTGGATGAGCTAGCCTTGATGTGACATTATTCTCCTAGTGGAGGGTGCTTTATTTTCAATTTTTGTTAGTTCCTCAAAAATCATTTTAAAACAAAAAAAATGATAATTTTGTAGATCATTCTTGAGAATTGTTAGTGTGTTTACCTCTTATTTCATTTTAAATTTTTACAGATTTAGTTATGCATGCAAATAGGTGCATAGATTTGTGAATCTGTACACAATTTAGGATGTGCAGAAGAGGAGGTATGTGCAGAAGAACGAAGATGTAGAGGAAAATTTATTTGATAGGTATACAATTATTTGAACTTTAAGCAAAAATTTAGTATCCAACATAAAATGAAGTCTCTTTTTAATGTGTTTGAGAAAGAAATGTTGTTCACGGGAATAGGTGTGTGGAGTAAAGAACAAGAACTTTTATTCACAATGTTTTGCATCTTTGTAAACAATTCCCATTTGCACACTTCTTCCACATACCTCTCAACACTACATATTAATCAATTAATTAGTGGTTTTTTCTTTCTAAAATTTGGAGTATGAAATTTTTTGGTGTACGTGTGTATGTTAGATGTGAAATAAAGTTGGGAGATTAATTGTCTCCACTACTATGTTGACAAGGGATCATTTTATTTGATATAAGTATGCAAAGGAACTATGGAAATACTATTTTTTGTGATGATTTGATATGTGGTTTTAAAAAATATGATCGATGGCTTTGATCGTTTAAAAACTAGAAACAATGAATCTCAATAGTCATTGTTCTCAAATACAATGTGCATTTCTAAACTAAATAACTATTATGAAATCTTAAATGAAGTTTCATTTTAATGTGTGTGAGGAAAGAGAAGGATTGTGTGGAGCAAGGAACAAAAAATTTCTTCAGGAATGTTTAATTTCTTTGTATAAATTTATCTAATGTACAATAATTCTAGAAACATCCCTCCCACACAACAGTGCATATTAATCAATTAATTAGTATTTTTTACTTATTAAAGTTTTATTATCTATATATCAGGTGAAAAATAAGGATAGGGGATTAACTATCTTCATTACTATGTTCGAAATCTTTCATCATTTAAAAATTATGTCAAAGTAGAAACACCAAATATTGGTATTCACAGTTCCGAATACTATGTGAATTTGTGATTTTACATGTGTGAATTAAATAATCATTATTGAATATTAAATGAAGTATTTTTTAATGCATATGAAGAAGAAGTCTTGTGTGAGAAAATGGGCTTGAAGCAGGGAATATAAAGTTTTTTTGCAATATTTCGTATCTCTGCATGCATTCCCGCATATTTTCATCTCACACAATAATACATATTAATCAATTAATTAGCATTTTTGGCTTAATAAATTTGAAGGCATTAAAATTTTTGTTTACATGTATATTGAGTGCAAAATAAGGGTGTGATATTAACTCTCCCCACAACTATATCGATGTTTTGCCATTTTATTTGAGTTTCTAAAAACTAACTACACTTATGATTTCACATTTGTTGACTAAGTAGTTAGCATCCAATATTAAAGTTTGGGTCATGAAAAAATTGGTTTATATGCATATAGCGTGCAAAATAAGGGTAGGTGATTAATTGTCTACACTACCATGTTAGAAGGATTTGATTGTGTAACAATTATACCAAAGTAGAAATAATGAATGTTGTTATTCATGGTTGTTGATTACTCTGTGCATTTGTGATGTCACATTTCTGGGTGCTTCATCAACGAGTGCTTTGACAATAACATTTACAATAGTACTGAGACATGTATTGCTAGTGTTTTTACCTCGTATGTCACTTTAAATTTTCACAGATTTAGTTGTGTAGGAGAACATGTGCATAGAGTTGTGAATCTGTGTAAAATGAAGGATGTGCAAAAGAGGAAGTATGTGCGTGAAAACGGGGGTGTGAGGAAACTTTATTCCACAAAAATGAAATTATTTTAGCTTTTAATTGAAACTTAGTACCAATATTAAATAAAATTTCTTTTTGGTGTGTGTGAGAAAGAAGTGTTGTGCAAAACAAGGAACAACATATTTCATTTGCAAATTTTACATCTCTTCATACATTTCCCCTTGCCCGCTTCTTCTGCATACTTCTAAACACTACATATTGATCAGTTAATTAACGATTTTGGCTTATTAAAGTTTAAGGTGTGAAATTTTTGGTTTATGTGTATATACGATGTGAAATAAGGGTGGGTGTTTAACTCTCACCATTAATATGTTGACGTGGTATCATTTCATTTGATATCGAGATGCAAATGAGTTGTGGAAGCCTTTTTGATGATAATTTGATGTGTGATTTTTAGAACTATGTTCGACAGTTTTGAGAAATCTTGGTATTCAAGGTTCTCGAATACTATGTGAATTTGTGATTTCACATTTATGAATTAAATACTATTTATGTCATATTAAATGAAGTGCCTCTTTAATATGTGTGAAGAAGATATTTTGTGTGGGAGAACATGTATGTTGAGTAAGGAACAAGAAATTTGTTCTGCAATATTTTGTACCTTCTCATAAATTCCCCCTCCACACACTTTTTTCTCATATAATTGCACATATTAATAATTTATGGTTTTGAATTATTAAAGATTCGGACATACAAAATTTAGTTTACGTCTATATCATGTGTGAAATAAGGGTGGGAAATTAACTATTTGAATTTCCATGTTTAAAGGCTTTGATAATTTAAAAATTGTATGAAAGAGAAGACAACGAATCTTGGTATTCATTATTCCCTAATAATATGTGCATTTGTGATCATATATTTTAGAAATGAATATTTATTATCAAATATTAAATGAAGATTATTTTGGTTTGCGTGAGGAATAAGCTTTGTGTGGGAGAATGGGTATGCATAGAAAGGAACATAAATAAATTCCTGAAATGTTCCATACCTCTGCATATATTCCTGTAGATCTTTGTTGCACACAATAATACATATTAATTAATTAACTGTTTTTTTCGCTTATTAAAGTTTGAGGCATGAGAAAGTTGGGTGATTAGTTGTCCCCACTACTATGTGGACATGGGGCCATTTTATTTGCGATTCCTGAATACTAAGTGAATTTGTGATTTCACATTTGTCAATTAGATAGTTATTTAGATAGTCTTCGGCAAAATCACATAACCAATCTTTTGGTGAGACTGGTCACTCTATCAATCAACGGATTAGCGAGCATTCGGCTTACTTAAGACATGGTAGGACCAAGTCCTCAGCCCTGGCTGAGCATGCGGGGAAGACTATGCATCATGTATGTATAGAGGAGGCTCAAGTCATTGCCAAAGTTGCGCAGTTTCACCATCGTAAGTTTAGAGAGGCCCTGGAGATTGAGAAAAGGCCGAACAATCTTAATAGGGATGATGGCTGGAAGATTAGCAGCTGCTGGGTCCCAGCCTTGTCTTCCTAGCCTCCTCTTTCCCCCTTTGTTAGGTCTTAGGGTTTCTGTCTTCCCCTCCTTAAGTTTCGTTTTTGGCGGATTAGTCCTAGTATTATGGAGTGTTTGATTTATTATTAAGTTATTTCGAGCTAATTATTGTATCCCGTTTATGATACTATTGGGTATATTATTATTAGATGAGATTTTTTGTTTCCATAATTTCAATTAGTTATGCTTATATTTAATTCTACTATACCTTTAACTAATGTCTAAAAAACCCTTTTAAACCTTATAAGTAATAATATATTGACCTAATGTCATAATTTTATTGGAATAACAGATTATTGAATAAATATTGATTATTTAATATAAATTATTAATTTAATTATGAGAAGAGATCTAGTTTACCAAATTAAGAAAGTATTATGAATAAATATATGATATAACAATAATATTAGTTATACTACTAGAATAATAATGATTTAACATGAACACTATTTGTTTGTTTTTAATAATAGTGGAATTATAAATTATTAAGTAAATATAGATTTTTTAATAATCATATATTATTATATATAACCTATTATTTTAATTTCGAATGACCATTATAATTAAATAATAAATAATATTGATATATTTTTAAAGAACAAATAGAGGAGGTCTAACTTACCATTGGATCATTAAGTAATTATATAAACATACAATTACCTAAGAGTAATAGTAATTTAATACCATAATATTAGAATAATAATAATAAATAATGATACATTTAAAATAATATATTATATTTTTATTATTTAAAATAATAATTTAGTATTATTAATTTAACCCTAAATTATTATTTAAAATAATAAATTATTATTTTAAATAATAAATAATAATGATATATTTTAAAGAACAAATAGAGAAAGTCTAACTTACCTTGGACTATTAAATAATTATATAAACTCGAAATTACCTAAGGTAACTAAATTCTAAGAGTAATAGTATTTAATACCATATAAATAGTATTTATAGATTATTTGGTAAATATGAACTATTATACGAGATATAATGACCATAATAAATATGGATATTATATTATTATCAAAGGAATTTTAATTTTAGGTATTCATATACATTTATTTATTTGTTTTTGCTATTTATAGGAATGTTAATAATTAAATTAGTGTTGACTAAGATCATTAGGTATAAATTAGCCGTTAGCAATATAGTCGTTGGAATCTCTGCACACTCTATTTAATCAGCTAAGCCGGATTGGTTCTTCAACTTGTCGTGACGATGAACCACACTGGCTGGTTCGGAACGCGTCGACAAAAGATTGGTTATGTGATTTTGCCGAAGACTATCTAAACAATGTTATGGATCACAGAAGTCTAAATTCCTAGATAGTTATTATTTAGTATTAAGTTTTGGGCCATACAAAGCTTGGTTTACGTGTATATCATCCGTGAAGTAAGGGTGGGTGATTAACTATCCACACTACTATGAGAATGTGGGTTTTCCTAATATTAAGTACATTTCTCATATTGCGAGTATTAAATTGTCTTATTTTTTTTGTTTAACAAGTCATGAGAGATGGAAAAACCTATTGCAAACATAAAATATGTGTAAAGGAAAAACATTTTCTAATTTTGTTTTAGTAATAATAGGATTTACAAATTTGATAAATCAATAAAACAATGCAAGAAATCAAATTATAAAAAATCACATAACATATACGACAATGAGTTAGCTACAGATTATATATTGCAATGTTAGAGTATATATAATATAAGTAAATAGTTTAATCCAAAACAGGGAACTTAAACCAAAAAAAACTTCATTGGAATAGGTCTTTATACAATGTTAATAGCTACACATATATGGTAACCACAGGATGAAATCATATCTCAAGCATAAAATATACTAGGAAAGCTCTTCGACAATGGTAAAATCCTTCGAGAAAAAAGTAAAAGGTCCTTGCCACTAGTGAATGGTACTTTAAACCTACTAGTTACTAGTAAGAGGTATATCTGAACGTTTTCTGGAACACATCCCTATATTGATAACTTGAGAATAATATAGGTTCATGAATCTGACCACGCACGCATCTCGGTTTCATAGTCGTTATTCATATATGCCTTAGTTTCAAAAATGTATTATTTGACACTTCCCTTAGTTTAGAAATGATTGCAATAATATTTTCATTTCATAAGAGGTGGGAGACTCTTTAGGTGGTTCAATTAATAGTCAAAGACATCTAGATAAAGTATTTAATCGAATTCCAGGAAAAAAAAAAAGAAAAAAACTTTTGTGCACAATTCACCCTTTGCATAGTATTTAACTCGTATCTAGCTATGAATGTGTGTAGAATGAAGATTGTGAGGAAGACGGGGTATCTGTGAGAGAATGGGATGCAACGGGAACTTTACTTCACAAGCATGAAATTACTTTAAGTATAAACTTAGTGTTTAATATTAAATGAAGTGTATTTTTAATTTTTGTAACAAAAAAGTGTTATGTGGGAGAATGGTTGTGTGGAGCGAGGAACAAAAACTTTCATTTGCAATTCTCTACAATTTCATATACATTTCCCGTATAAAAATACAATTTGATTACTTTATTGGTAGCTTTTAGCTGTTAAAATATATATTGAGTGCGAAATAAGGGTGGATGATTAAATGTGCATATTACTATGTGGACGTGGGCTCATTTTATCTGATATCGGGATGCAATTATGGTATGGGCCAAACCATGTGCGCAATTTGGTGGTTCCTTTCTTCATGCTTATACAATTGCTTCCTTCCTTAATGACTATAAAATATACATTATACGCTTGTAGTTATCAGGTTTAGAAATTTTTAATTATGTAAGTACATTTTGTGTTTATTTATCCCATGAATTTGTTTAAATTATAGTTATTGTTTAAGTTGAAGCTAGTATTAACACAAAAAACTGAAAATGTATGTAACTTATTTAGTTATTGTATGTGCATATTTTTAAGAATAAAGATAATATAGGTAATGGTTGTGTGTTTGATAAATACCATAAGAATGTGTTTCTTATAAGGACATATGAAAGGAAAAAAATATTATTGAAATAATTCATACTTGTCTGTGTGGGTCAGTAAATGAAATCACTTAGGTGAGCTTTTTATTCTCTCAATAGGAAGATCAATCATGGTCAACCATGGTCCAACGTATTTGCATATGAAATTCAAGAATGGTCAACCATTTTTGTTTTAGGATTTATAGTATTTATCTTAGGGTTTATACGCCTTGGATTTACAATATTAATCTATTGGGTTTAATATTATTTTGTTCGGTTTTTCATATTAATCCCTTAGGTTTAATAGTGCCTCAGATTTATAATATCAATCACTTGGGTTTACTAATATGAGGATTCATATTTGTAGGGTATAATATTATTTATAGGATTTGTATTATTACTCCTATGGTTAAATTACATATATTTATTAATATTAACCTTTAATATTAAACTTTCAATTTTATTAATTTTTATCAATATTAAATTTGATTAATATTAAACTTTAAGTTTAGTATTAATATTAAACTTAAGCTTTAATATTAGTATTAAACGTTAATTTTTTCTTTACCTATAATATTAAACTTTAATCATGTTTAACCATTGGCAATGGCCATGCTCACATTGTCACAAATATTTTCTTTTGGTTCAATGTCACATTATGACAACTATGGTCATTCATGGTCAACCATGTTCGAATGTCACATTGAGACAAAGATTGTCTCTTGGTCTAACGTCACATTGCGACAACATGGTCATCCATGGTCAACCATGCTACAATGTTGCGTTCTGACAAATATTTCCTCAATATGAAAATCAACCATGGTCAATGATTGTCCAACGTTGCATTGTGAGAATGGTTTTCTCAATGTGAAACTCAATCATGTTCAACCATAGTCTAATGTTGCATTGTGACAAAGATTTTGTCAATATGAAAATCAACCATGGTCAACCATGGTGAACCATGTTTATTTTAGAGTTTATAATATTTATCTTAGGGTTTATATACCTTGGGTTTATAATATTAATCACTTGGGTTTAATATTATTCCCTTGCTTTTATCAATCTTAGGGTTGATATTCATAGGGTATAATATTATTCATATGGTTTATAATATAAATCTCTAGGGTTTAATATAAATCCCTTGGGTTTATAATCATGGTCAACCACACGCAACCATGGTGCAATGCCACATTGCGACAAATATTGTCTTAATATGACAATCAACCATGGTCAGCTATGGTCAAGTGTCGCATTGTGACAAAGATTGTCTCAATACAAAGATCAACCATGGTAAAACATGGTCATCCATGCTTATTTTAGGGTTTATAGTATTTATATTAGAGTTATTATACGTAGGGATTATAATATTAATCCCTCTGGTTATTTATCCCTTGGGTTTAGAAATCTTAGGGTTCATATTTATAGGGTATAATATTATTCATAAGGTTTATAATATTAATTTCATAGGATTTAATATAAAGACTTTGGGTTTATAATCATGGTCAACCATGCACAACCATGGTCTAGTGTTACATTGTGACAAAGATTGTCTTAATATGAAAATCAACCATGGTCAAGCATCGCCAAATGTCACATTGTGACAAAAATTGTCTCAATATGAAAATCAACCATATTAAAACATGGTGAAGCATGTTTATTTTAGAGTTTATAGTATTTATCTCACAATTCTTGTACCTGGGGTTTATAATATTAATCCCTTGGGTTTAATATTACTCCCTCGGGTTTATAATCCCTTAGGTTTTTAGTATTAATCCATTGGTTTACTATTCCCTTTAGTTTACAGTATTAATCCATTGGGTTTATTAATCTAACAGTTCATTTTCCTAGGGTTTAATATTATGCATAAGGTTTATAATATAAATCTTTGGGTTTAATATAAATTCGTTGGGTTTATATTCATAATCAACCATGGTCCAGCTTCACATTTTGACAAGGATTTTCTCACTATAAAAATCAACCATGGTCCAACATTGCAATGTGACAAATTATTGTCTCTATATGAAAATCAATCATATTGATCCATGATCCAACATCGCTTTATGACAAAGATTGTCTCAATATAAAAATGAAGCATGGTAAACCATATTTATTTTAGGGTTTATGATATTTATAATATAGTTTATAATATTTTAAACCATAATAATAATAATTAAATAGTTATTTATTAATATTGTTTGATTACTCTAAATATTTCTTTTATTTATTTATTAATATTTTTTTTTATTAATTTATATTAATTATTATTTAGCAATATTTAATATAAATTAAAAAATATTTAATATTAATTAATTAACTAATATTAAATGCTAATTAACCTCAAGAATTTATATTAATTAAATTAAAGGATTTATATTTAACCAAAGAACTAATATTAAAAATCTATATTAATTAACCATCTTTATATTAATATTTAATTAACAATATTAATAAAAGACAGTAATAAAAAGTAGTTAACTATTATTATTATTATTTATTAATTAATTATGAAAGATTTATTTTTTTACAATGAATGAATGAGTTATTTAATGAATTGATTAATAATGAATGAAAAGTAAATGAATAACATTTTCCAAAAAATTAATCTATGTATTAATTAGCATATATCAAATCTTGAAAGTGGTTACCACATTTACTAATATTATTATTAAATAATTCATACATATTACATAATTTAAAATTGAATAATAATAAATAATATTTAATATTAAATAATAATTAATATAAACTAATAATTATTACCAATTATAATGATAATAATAATATTTTCATTGCAATAGTTTTATTTATTTATTATTATTTTTATATATTTATTAATGGTAGATACAATTGAAAATTTTGGCTATATCAATCATGCTAATATTTTTAATGTGATTGTGCTAGTATTCATAGAAAAAAATATAATAGTATCAAGAGAAGCCTTTCAGTAGAAATCACATAAGAGAATTTTTTGGCAATGTTTTTTGAATCAACAAGTGTGGTTCATCACAAGAACCAGATGTGAATCCCACTTATTGATTCGAAACACATCGTGGAAAATTTATCTTATGTAATTTCTACGGAATAACTTACCTTAATTCATTATGAATCACAGAAACCTAAATTTAGAAAATATAATGATAGTGTGAATTTATTACAATGTTTATACAAATATAGAAATATATATATTCAATTACAGAAAACTGAATTCAGAAAATATATTGGTAGTGTGAATTTATTAGAATGTTTATACAAATATAAAAATATATATATTCAATTACCTTATAAAAATATATATATTCAATTACCTTTTATTTGTTTAGTCTAATTTAAATGGTTAAGAAAAACAAGTAAGTTTAGGAGAGTGATACAATTAGTCAATTGTGCCAATAAAATGGCCTAGAAAAATGTTAGTTATTCGACTTGATAATTTTTTTTAATAACAAGCATGATCACATATCTTTATAATAACTAAAAAAATTATCACAAAATTTCGTTAAAATTATAAATACACTTGATATTTATAATGAAAATCTAACATCCTCTTTACGACTTTAAAATCTAACCTCCTCTCTAACGTATAGTCAAGCCTATCACTTTAATAGAGAGGTGTTTGAAGTAAATTTTTGAATTTCCTAAAATTTTGTGTGATAATGTTTTTAGGTCTTTGCTTTTCATTGAAGAACAATTTTCATCGATATCATGGCTGTGAGGGAATATGCATCTCCTCCACATCTTATCTATGTATGTATTTATATCTTTCTGTGATTCATTGAACAATTGTCATTGATATCTTGGTTGTGAAGAATCTTTATTTTAGGGCTGGGAATGGACAACAGAACGCTACCACTCTTCGGATTCTCTGAGTTGAAAGGTTGATGTTCTCTGGTCCGCAATTAGGTACGGCCAGGAATTGTTCATTTCTGACTGTTTTGTATTTATATTTTATATATAATATTATGTCAAATCATTTTCGAGCTAGTAGTTCCTAAGTGCAGAGCGGATTGATCCATGATGTCAAATCATTTTCGAGCTAGTAGTTCCTAAGTGCAGAGCTGATTGATGCATGATGTCAAATCATTTTCGAGCTAGTAGTTCCTAAGTGCAGAGCTGATTGATGCATTAGTTGTTTGATGTTTGTAATTGCATCATTGATAATTTCCTTCTCTTATTTTCCTTGGCTTTAACAATAACGATAACCAGTTTGCAATAAAAACCATTTTTAAATGGGGATATTCCCAAGAAGTTAATCAGTAATGGTATGGACACCAATTATATATCGATGATCTCACACACTCATTGTTTAGGAATATGATTTCAATATTAATCGGATACTTCCAAAGATTCCCTACTAAATATACCATCTTGGTTTTTAAAATTTTATGCTACTCATCACATTACTTATGTTTCTTGCAATATGAATGTTCCGTTCTCCAAAGATGGAGAAGAAATCTCCCTTTTCATGCATGAATACATTTAATGGAGTTAGACAACAGCTATAACTATGCTCATTTCGGCATGATACATTTTCCACCGAATCTTTTTGTTAGTGGCATCAATGTTTCTTTGTCTATGTTGCGTAGTTGATTATTGACCTACCAAGTTTTATAATGATTTGATGGGTGGATTTAAAGCTCTATCTGATAATAGCCTTATTTGATGTCTTCTCTTTCACAACTTTGCAATAAGTTTGACTGATTCCTACATTTATAACTTAAATAAACTTATATGGTACGTTTTGACATTTCACGTTAGTTACAAACTATCTCGCTTTATGATATTATTAGTCTTTCTTTGCGAGTCTTTATTATTTTGTTGAGTTTTTTAACTTTAATTATTTTTTCAAGAAAATGTTGAATATTTCTATTTTCTCTATATTAAAAAATAATTTTCTAATTTTTGTAAATCTTATTTCTAATGTACTTTTGGTTGAGCTAGCCACGTTATTCTCCTAGTAGAGGGTGCTTTATTTTCAATGTTTGTTAGTTCCTCAAAAATTAATTTAAAACAAAAAAAAACTAATTTTGTAGAACATTCCTTAGAACCGCTAGTGTGTTTACTCCTTATTTCATTTTATTTTTTTACAAATTTATTTATCCATGTGAATAGGTGCATAGTGTTCTCAATCTGTATAGAATGAAGGATGTACAGTAGAGGAGGTGTGTGGGGGGAAACTAGAATGAGGCTGTAGAGGAAAATTTATTCCACAAATATAAAATTATATGAACTTTAAGCAAAAATTTAGTATCCAACATAAAATGAAGTCCCTTTTTAATGTGTCTGAGAAAAAAATGTTGTTCAGGTGAATAGGGGTGTGGAGTAAAGAACAAGAACTTTTATTCACAATGTTTTGCATCTCTATATACAGTTCCCATTTGCACACTTCTTCTACATAGCTCTCAACACTACATATTAATCAATCAATTAGTAGTTTTTTCTTTCTAAAGTTTCAAGCATGAATTTTTTTGGTCTACGTGTATGTCAGATGTGAAATAAAGGTGGGAGATTAAATCCCTCCACTACTATGTTGACATGGGATCATTTTGTTTGATATAAGTATGCTATGGAAAATCTATTTTTTCGATGATTTGATTTGTGGTTCTTAAAACTATGTTCGATGAATTTGATCATTTAAAAACAAGAAAAAATGAATCTCAATATTCACTGTTTTTTAATACAATGTGCATTCGTAAACTAAATAGTTATTATGAAATCTTAAATGAAGTGTCATTTTAATGCGTGTGAGGAAAGAGAATGATTGTGTGGAGGAAGGAACAAAATCTTCCTTTAGGAATGTTTTGTTTATTTATATAAAGTTACCTTATGTACACTTATTCTAGAAACTCCCCCCCACATAACAGTGCATATTAATCAATTAATTAGCCTTTTTCACTTATTCAAGTTGTATTTATGTGTATCTCGGGTGCGGAATAAGGATAGGTGATTAACTATCCTCATTACTACGTTCGAAATATTTCATCATTTAAAAAGCGTGTCAAAGTAAAAACGCCAAATATTGGTATTCACTGTTCCCAAATACTATGTGCATTTGTGATCTTACGTTTGTGAATTAAATAATCATTATTGAATATTAAATGAAGTATTTTAGTGTTCTGTGAGAAAATGGGCTTGAAGCAATGAATATAATTTTTTCTTGCAGCTCTGTATCTTTGCATACATTCCCGCATATCTTCGTCTCACACAACAATACATATTAATTAATTAATTAGAATTTTTGGGCTTAATAAAGTTGAAGGCATGACAATTTTCGGTTACATGTATATTGGGTGAAAATAAGGGCGTACGATTAACTCTCCCCACTACTATATCGATTTTTTTCCATTTTATTTGAGTTTCTAAAAGCTAAGTACATTTATGATTTCACATTTCTCAATTAGATAGTTATCATCCAATATTAAAGTTTGGGGCATGAAAAAATTCAATTATATTCGTATAGCATGAGAAATAAGGATAGGTGATTAACTGTCTAAACTACCATGTTAGAAGGCTTTGATTGTTTAATAACTATATCAAAGTAGAAATAATGAATGTTGTTATTCACGGTTGCTGATTACTCTGTCCATTTGTGATGTCACATTTGTGGGTTCTTCATTAGTGAGTGGTTTGACAATAACATTGATAATAATACTAAGATATGTACTGCTATTGTGTTTACCTCTTATGTCTCTCTAAACATTCATAGATTTCGATGTGCAGGAGAACATGTGCATAGAGTTGTGAATCTGTGTAAAATGAAGGATATGCAAAAGAGGAAGTATGTGTGTGAGAAAGGGGGTATGAAAAAACTTCATTCCACAAAAATGAAATTATTTTAACTTTTAATAGAAACTTAGTACCAATATTAAATAAAATCTAGTTTTAATGCGTGTGAGAAAGAATTGTTAGGCAAAGAAAGGAAAAAAATATTTCATTTGCAATTTTTTACATATCTGCATACATTTCCCCTTGCCCACTTCTTCTGCATACCTCTCAACACTACATATTGATCAATTAATTAGAGATTTTTACTTTTTAAAGTTTGAGGCGTGAAATTTTTGGTTTATGTGTATATACGATGTGAAATAAGGGTGTGAGTTTAACTCTCGCCACTACTATGTAGATGTCGTCTCATTTCATTTGATATCAAGATACAAAGGAGTTTACATAAAGGCTTTTTGATGATAATTTGATGTGCGATTTTTAGAACTATGTTCAATGGTTTTGATTGTTTAAAAATTAGAAATTACAAATCTTGGTATTCATGGTTCTTGAATACTATGTGCATTTGTGATTTCACATTTATGAATTAAATACTATTTATGTAATATTAAATGAAGTGTCTTTTTAATATGTGTGAAGAAATGTTGTGTGGGAGAACATGTACGTTGAGCAAGGAACAAGAAATTTGCTCTACAATGTTTTTTACCTTCTCATAGATTTACCCTCCGTGCACTTTTTTATCATACAACCATACATATTAATAATTTGTGGTTTTGAATTATTAAATTTTCGGACATACAAAGTTTAGTTTATGTGTATATCATGTGCGAAATAAAGGTGGGAAGTTAACTATTTGAATTACCATGTTCAGAGGTTTTGATCATTTAAAAATGGTATCAAAGAAGAGAAAACGAATCTTGGTATTCATTGTTCCCTAATACTATGTGCATTTGTGATCTTATATTTGTGAATTAAATACTTATTATCGAATATTAAATGAATTTTATTTTAGTGTGCGTGAGGAATACATTTTGTGTGGGAGAATGGATGTGAATAGAAAGGAACATAAAAAATTCCCAAAATGTTCCATACCTCTGCATATATTCCTGCAGATCTTCGTTGCACACAATAATATTAATTAATTAATTATTATTTATTTTTTTCTTATTAAAGTTTGAGGCATGAGAAAGGTGGGTGATTAGTGATCGCCACTACTATGTGGACATGGGGTCATTTTATTTGCGATTCCCGAATACTAAGTGAATTTGTGATTTCACATTTGTCAATTAAATAGTTATTATTTAATATTAAATTTTTGGGCATACAAAGCTTGGCTTACGTGTATATCATGTGTGAAATGAGAGTTGGTGATTAATTATCCATACTATTATGAGGACGTGGGATTCTCGAATATTAAGTACATTTTTCATATTGCGAGTATTAAGTTTTCTTATTTTTTTGTTTAACAAGTCACATGTGATGGAAAAACCGATTGCAAACTAAATTATGTGTAAAGGAAAAACATTTTCTAATTTTATTTTACTAATAATAGGATTTACAAATTTGATAAATCACTAAAACAATGCAAAAAAGGAAATGATAAAAAAAAAAAAAGGTATAGGACAATGAGTTAGATACACATTATATATTGCAAATGTTAGAGTGTATATAATACAAGTAAATAGTATAATCCAAAACAAGGAACTTGAAGAAAAAAACTTCATTGAAATAGGTCTTTATACAATGTTGATAGCCACATATCTGGTAACCACAAGATGAAATCATATCTCAACCATAAAATATACTAGGAAAGCTCTTTGGAAATGGTCAAATCCTTCAAGAAAAAAGTAGAAGGTCCTTGCCACTAGTGAATGGTAATTTAAACTTACTAGTTACTAGTAAGAGGTATATCTGCACCTTCTTTTGAACATTTCTTGATATTGATAACTTGACAACAATGTAGGTTCATGAAGTTGACTACGCATGCATCTCATTTTGATAGTTGTTATTCATAAATGTCATAGCTTCACAGATGTCTTATTGGACACTTCCCTTTGTTGAGAAACAATTGCAATAATATTTTCATTTTGTAAGATGTAGGAGACTCTTTAGGTGGTTCAATTAATAGTCAAATACATCTGTATAAATTATTTAATCAAATTCCAGGAAAGAAATTGTGCACAATTCCCCCTCTGCATAGTCTTTGACTCATATGGATTTGTGAATATGTGTGGAATGAAGATTGTGAGGAAGACGGGGTATCTGCGAGTGAATGGGGGTGCAGAGGGAGCTTTCCTTCACAGGCATGAAATTATTTTAACTTTAAGTATAAAATTAGTATTCAATATTAAATGAAGTGTATTTTTAATTTGTGTAATTAAGAAGTGTTGAGCGAGAGAATGGTTTTGTGGAGCAAGGAACAAAAATTTCATTTGCAATTCTCTGGAATTCCGCATACATTTCTCACATAACAATACATTTTGATTAATTTATTAGTAGCTTTTACCTATGAAACTGTATATTCAGTGTGAAATAAGTGTGGATGATTAAATGTGCGTATTACTATGTGGACATGGGCTTCTTTTATTTGATATCAGGATGTAATTATGGTGTGGGCCAAGTTCCTTTCTTCATTCTTATACAATCGGTTCCTTCCTTCATTCTTATATGATATACATTATAGGTTTTTAGTGCTCAAGTTTAGCAATTTGTAATTATGTAAGCACATTTTGTGTTTATTTCTCCCGTGAATTTGTTTTAATTTTAGTTTTTGTTTAAGTTGAAGCTAGTGTTAATATTGAATTTCATAGCAACAGGTTTTTCTTACAGGTTAACACGAAAAAATGAAAATGTATGTGACTTGTTTAGTTATTATATGTGCCTACAGCTCTCTACCATCACCTATGTCCATTAAGCCATGATGGTAAACATTGATAGATGATCCTGTTTGGTCTCTAGGAGATAAGATTTATTTCAAATAACTTGAGTCCTTGAAAATCTTGTGGAGCCTCAAGCATGAATGTATATAAAGTAAAAGAACACAATTAGGAAACTAGTTTAACAAAATGTAATTTAATACTCGAAGTAAATGCAATTTAATACTCACACAATCTAAATGACATGCAATTTAATACTCACACAATATAAATGATATGTAAGGAGATGACCTAATCATGCATGTATTGGGTGAATTGAATGCCACAAATACTAATATTTACACACGTATATGTTTTCTATTAATCATATACACTAGTTAACTTTAATCATGGGTTATTGATAATGCTTCTCTAACATTTTATGAATGTGTTGTGATGAGAGGAGAATTATATTTGACAATGACCATAAAAATTAGTGTTATGAACCTATTATCTATGTCGAGTTCACAAATTCCATGATTGAGAAAACACCTCCAATGAAATGATGTGTCCTTTCAACAAATGTACAAGTGATGAGGACAAAAATATACCCAAACTAGCATGAAATTGGTTAATTAGGAAAGACATTGGCCAAATTGTAATCACAATTCAGAGCACTTTAATTGTGATTCTAACAAATTTCTATCATAAAATTTAAAAAACAAATGTGATTGTAACCAACAAAATTTGAGAAAAAACATGTAAAAAAAATTCTAAAACATATAAGAGATAAACTACAGTGAAATCTTCATTTCCCCCAAATTTATAAAGTCAATCATATAAGCTAATAATGAAGCAATTTTGGAAACAAATCTTTCTTGAGAACAACAAATATTCTATGGCATATGCAATCTTCTTTTGATACATACCAAATGGCGAGGAGATATATGTTCCTGGATCCATTTTCAGCCAATTCCTAATGAAGCAACACGACCCCATGAAGGAGGAGATACTTTCTTGAGGTCGAACAATCAATCATTAGTTTCCCCTCATCATATTCCTTTAGATTCACCATATGATATGCTTTGTCCTCATGTGATATCTGTTCAGCATAAGTCCCCAGCCAGGGCGATACCAACTCCATTTTCCCAACAATGTTCCATATTTTTGCATACATTCCTACAAATCTTCGTCCTAGACAATAATACATATTAATCAATTAATTAGAAGTTTTGGCTTATTAAAGTTGAAGGAATGAAAATTATGTGTTACATGTATATGGAGTGTGAAATAAGGGTGGAGAAATAATTGTCCCCACTACTATGCCAACATCTAGTCATTTTATTTAAGTTTCTGAAAACTAAGTGCATTTATGGTTTCACATTTGTCAATTAAATATTTATTATCCAATATTAAAGTTTGGGGCATGAAAAATTTGGTTTTCGTGTATATAGGGTGTGAAATAAGGGTAGGTGATTAAATTTCTACAATACTATGTTAGAAGGCTTTGATAATTTAAAACATATATCGAAGTAGAAATAATGGATGTCGATATTCACAGTCCTTGAATATGGTGTGCGTTTGTGATATCACATTTGTGGGAGCTTCATCATTGAATTCTTTGATGATAAAATTTACACTAAGACAAATATTACTAGTGTGTTTACCTCTTATTTCATATTAAACTTTCATAGATTTAGTTGTGTAGGAGAATATGTGCATATAGTTGTGAATATGTGTAGAATGAAGGATACGCACAAGAGGAGGTATGTGCATGAGAATGGGGGTATAAGGGAACTTTATTGAAAAAACATGAAATTATTTTCTTTTAGTAGAAACTTAGTACCAATATTAAATAAAATATATTTTTAATGTGTGTGAGAAAGAAGTTTTGTGCGAATCAAGGAATAGAAACTTTCATTTGCAATGCTTTTCATACCCGCATACATTTCCCCTTGCACACTTCTTCCATATACCTCTCAACACTACATAATAATCGATTAATAGGTGGTTTTGACTTATTAAAGTTTAAGGCATGAAATTTTTGGTTTATGTGTATATCCAATGTGAAATAAGGGTGGGATTTTAACTCCCTCCAATATTATGTCAACTTTTTTTATTTTATTTTATGTCAAGATGTAGAGGAGTTGTGGAAAAACTATTTTGTTGATGATTTGATGTGTGATTTTCAAAACTATGTTTAATGGCTTTGATTGTTTAAAAACTAGAAACAATGGACCTTGATATTCACGGTTCTCGAATATTATGTGCATTTGTGATTTCACATTTGTGAATTAAATACTATTTATGCAATATGAAATGAAGTGTCTCTTCAATATGTGCGAGGAAGAAATGTCATGTGTTGAGCAAGGAACAATAATCTTTTTTTTCAATGTTCCATACCTTCGCGGAAATTTCCCCTCTGTGCACCTTTCTCTCACAAAACTATACATATTAATCAACTAATTAGTGGTTTTGGATTATTAAAGTTTGGAACATAGAAAGCTTGGTTTATTAGTGTATTGCGCGCAAAATAAGGGCGGGAAATTAACTGTTTTCAATACTATGTTCAAATCCTTTGATCATTTCAAAACTATATCAAAGAGGAAACATTGAATATTAGTATTCATTGTCCCTGAATATTATGTGCATTTGTGATTTTACATTTGTGAATTAAATACTTATTATCAAATATTAAATGATTTTTTTTTTTAATGTTGTGAGGAATAAGCTTTTTGCGGGAGAATGGCTGTGCATAGCAAGGAACATAATTTTTTTCCCACAATGTTCCATATCTCTTCATTATTCTTGTAGATCTTAGTTCCACACAATAATACATATTAACTAATTAATTAGTTTTTTTGTCTTATTAAAGTTTGGGGAATGAGCAGGGTGGGTGATTAACTATCCCCACTACTATGTCAATGTGGGGTCATTTTATTCGAGATTCACCAATGTGGGGTCATTTTGTTATTCAATGTTAAATTTTGGGGCACGAAAATTTTGGTTTGCATGTATATTGTCTGTCAAATAAGGCTGGACGATTAATTATCATGACTACTATGATGATGTGGACTTTTTGAATACTAAGTGCATTTTTAATATTGTGAGTATTAAGTTGTCTTATTTCTTTGTTTAACAAGTCATTCGCGATGGAAAAGTCTATGCAAACCTAACTATGTGTGAAGGAAAAACATTTTCTAATTTTGTTTTAGTAATTATAGGATTTTCAAATTTTATAAATCAATAAAACAATACAAGAAATCAGAATACAAAAAAACACAAACAATATAAGAAAATGAGCTAGCTACACATTATATATTGTGAATGCTAGACTATATATAATATAAGTAAATAGGATAATCCAAAACATAGAACTTAAACAAAAGAACAACTTCACTAAAATATGTCTTTATAAAATGTTAATAGATACAAATAAGGTAACCACATGATGAAATCAAATCTCAACCATCAAATATACTTGGAAAACTTGTTGGAAATGGTCAAATCCCTCAAGAAAAAGGTAGAAGGTCCTCACCACTAGCCAATGGTAATTTAGACTTACTAGTTACTAGTAAGAGGTAGATTTGCAATTTGCATAGAACACTTCTTGATGCTGATAACTTAACAATACTATAGGTTCATGAAGTTGATTGTGCACACATATGAGCTTGATAGTGTTTATTCATATATGTCTTAGCTTCACGGTCACCACCTAATCATTGGGATTGGGTGAATATATGTAGAATAGTGTAAATGGTAAATAAGGAGAATAGGAATATGAAGAGACACTGGGAGGTGAAGCCCAAGAGTCTCTCCCTCCATGTATATATCCATGAGAAATCTTAATGAAAAACCATAATTCTCATTGTAGATTTACCTCCTAGCCTGACATGGTATCAATGCTTTTGTACCCTTGTAACTCCCTTTTTCCATTTCTGTAGTCTGCCATATTCTTCATTCCTATGCTATCTATCCTCTGTGTGTTTTATACTCAGGTGTACATCCACATTTTTTTAATGCTACCTCACTACTGGTTTACTTTGTGTTTGGTATCAAAGGCTCCCAATTGCTCATAGTATAATGCTTCTCACCTCCACAGGTCCCTCTCCCAATTGTGCACTGCCTTCACTGTCGTATGTTGATCTTTAATCGAATACCACACATTGAATTTATTTTCATCTCCTCTCACGCACATTCCAACCTCCTGGAAACTCACCAACATCAGCACCGCGATTGCACTACTAGTTTCGGTCCCTCTCACAATCAAATGCATAGTTGACACCCTATATACCACTCCAAACATTGTGTAAGACATCTAGTTTCCATACTCTAGTTATCCTTCCGCTACCATACACGACCCCTCCTCCATCCCTCCATACGTTGGCCTCTGTCCATACGTTGGTCAACCAATCTTCTTTTACCACATTGTTTAAATATATAACACCACACTGCTTTTGTCCATATATAATGCTACCTATATCCATATATAATGTTGCCTCTATCCATACACACCCTCCTTATATACACTTTCCCCATATACCACCTCCCCCAAGTAATAACTCCCTAAATAATTACCTTTGTCCTATATATCAAAGTCATTTTTTTTAACAATTTTACACCAGAACTGCATATTTTTACCATTAGGAATGCAAATTTTTATATATTCGTTGCAAAGTATATGTTTTATATGGTACACAATATTTAAGAGGAATTCACTGATATCAATTGTTGGACTAGTCCTCTCTGGAAGAGAGAACTATCCAGAATGGTCATGGAAGATTAAACAAACTCTAATTTTTAATGAGTTATGGAAATGAGTTTGTCTAGGAGAAGGAGATGATGAAGCTGCAAAGCCCACCTCAGATAAGGAGATCACCATTTGGGAAAATAAGAACAGCAAGGCCTATGACTTGATTGCAACATCTATAAATGAAGAGGTGAGTCACCATATTTCACCATTTTCAAATGATTTTGAAGCCTTACAGAAGTTGAAGGAACTCTATGACTCACACTCTAAAATTGAAGTTGTCTAGTTGATGACTAAATTGTTCAACCTTGAATTGAAAATATATGATTCTCTTTCTTTAGCATCAGAAGTAAGAAGTATTATGCATGATATCAAAACCACAGGTGTTCAAATAGACATTCCTCTTATAACTTATGTCAAGGCACTTTATCCCACTTATTCAAATTATATTGAGTCATTGCAAGAAAGTGGAAACCTCAAGGAGATTACCTTTGACTCCCTTGAGAAGAAGTTTGCTGAGAGAGAGAAGGCTTTTTGGAAGAAGACAACTCCACAGTCTTATGAAGAAGTTGAGAGTCTTGCACATAGAGAGAATAATCATGTTCAATATTATTCCAAAGGAAGAGGTGGATGAAGAGGAAGAGGAAGAAGAAATTTTAGTGGTAGGGAGGCAGAAATTTCCAAGGAGAAAAGTATGATCTTCATTGCATATATTGTAATAGAGATGGACACGATGCATCCATATGTAAATTGACTTAGGATAGAATTGAGTAGGAAAGAAATGAAGTCAAAGGTAAAACTCATGACAAGGAGAAAGGTAAAGCACCTGAATCTTCTCACTATGTTGTGGCATATAGTAATATTGGAGTAACTGAAGACTTATTTAATGCTTCACTTGCTTCTTGGGAAAATGATTGGTTGATTGATTCAGGGGAAACTTCCCACATGAATTTTAGAAGAGAATTTTTTGAAGAATTTACTGACAATGTTGATGGAGTAGTATACTTTTCATACAAATAAAAACTCAATACATGAGGGCTTGAAACCATCAAGCTTAAATTACTTAGTATTCCAAACTTTCATCTCCATGATATTTATATGTATCAGATCTTAGGCGAAACTTGTTATCCTTAGTCCACATCTTCTAGCAAGGGCACTCCATTCACATGTTTGATGGAAGGTTTGAGCTCAGAAAAGCATCATATCACTCACTTGTCATGACAAGGATAGAAGAAGAAGTGATTTTGGAGCTGCAAGGTACCTCTGCTTGAGCACAAAAATTCACATACATTTCTCATTATGACGATGGTATATTTCCATCAAGTCTTTTATGGAATGCTAGATTCGAACATTTGAATTATGAAAACCTTCATATGTTGAAGAAAAGTGATGTTACTGGTTTTCTTACAATTCCTAGGAATCTTAAGCAATGTGATGCTTGTATTCTAGGAGAGCATAGCAAACAACCTTTTCATGATTCAAATTCTAGAGAGCATAGAAAACCTGAACTCATTCATTCAGACTTACGTGGCCCAATTCTTATTCCTTCTGAAAATGGAAATAAATATATTATGACATTTATTGATGACTGAACTAGAATGTGTTGGGTTTATTTATTGAAGAAAAAATTTGATGCTTTTCAAATATTGAAGAACTTCCATGCATGGATTAAAAATGATGCACAATCTCTTATTGGTTCTATTTGCATTGATAATGGAAAATAATACACTTCAAATGAATTTGAAAACTATCTTTGCCAGCGGGGGATCAAATAGCAAACAACTGTGCCTTGTAATCCCAAACAAAATTGAGTAGTTAAAAGAAGGAGCAGGACAATCTTAAATATGGTACGTAGAAACAAGAAATTCAACCAAGAAAAATGGAGGTGATGTAGATGATTCTGATTCACCTATTGACATGGATGTTTCTTATGATTTTGAACTAAATTTTTCTACAGATTTGGAACCATCTTCCTTCAAATAAGCTGCTACTAATGATGAATGGAAAGAAGCGATGCAAAAGGAGTATGATGCCTTGATAAAGAATGTCACTTGGAAGCTGGTTGATCCTCCATTGGGAACCAAACCAATTAGCTGCAAGTGGGTCTACAAGAACAAGTATAAAGCTGATGGATCACTTGAGAAGCACAAAGCCAGTCTTATGGAAAAAGGTTTTATATAGAAGGAAGGGGTAAATTATGAGGAGACCTTTTCCTTAACAAAAAAATTACCATACGGACACTGTTTTCCTTGGCATCTCATACTAGTTGGAAAGTCCATAAAATGGATGTAAAATATCTTTTCTTGAGTGGCAATTTGAAAGGGAATGCTTTTATGTCCCAGCCAGAAGGATTTGTCGTGAAGGGCCAAGATAACAAAGTATGCAAGCTTGGGAAATCATTGTATGGCCTCAAGCAAGTACCGCGAGCTTGGTATGAAAAGTTAATTGAGCATATTCTGAAACTAAAATTCAAACATTATGATCTTGATGATGCAACTTTGTTTGTCAAGAAAGTTGGAAAAACAATTTTATATCTTGTGGTGTGTGTAGATGATATTTGGTGACAGGGAACAATGAGAGAAATATTGCATCCATAAAGAAGGAATTGAGGAAATGTTTTGAAATGACTAACTTGGGCTATGTTCACTACTATCTTGGTCTTGAAGTAACCTAACATCCAGATTTTATATTCCTCTCTGAAAAGAAGTACATTGGAGATCTGCTGAACGCATCTGGCATGGCTGAGTGCAATCCTTTGACTACTCCAATGGAACAAAACTTGAAGCTCACATCCATTGAAGGAAAATAATTTGAGGATCCAACAAAGTATAGACAACTTGTAAGAAGTCTCAACTACCTAATTGCTACCAGACCAGTCTTCTCATTTGTTGTTGGAATCCTCTCCAGGTTTATGCAAAAGCCTTGTGCAGGACATTGGTTTGTTGCAAAAAGAGTTCTAAAGTACTTGAAGGGAACTCAAGACTTTGGACTAAAGTGTACAAAGGTGGGCGACTTCAGCTTGATTTGATACTCTAATACAAAATTTGGTAGAGATAAAGAAATTGGGGCATGTACTTTAGGTTATGCTATAAGTCTTGGATCAGGAGATGTCTCCTGGAGATCGCACAAATAATCAATTCTAGCAGATTCCACAACAAATGCAAAATATGTGGCAACAACTGAAGAAACAAAGGAAACTGTGTGGCTCAAGAAAATTCTTGAAGATTTGCAAGTGAAACATGTGGATTCAAATTCAGTCATGATTGACAACGCTTATGCAATAAAGCTGGCCAAGAACCCAAAGTTCCATGATCTAACGAAGAACATCAATATAAAATACCATCTAATTCGACATCATGTTGAGGCCAAGAAAATCTATCTACACCATTGTTCCAGAAATTAGAAGATTGCAAACATCTTCACCAAATCACTTGGAAGAGAAAAATTCGAAAGATTCAGAATAATGCATGGACTCACCAACATCCCTTCAGATTAAGTGGGGGAATGCTGACGCCTAATCATTCGGATAGGGTGAATATATGTAAAATAGTGTAAATAGTAAATAAAGAGAATAAGATATTAAGAGACATTGGGAAGTGAAGCCAAAGAGTCTCTCCCTCCATGTATATATCCATGAGAAATCTTAATTCAAACCACAATTCGCATTATGGAGTTACCTCCTGGCCTGACATTCACACATGTATTATATGATACATCCCTTAGTTGAGAAACTACTTCAATAATATTTTCATTTTGTAAGTGGTAGGAGACTCTTTAGGTGGTTTAATTAATAATCAAAGACATATGTATAAAGTATTTAGTCAAATTCTAGGAAAAGAACATCCGTGCATAATTTGACCTCTACACAATATTTGACATGTATCGAGCCATGGAGGTGTGCAGAATGAAGGGTGTGAGGAAGAGGGTGTATATATGAGAGAAAGGGGGTGTAGAGATAACTTTCCTTTACAATCATGAAATTATTTTAACTTTAAGCAAAAACTTAGTATCCAATATTAAATAAAGTGTACTTTTAATGCATGTGAGTAAGAAATGTTATGTAGGAGAGTGGTTGTGTGGACCAAGGAACAAAAACTTTCAATTGCAATGCTCTACATTCAATATATATTTTCCACATACCAATACATTTTAATTAATTAATTATCATATTTTTCCTTAAAGTATATATCGGGTGCAGAAGAAAACCTAAGGAAGTCAGGACAAGAGTGTGGACAACTGACGCAGTCTAGTCCAGCAGAACTGACAACAGCCAAAGCAGAAAAGGAATGACAGAAAGTGTCAGGAGGGGAGAGATCCCCTGCTACCGAGAAGTGGTCGACAGACAAAGCAACTAGGAGTCAGAGGAACGGAAGAGCACGGGGCCGGTGCGAGGAGCGACCTGGCAATTAGGGCGAAGAGGAAAGTGTCTGCCATGTACAACAGAAAAACCCAGATATGTCATCCCAACGAACAAGCTGGAAAAGTACCGAAGTTACATGAGGGACCATGCCCTTATATGCAAGTTCATCGGAGTCTGGCCGTCGGAAAGGGACCTCACCAAGTGGATACAGCAGAAATGGCAGCCTCAAGGACACATCGAGCTCAAGCTGGGAGCGAAGGGCTTCTTTACGGTAATCTTCTCTAACCTGAAAGATAGAGAACAGGTCTTTGATAATGACCCATATTTTTATAATAATGTCGATCTATTCTTACGCTTCTGGGAAGATTGTTATAGCCTAGACAAAGAAACCTTTCTGGCTACTCCTGTCTGGGTCCGTCTTTTTGGGCTTCCCACAGACTTTTGGGACCCGGACATTCTGGAAGGAATAGGAAACTCAATAGGAAGCTTCGTGAAGATAGAAGATACTACAAAGAAAGGTAGATACACCTCATATGCCAGGATTTGTGTCTACATGAACCTAGCAAACCCCATCCCCGACACTATAGAGCTTGAATACCACGAAGAGATCTGGCGTCAAAGCATAGACTATGAGCATATTCCGTTCAGATGTCGTAGATGCCACACCCATGGCCATCTAGCAAAGGAATTCCCATTAACCCGAGAGGAAGTAGAAGTTAGAAGGCCCCAAAGAAACAAGAGAGAGTCGGATCAGGAGGAATTCCAAGGGGTGAGAAACAGAAAGAAACCCAACAAGGAACCCCCCCCAGAAATATAGGAGAGGAAAACAACCTGACTCAGTGAAACCAAACAGTTTTTCTATGCTGCAGGTAGATGAGGATGAGGAAGATCAGCACATGGAACAACAAGAGGATAAAGGCTCAGACTGCAATGAATCTAGTGACAGGATCCTAGATAAAAGAAAGGCCCCGAGTGAAACACAAGAACAAGAGAAGGAAACAGAGGAACAAACAGATCAGATGGAGACAGACCATGAGTCTAGTAGGGAGGACCTAAGCTAGGAAGAGGAAGTGTTGGAAAATCTGTTACATGAATGGAAGAACCTGGACGAGAGGTTTATCCCTGAAGATCAAAAGAAGCTGTATACTGAAACCTTCCAACAATACAAAACCAAATTAGAAAAAGGCAAAGCCCCATCAGCAGAGAACCAAGAGACTCAAAAAGAAACCAGATTAGATCAGACTGGTCAAAATAAAGGGGGGAAAAAAGAGGAAGAAGAAACATCAAGGAAACCATACAAATTATGAGAGAAACCCTAGTCAACACTCGAAAAGTAGTACCACTTTCAGCGGTGTTCCAAACCCTCTCTCAAGTTAATTAATCATTTTTACCTCATGGAATATCAGAGGCCTAAATAGTAAAGGAAAACAGAGATATCTGGCAGCACGACTCAAACAAGACAAACCTCAGATCATGCTTCTCCAAGAAACCAAAATCCCAGGATAGAAAATGGAGGAAATCCTTAACAAAATAAAACCAAGATATGACCATGTCACTATAGACCCCAAAGGCAGTGCAGGAGGAATAGCTATCCTCTGGAACCCAGCTGAAGTCCTCTGTAACTGGTGGATAGGAACGCCAAGAATCCTCACCGGGCAATTCATACTAATAGGACAAAGTGAATGGTTTGCAATCTCAGCTGTTTATGGGCCCCACACCCGTGCAGACCGAGACCTGTTCCTCACTCAGCTGACTAAGCTCCGAAGTTTACACCAGGAACATAGATGGATCCTAGCTAGAGACTTCAACTTAATTTCTTCTTGAGAAGAGAAAAAAGGTGGAATAACCAGGGAAGACATAGAAATGAAAAGATTCAGAGAAGTGCAGACATAATTAAGAGTAGTGGATATCCCAACCATCAATGGAAAATACACATGGAACAACAGAAGAGGTGGCTCCAAACAGATAGCTTCAAGACTGGACAGATTCCTCATTTCAAAACCCATAATTGAGCTGGATATCTTCTATGACGCCTCTATCCTACCCTCAGCAGGGTCGGACCACTGGCCAATAAAGCTGGAAATATCCTTAAATAATCAGAGCAAAAGGAGGCCCTTCCGGTTCGAGTCCTTTTGGCTCCGAGCCCCTGACTTCCTAGACAAAGTAAAAGGATGGTGGTAGGACAACAAAAGTGGAAAGGAGGGCCTCAGCAAAATGCGCTCATTTCAGCAAAGGCTCAAAGAAATTAAAAGAAAAATTAAAAAGTGGAACAAGGAAGAATTTGGTAATATCCAGTAGGAGCAGGGCAAACTCCAAGCCAAAATGGAAAGAATCCAGCAAGAAATCATTTTGGACGACCGAAGTCAGGCCCTAGAAGAGGAGGAAGGTAGAGTAATCACCCAATTAGAGGAAAGGAGAAAACAGGAGGAAATCCTGTGGAAACAAAAATCCAGAATCCAATGGCTCAAAGAAGGCGACAAAAACTCCAAATTCTTCCACAAAGCCATGATAAATCACTGCCAACACAACATAATATTCTCCTTGAAGGACAAGGAAGGAAACAGAGTGACTCAGCAAGAGGAAATTGAACATCTTTTGGTGGAGCATTTGAAAGGTATTCTCTCTGAACCTAATGTCAACAGAGATGAGGACATAGACAAAATCAGCCACCATATTCCCAAGAAAGTCTCTAGAGATCAAAACCTGGCCATTCTTCGGAAAATCTCCAAGGATGAACTGGAGGAAGTAATAAACAAAATGGCTAAAAATAAGGCCCTAGGTCCCGATGGATTCACCATTGAATTCTATCAGGCAACGTGGAGCTTCATAAGAAATGATCTACTTGATCTAGTGGAAGAATCGAGATGCTCCAAACGCATGCACCAAGGTTTGAATGCCACCTTCCTGGTGTTAATTCCCAAGTCTGGCTACTCAGATGAACCGTAGGGTTTTAGGCCCATCTCACTATGTAATGTGGTTTACAAAATCCTTGCAACTATCATTGTCAACAGGCTTAAGCCTATCCTGCCGGATCTCATTGCCCCAGAGCAAACTGGCTTTGTCCAAGGAAGGCAGATCATCGATGGCATCATAGTCGCCTAGGAAGTGATCCATTCCCTGAAAATCTCCCGAGCCCTAGGCATGCTTATCAAATTGGATCTGGCCAAGGCGTTTGACAGGCTTAGCTGGACCTATCTGGGAGGTACCCTAAAAGCCTACGGGTTTGATCAACGTTGGATAAAATGGATCCTGTCTATGGTTAGCTCCCCCATCATGTCAATTCTCCTAAATGGATCCCCCTCTGAAGCTTTCACTCCTTCCCGTGGGCTAAGGCAGGGCGACCCCTGTCTCCTTTCCTCTTCATCCTGGCTGCAGACGGCCTAGGCAGACTGGTTAAGGCTCGGGTTTCTAAAGAACAGATAAAAGGCCTCCGCATCTGCAGGGAAGATATTCTGGTCTCCCACGAGTAGTTTGTGGATGACATAATGCTTTAAGGTCATGCCAACCTCAAGGAGGCCCAAAGAATTATCAAATCCATATCTCAATTTAGCAGAGCCTCCGGGATGGAAATAAATAAAGAAAAATCGGAAGTGTTCTTCTTCAACACCTCCTTGGCAGTCCAAAGGTTTCTGGCTCATACTCTAGGCTACAACAGAGGATCATTCCCCTCCAAATACTTGGGAATCATGTTAAATGAGCACCAATTCTGGTCGACCAACTAGAATCTGCTAATCAAGAAAATCCGCAACAGAATGGAGAACTGGACCCACCGCTCGCTAAATTCCCCAAGTCGGGTAACCCTACTGAAATCAGTTCTGCAGGCAATCCCAAACTACCAGCTCTCTTGCCAAGCAATTCCTAAGGTTGCGAGCCAAAAGCTGGTCTCCCTGTTCAAAAATTTCCTCTGGAAAGGGACTAGCAAAACTAAGAAGTGGGCCCTTATCTCATGGGAGTGGCTCTGTCAGCATCCTAAAGCTGGCAGGCTTAGACTTCGCGACCCCTTCGTCCTTAATCAAGTAATGGGCGCGAAGCTCTGGTGGCGGTGGCTTCAGGGGGGCCCTGACCTGTGGAAGATACTCTGGGAAAGAAAATACGACGAGACTGGGGAAATTGAAGACAAACCGAGAATCATGACAGAGACCAGAGGTTCTGCAATATGGAACCTGGCTAGAGACAACAACGACCTGATAAGGGAGCACAGTTTTTGGGAAATCTGGGAAGGAGACAAAGCCAGATTCTGGGAGGAATCCTGGCAGTAAAGAGATCGTCTTATTGAAAAAGACAACCTCCATGCCATCCTTACCTTTTCGACCCAAGCAGGGGCTTCAACTGTTGGCAACTTCTGCAAGCCTGACGAGGCAAGATACTGGTGAAATTGGAAATTTAAAGAAGACTGGGCAGGAGCACCCGAATCCGATAGATCGCAGGATTACTATATAGAGATGGCGTCGCGGAAAATAGCAAAGAAAATGGGGTCTGACATTCTCAGGTGGGGAAAACACATACAAGGAAATTTCACTACAGCAGAAGCCTACCACGTTCATACCAACAACAACCTTCTTCCGGCAAACAACCAATGGAAAAATCTCTGGGAAATTAAGCATTGGCCTAAAATTTCTTTCTTCATTTGGACAGTTCTACACGATAGAGTGCTTACTTGGGACCAAATTTTGTGGAAAGGTATCCATGGCCAGTCCTGCTGCGCCCTTTGCCCTGCCTAAGAGGAAACCATGGAGCACCTATTGAACCGCTGCTCCGTCACCTCCTCCTTGTGGAACATCCACCGCAATTTGTTTGAGAGGCAACACCGTAACCAGCAAAATATTGTAAGCACAATCATCAATTGGCCAAAGAAGCCTTACCTGAACCCAGTTGTTAACCATGCCTGGCTCCTCTCCGCTGGATTCCTCCTCTGGAATATCCGGAAAGCCCATAATTGGCCCATTTTCAAAGCAGAAACCAAATATACCCAACAATTTGGGAGCAGGTCACCAAAAACCTCCGGGAAACAATCCTTTCGGAATGTTGGAAAGATGAAGACTGTAAGGTCTCGAATTCAGAAGAAATCATCGTGGAAAAATTAGAGATTAGACAGAGTATGGTAAACTGCGGGGATTCTCGAGCAGATAAGGTAAAAGAGGTGACTGAAAGTAACCAGTATAGATGCCCTCCACATGGATTCACAAAATTGAACTTCAACGGTGCTGCCAAGAACAAACCAAGTGAGGTTGGCATTGGCGGAGTCTTCAGAGACGCAGAGGGAAACACTCTTAGAACTTTCACGATGGACTGTGGGGAAGCTTCGAACAACGAAGCAGAGCTGCATGCTATGAAACAAGGACTGGAAATAGCTCTCCAGGCAAACTTTAAACGACTCCAAATCGAGGGGGACTCAAAGCTGGTAATTGAGATGGTCAGGAAGCTCCAAAAGCAAATTCCAGCGGAAAGAATCAGCAAAAGCTGGAGAACCGCTTGGCTGGTAAACGAAATTGGAAAGCTCATTCGAAAATTGACTATCTCCTCCCGACCCACATCAGGCGCGCAGGTAACAAGCCAGCAGATTAGCTTGCGAATTAGGGCTGCCGAACCGGGGCAAGGAAATTGATAGCGAGGGTGTGCCTCTTTTGCATCAGGAAGAGAAAAACCAACTCCAACAACTTCTAAACGATGATGCAGGAAGGCAAAGCATGGGAAAAACGAGCGGCCAAGATCAGGCGGCACGCAGCGGAGGCGGAGATCATCCTCATCAACAAGGCTCAGACAGCTCCTATGTGGGAACAGGCAAAAGGGTAAGGTAGGCACATGATAGGCAGGTGACAGGGCATGACCAGAATGGCCGATTAAATAGAGGGGACATGCGAGCTGAGGAATCATTAAAGAAAAATCTAGAACCAACTCCGGAACTCGAGAGAATGAGCAGGGGAAGGAAGACAGGTGGCAACAGGAGTCAAGTTGGGCTACGGCAAGAGCAGCTAGATAGAGAAAGGAATGATGATGCATGATGTGGAAAGGACAATCCATGCCACTTTTCGAGATGGAAAAACCGGTTGGCGTGACGGAAAAATAAATGAAAAAAGGGAGGCCGGAATTTCTATAAGCCAAGTGGTGACATGCTCGACACGACATTGAGTTAATAAACCCGAGAAAATAGATGGAAGGCTCATTTCGATCAGCAAGAAGAATGAAAAAGAACAGAAAGATGCATGCACATCTCTGCGACCAACCCTCCTCGTCGGCCTCAGCAAGAAAAGGTGGTATGTTTCCTTCTGTCCTCGTCCCTCAGGCATGCATGCTTGTTTTTCTGGTCTCTTGGTCTGGATAGATATGCTTTGGCCCTGTAAGCAGACCCCCTGTTGCTGCGACGTTAATGGTCCCTCGGGCTCCTTCTGGATCCTCCTTCTCCAGTCCCTAGTTGGTAAAGTTCTGATTTATGGTAATGCCATGTCCTGCTCCAAGAGTCAGGCAGTTTGGGGGACTCCACCGGGTCTCGCCAGGCTTCTGGAGGGTCCTAGAACCCATGTTATTCTCTACTCTTTGGTTTTCTACTGTGGCTGGCTCCAATTCTGTTCATCCCTTCCGCTGACCAAGGCAGTTTGGTCTCTTTGCTCTGTTGGCTGGGGGGTTCTCCGAACTCCTATCAAAAGGTGGTGGGTCTTTTACCAACGTGAACATTTTGGCCCTGTTCTAATGTCACGTGAGGCTTTCCATGCTAAGATCGCTGCCAGCATGGACCAGACCCTGACCAGGCTCTATATCTCTTGCACTGACTCTCGGCTTTCTGCTATGGCAGGTAGGACCAGCGGAAATATGGCCCCAAGAAGGAACACTCCTAAACAGAAGAAGGATGCCGACACCAGTAGTCACCCAAAAAAAAGAGGCAAAAATCCAACTTCGATAAAATCCTTCACCTGATTGATGGGTACATGTCTGGAATTTCTCCTGAGGTCCACGCTCTCATCCATGAATGGGAACGCGAGCTGAGGGAAATAAGTGTGAACCAGGAGATCCCCTGTGAGGACTGGGCTATAATCTCTGACCCAGGCACTTCCAGAGACATGGACTCGTTATTCAATAGAACGTTACAATTCTATTGGATCATGAAGCATGTGGTTGGCAGGGCCATGGAGGTTAACCAAGCGGTGTGCGAGGAGGAAGATGAAGAACGCAAGCAAGCGGAAGAACTCCTCAAATGCCAACTGTCGGAAGAATCTGCCTCCATAAAGAACATTCTCTTGAAAGAACTCGCGACGGTCGAAGTTCAAGTTTCCAGAAACCATCTGCTGCTAAAAAACATGGAGCAATTGATGCTGGAGCTCAAATGGGCCATCGAGTAGAAGATCCTAAAGCCGGGTGTCAGCGACTCTAAGCCAGCCCCGGTGAATCTGTAGGATGAAGAGTAGTGGTGTGTTTATTTTGCATAATGTTTTGTGATGAATTTGAACTTTATTTGGGTACCTTCCTCTGTTACAGTAGTTAGCCTCGCTTTGAATAAGCAGAACAGTGGTTATGATAGGAAGAAAGAGTTAAACATTTTTAAATTTTGGTCTGGCTTTCAAGCCAAAAGGTGGTGGTCTGGTTTCCCTCGGGCAGGCCAGCCACCCGAACTCTAGTTTAATTGTATTTTGATGTTTTATGGAATGAATAATGCCTAACCTTACAAAAGAAAAATATATCAGGTGCAGAATAAGGGTAAATGATTAAATGTGCATATTACTATGTGGATGTGGAATCATTTTATTTGATATCGGGATGCAATTATGGTGTGGGCCAAACCATGTATACAATGTGGTGGTTCTTTCCTTGGCGCTTATACAATATACATTATGCCTCTATAGTTCTGAGATTTAGTTATATGTAATTATGTAAGAACATTTTATGTTTATTTCTCCAATAAATTTGTTTTAATTTTAGTTATTGTGTGATTTGAAACTAGTATTAACATTAAATTTTATAGCAAGAAGATGTTCTTACGAGTTAACATGAGAAAACTGAAAATATTACATCTTTTAACAAATCTATAAAACTATAAAATGTAGTTAACATGAGAAAACTCAGAACATTACATTTTTTTAGCAAATCTATAAACATTTTATATAATGCATACGACATTGAGAGTCCAAGTGTTATCATAACCATGAGCAAATTGTAATGGAAAATTTAAAAAAACATTTAATTAATGAAAATATGTAACATTTCTTGTTATTGCATGTTTGTACAAGTGTCTACCGTCGCCTGTTTGTACAAGTGTCTACCGTCGCCTATGTCCATTGAACCACAATTGTGAACAATGATAAATGATCTCGTTTGGTCACCAGGAGGTAAGCTTTATTTCAAATAACTTAAATGGAGTCTTCAAAAAGATTTTGGAGACTAAAGCATGAATAAACAAAAAACGAAAGAACACGGTTCGGAAACTAGTTTATAAGTACAAGGCTTATTGATCATTTCACAGAATAGCCATCATTTTATAATATTTCAGAGTAAATGCCATTTAATACGCAAGGAGATGACTTAATCATTCCTGTATTTGGTGAATTAAATAATGAAAATACTTAAATGCAATTTAATAATAACACAATTTAAATGATATGCACGGAGATGATGTAATTATGTATGTATTTGGTGAATATTCGATATGCACGGAGATGATGTAATTATGTATGTATTTGGTGAATTGAATATTGAAAAGAATGATATTGGAAGTAAGGTTTCCCTGACTTACAAGTTGTAATGAAGAACTTGGAATGAAGTGTAAGTGTGTGAATTTCTAAGTTATTAGTTATATCAACTATTTTTAGTGAACAACGTTATATCAACTAAGTTATTAGTTAAATCATTTGGATCACATGTCATTCTCACTTTATATCAAGTAAATATGCATTGCTTACATCCAAAGCCATTTTTTTTTTCAATTCTGGATTATAGTAAAGTTTACACCAAAAAAATTGGGCATGTTATATTAATATACGATGTATGCAGCTGAATATTGAAAAAAAAGAACCGTCTAGAAGACGTTCTCTTCCATCATTCGTAAATCATTTGGATCACATGTGAGTCTCATTGTTTTCACTTATATCAAGTATATATGCTTTGCTTAAATCCAAAGCAAAATTACAACGTAAACAGCTCATTCGAAAAAACTATCAGCAATTTTGATTATTTCTTAGCAATTATTAAGATATCAAAAATGTGTGCATTATTACCTTAAAAAAAACAAAACATACTTTTAATATTTCATTAATAAATAAAAAATACAGAAACAGCTCAATTCCATAATCTTAATCACCATATCATTAGTAATAACTCAACTGAGATCCTAGTACAGCAGCATACTAACGAAATATTAAAGGACCATCAGAAAAAGAGTGTACACTGGTAGCTATGTGAAGGGATCTCTCTATATTGTAATGAATCCATTAAAGTAACGTTCATGAACTATTGTGATGGTATGCGTTTGGTTCTGTGTGTTTCAGTGAAGAACAATTACCATCGATATCATGGCTATGAATAAATATTTCGTGTTTCATTGAAGAACAATTATCATCGATATTATGGCTATGAATGGATACTTCTACTTATCAGACATTGATAAAATAGAAAACAGTGATCCCCATTTCTGAATGCAATGGAGGCACAGCAAATAAGTAAAATAACGAGGGAAACCAGAAATTCAATATCCTCTCTTCATACTCATCAATCTAATAATTGGGAAACCTTTATCAGAATTAACATTGAAAAGTTTTATTGCTTTGACAGGGAATTCTACTTTTAAAATAGAGGATTCATCTTCATTTGGTTTCAGAGTTATTCTGTGGGCTGAACGATGGGAAATTCAATGGTATTCTCTTTTTTTCTTCTGGGTGCTGATAGACATGCTCATGTGAAATATTTCATTTTTCTGACAGATGTACACATAGTACACTTGCTCTGAAATGGGGTCAGCGGACTTACAATCCTATAAAATATTAATATCATTCTGGCATTGTAGTCAATATTCATTATAAACAATTTTTTTTATTTGTTGCTTTTGAATTTGGGATATCTCTATGATGTAGATGCATTTGTTTCTTCTCCTCAGGGGTAGTCCCCTCCAGCTGTAGATGCATTTGTTTCTTCTACTCAGTGTTAGTTCCCTCCAACTTGGCTTACTCATTAGCAGTAACATTCTTTATTTTGCAAGCTTGGAGTTTACTTCTTTTCCGAGCATAATCACATAGGTTGTAAAGCGACGAGAGGTTTCATTTACGTTTGGAAGAATTTTTACTTCTGCATCCACATTGTTGCCTCAGACGTGAGAATTCTCTTCCGCTGTAGGTATCTAATTGTCAAACTTCGAAATCAGAAAAGATAGCATAACTGTTATGCTGTATAAAATTTGCAACATTTAAAATTACAGAATATATATAATGATATAATGGCAATGAGAGTAGCTTAAATTTAAAGCAAAATATTAATTTCTGTTTGTGTAGTCCAGTTAAATGGTTGATGAAAGAAATAAGTTTAGGACATTGATGTGTCTAACATAGATAATGGTGACAATAAAGTTGGTAAGATGACTCGGTAAGAAATTTTAAAGTTAAATGTAAATTATTTAATTAAAAAATTAATTTAATTAATAATAAAATTAATTACAAATGTTTATAATAATTTATTAATAACGTTATTTTATAATTTGTCTTAAACAATGCCATAATTTGTCTAATTAAATTGCCATGTGCAACTATTATTGGTTCTTATTCACAAATGTATGTTGACTCATTATTGTTATTCAAGGAAAACTATGTCTAGATGATGGTCAGTAAAAGAGCAATCTTTCACTCCAGAGGGATACTTGTAATCTTAGGTAGTTAATTTGTTTTCTTAAGCCCCAAAAAATATCAATTTTAATACATACTCCATATAGTCATCTTAAGTAGTTAATTTGTTTCTTTAGGTCCTACAAAGATGATAATTTTAGTACATACTCCAAGCCAAACAATATTTTGTAATGTAAAAAAGTTTTTTTTTTTTGGGTTATATAACAATAATATTTATAATTAAAAAGAATTCTAAAATCTGATACCGCTTTTCGATATATGCAGGATGCTCAAGTTGAATTCAATTTTCTTTTCGATATATGCATGATGATCAAGTTGAATTCAATTTGGTTATAATGTATAGGTTATCGATATCATTGCTGTGAAGAACAATGGTTATCGATATCATGGCTGTGAGGGAAACTGCATGCCCTTCAGCTATTATTATGTATTTATGTCTTTTAGTGAAGAAACAATCTTTATTTTGCCGGGGGTATTGAGCATAGAATGCTGCGAGTGTTCGAATTATCTGAGAATCAATGGTACTTGGGTACGATGAGGTTGAAAACTTCAATGGTTGAGGTAATCAGGTCCGCAATTTGATACTTGATTAAGGTATGCTGACTTTCGGAATGAGTGTTTTGTTTATGTTTTTTCATTAAAATTTTGTTCCTATTAAATTATATGTCAAATCATACTATCGAGGCAGTAGTCCAGATGTAGCCGGTCCCAGCAGAAGCAAGTTTATTTCCGTTCCAGGGTGCAAAGCTGATTGATAACTGAGGCCATGAAGCCATCGACGATACTTGTAGTTGTTTGAGGTTTGTAATTTCACAATTGAGAATTGCCTTTATCATTGACATTTCTTAGCTGACGATACTTGTAGTTGTTTGAGGTTTGTAATTTCACAATTGAGAATTGCCTTTATCATTGACATTTCTTAGCTATAAGATAACCAGAACTAGTTTGCAATAGTCAGCAATGGTATCAGACTCACGTTAGGGTCCACTTACCTCTCTTTGGTGAGTAAAGTTCTTGAAAATAATCATATATTTACGATCGCACTCATTGTTTAGAAATATGCGCTTAATCTTAATTGGATGCTTCATAAGATTCCCTCCCTTGTTCTTTTTGTAAATTTTATGCTACTCGTAACATGACTTATGTTTCTTGCAATATGCATGTTCTGTTCTCCCGGCATGAAGTCTCCCTTATCAACCATGAACACATTCAATGGAGTTAGACAATAGCTATCAATATGTTCATCTGGGCATAATAGAATTTTTATTGAACCCTTGGTTAGACGTGGCATTAATGTTGCTTTCCATGTTGGGGTTGAATATTGATATAGCAAGTTTTAATTCATGGGTGGAATTGAAGGTCTACATGATAATAGTTTTATTTGATCTTCTCTTATTGCCCACTTTGGCATAAGTTTGATGGATTCCTATGTGGATAAGATAACTTAAGTTTATCGGTAAGCTGTAATTTTTAACATGTTCGATAGTCACAAGCCATCCAACTTCATGTTATTAATTTCCTATATTTGTGACCACTACTATGCTGGCCTTAAATCTTAAATTGCTTTGAAATGTTTACCATTAGGATATTAATGAATACAAGTGATTAGTGTGAACTTAGAACTTCTTAACTTTGTAATTAAAAAAAAATAAAGAAATTGTATTAGTGAATATAAGTAATTAGTGTGAACTTAGAACTTTATAACGTTTTACATTAAAAAAAATTGCAGAATTTGTAAAAGGATGTCAAAACATTAATTATTAATTAATACAAGTGATAAAAGTGAATCTATAACCTCTTAACTTTGTACATAGAAAAGACATAAGTAGAGTTTGTAAAGAGATATCAAAGCATTAATGAAATCTTAATAACATTAAGAAAATAATAAAGTTCTCAAAAAGAAGAGTCAAAGGTATTTTATGATGGAGGTTATTTGAAAGATTTTGATTATTAGGTGAAATATTAGAAAGCCATGATGAAAAGAAGATTTTCAGTGCTTAATAGCTTTATATATTTTTCTAAGAAATTGAAATTTCTTTATATGATATTGTTATTAAATTGAAAATTTATCTAGTTCATGGACTTTAGAGATTAGAGCCTGCCCCAAGCATATTCAGAGAATTGAACCCATGACCCATCAATACCTTGAAGGCTATTAAATTGAAAAGTTATAATATATCCATTGAATTAAAAATTAATGAATAATTTTTTTATATATTAGATGATTTTATAAATTATGGTGTCCTTTTGTCATGTTACAAATCTATGGCCATACTTTAATACTATTGGAAATCATCCAAGATAAAAGTAAGGATTATAAATGGTTCTAAATTGTTAATCTCTATCTTTATCAAGGGAATTCCTATTTATATTAAAATAATGCAATATTTATATTACATTTTATGAATATGATTTCATTTGAGATGTTTTAATCAATCAATCCTTTTTAAGAAATCATACATGTCAATTACTTTTAAAATGGTTATGTTAAATTACAAACTGTAATTGTTTGGATCGTTAAGGTTAAGAGTGAACACACTTCATACTAAAGAAATTGAAAATCTTGATTTAGCGCGTCATTACTCCGTAATTTCTCAAGGCTATGGAGAGAAATGCAGAGGTAACCACAAAACCACTTGAAAAGCTAGGATGTAGTCCTTCCTTCTATCTTCAGAGAGGGATTTCTCTTTCTGATTCAGATTTGTTATTTTAATATATTAGGCTAGTTATTGAGTTCTGAGTTTGGTTTTTTCAAACATTTGGTTGAAAACTACAGAGAAATTATATTGAGCATGGAGTCATTAGTCTTGGGGTGATCAAATACAAAAATGATAGAACAAATGTAACATGGCAAGGTAGGAAAGCTTTTAGATCTTTAGAACATTTGTGGAGTGAATTATGGAAAAATGGGAAAATAACAATTTCACATGAGAGGATACATCACCAATTGCTTGCCGTATTAATGAAATTGATCACTTGGGTACATGCACAACTTACATCAAAAGGTCTGCTTTCTTCATATAAGTTCCAACCCTTGTTCAACTTTATTACAATATATTTATAGAATTTTTGCTAAACCAATATCAGATTCCAAAAATGAAATAATTAAAAAATAATATCTAGCAATTTATGGAAAAAATCTGAGTATTAAACTAAAAATAAAATCAATCACTAGAAAACTGCAGAAAATCTGGAATGCTGGAAAACATTCATCCTTCAAATCTGGAACCTTGGAATATGGAGAGGTTGGAGTTGTCTTCACACAACCTGTTAGCTTCCATTTCAAACCTGATTACTCTTCCGTCTATATTAACTAGCTGTCCCTTTCACCGTTATTTTTGATCCAAAAAATATGAAAATATTTGCATTTTTGTTGATGTTTCCACCTAGTTGCTCAATAAATTATTTATATTTTGGAGTTAAATAAAATTTATGTGTCAAACCTTTTTCCCATAGTCTTTGAATTCATCATCTTTAAATACTTCATCATTGTCCCAAAATATTTGTGCAAGAAAAAAATTTGAATAATATTTCCAAATATTTTGGCTAAATCTGTAAATGAATTTCATAAAATAAAATTTCAGAGTATTCCTTTGATTGATTTAATAAAAAGTCCTCTTGGTTTGAAATTCATGTCTTGTTAGTCCCTGCCTGGGACTCTTAGCAATCGATTTAGCGTTGACCGCGTATTAATCTGTTGTTTGACCAAAAATATTGATGTGTATCACAACTTTAACCAAAGTTTTCATATTAGAAAATAATATAAAATTTATTATCTAATTTCTGATTGGACAACAAAGTTGAGGGTCTTATTGCGGGCTTCGCAGCTTTCAAGACAAGGTAAAAGCAAGATATCCAAAGTTTTGAGGGTCTTATTGGGGGCGAATATTAAATCTCAATTTTTCTCTCACAACTAAGAATTGCCCTTTTCGTTCCTGCCACATCCAGAAGCTTAAGCAGTTATTGTAAATATAGGTAGTGTACAGCTTTTCAACAATTATTTTAATTTCTTTGTGGATATTTTTCACTTCTATGTAAAGATTAGTTTAAATATTTAATATTTTTTATAATTTTTTTGTCATCTTTATTTATACTCGTTTTTTCTTTCTGTTTTTTAATTAAATATAATATCTATATAAAAATTATACTTCGAGGATTTTTAACTTTTTCAACTCATTATAAATGGAAAAAATATTTTATATAAGATATATGTTTTTTCACAACCTTCATTTGAGTACTCGTTACTTGGCAATTACACTAATTCCCTTTTTTACTCATATGGAGTAGCAAATGATTGCAGCTTTCATTTATTGGGAACAATAATCTGAAAGACTTATTTCGATATCATAATTATCTTAGTTGAATAAAAAGATTACATAAAGGGTATCTATTTTTTATTTTTATAAAAATATTTTTAATGCTTTGAAAATCGAGGTAGTATTATTTTTAAAAGATTGTATATAATTTTGAGCTTTTTTTCCTAACTTTAGTTATCATTATAAATAATATGAGTAATATAGAAGCTAGTTTTTTAGTAAAAGCAAGATATCCAAAGTTCTCAGATATGGAAAGTTTTTTTTATCTGAAGTTTGGTTATATTGCCGAGTGTCCTGCATGCAGTGTCCTGCATCCTGCAAGTGCCAGATGTTTGCATATGGTTGAAGTATGCAGAGGCATCCACGGTCATCTACTAATGCTTTGTCCGGAGTAAGTTTGAGGAGCAGAGCAGAGAGTGTCAAGCGGCAGGGTTTGTGAAGGGCGGAGGTTCAGCGTTACAACTTGTAAGTTCCATTTTACAACGACATATTACTTTCCACGATTACAACAGTTCCATTAGAGAAGTTACAACAGTTCCATTATTAGAGAAGTTGTTTTTGTTCATGCCATTTCTTTGGTTTGGCTTCTGCCAGTTTATGCAGCTAGTAGACGCCTTTCTATGAGCATGAAGGCAAAAATAGCCCTTCTAGGACTGGTGGGAGCTCTTACCTTCCTTATCTGTCGCTACTGACTTCGTTGCCCCCGGAAAGGGCCCTTGCCTTGAAGCCCCAACTGTATGCGTCAAACTATAAGTGGCTTTTTTAGCGCGGGCTGTCGAGTTTCTTTTGAAGGGTCCTGTACTCTAATCTTCGGGTCTGACCCATCATCGCAGGCCGAAGTATGCGAGCAGTCCCGTGACTTTCTTTAGGCGAACGAGTAGATTTCTTTAGATTTCTTTAGGCGAAGCGTAGATTTCTTTAGCGCGGTGCCGAATTGACACCCTTTTAGATGTACATGTGACAAATTAAAATGGGGGTTATAATTAGTATCTCTGTTGCACAGAGGCAAATTCAAGAACGAATTGTGGTAAATCACCTGTTGCTAAGTATCGCATACATTCCTCCAGGGAGAGACTGTAAAAAGCCTAGGGTTTGATTTATATGTGACCAGCATTCTTGCCTAACTTCACACCAGAGTGGAGCTAATTTCTTATAACTAGCGGGAATTGATTTATGATGTCTATATTGTTAGTTATAATTGATGAAGAGAATAATTGATCCACAAAATTGCGCCAAAATTTAATGGAAACACAGAATAAGACGAGTTAACTAAATAACGTTAAAGGAAAAGACAAGAAAAATGATGCAGGCCTACGTGTTGAAAATATCGAGTAATCAGCCAAACTAAACTTCCACGTTTCGTACGCCGAAACAATACTCGTCTTCTTCAAACACATTTCACGACCCCCTTCAACTCTACTAGTCTTCTTGATTTCTTCCTCTGTTGAACTCATTATTTGTCCTCTTTTTCTCTTTACTCTCATTGTTAAATCCTTGTACCTTCATAGAATTCTACACAGTAATCAGTGAGGCGACAGTCAGCTAAGTTACTGTAATTCCAATGGGATCTGAAACGTTCATAGAGGTGTTGTTATCAATATTTATTCCACCTCTTGGAGTTTTTCTCAGATATGGTCTTGGGGTACGTTATTTTTTTATTTTAATTTTTTGGCTTTAGCTCTGTTTTGATGCATCTATAGCACTAAACATTATTTGGGTCACTGTGGAATTGCAGGTGGAATTTTGGATAGATTTGCTCTTAACAATCTTGGGTTTCATCCCTGGTGTTGTATACGCCATTTATGTGCTTGTAATATAACCTGCTCCATTAATGCTTCTTCTGCAGGTATTCATGTAAAATATATTGGGTGTCAGAGATAAATACCCAATCTGTAATGTAATGCATGTTCTGTTAGAAGCAAACTATATCTGAATCTATGAAGAGAACTGCAATTATCCTTCTTAATTATATCTTATTTACTGGGCTTTGTAGTGTTTATTTGTATTTATCTTAATTAGATTCCTTGGATTTGGAGTGTTCAGCTACTGAATAAGTTAAGTTAATGAATGAATGAATGTGTAAGTCAATTTTATTTTGTTTAGAAGCACCTCAGACCATCGGGAAGAGTGATGTTGGAAATCAATCCATGTTCTTATCTCCGGTTTGTGGTAATGCGTAAATATAATGTTTATGCAAAACAAAATATTGTATTGAAAGCATTTTATGATGTATATTTTGTATATAAATTCTCTGTTGTGAAGGTTTATAATGGGATCGCGAGTCCAAGGCTTCATTGCACATATATGTGAGGCTCCCCAAAGAGTTTAAGTCCAAATATACTTTTCTTTCTTTACATTTCTACTTAGATTAATTTTTCTGGAATTCCCAGAGTTTAAGTCAAGATATACTTTTCTTTCTTTACAAATCTACTTGGATTAATTTTTTCTTGAGAACCCAAAGTGAAGGCCTCGCTAGTGAATGCAATTAACTTGGTTTTATTATCTAAAGTTAGAAAGTTAGAAATAGAGTAATAAAAGCATGGCATAAGCAGGCAAAGTAAAATCAAAATTAAAAAACAAATAAATAGTTTGTGATTAGTATAATTGAAATTTAAAAACAATAATTAAAATTTAAAAAACAAATGCGTAGGTGTCATTAGTACTGGGGGATGTTAGGATATGAGCTCACCTTAATATATAGTATAGTGTGAGCTGCGAGCATATATAACCTAGAGAATAAATTGACACTTCATACCATCCTATTTAATGTTTTCCAAGACTTTTGGGAGAAGTGATCAGAGACCATTCTAGCAAATACTAAATGCCCATGTCACAATATCCACATCAAAGATTGGTAGTGTAGTTTTCGGCACATGAAATTGGTTACACTACTTCCACCCTTACGGAGTAGTAGGGGTCGATTGAGGTTGTATTCTCTTATCAGGTCTTTGGCTGGTGGACTATAATATGCTAATAACAATGAAGTCTCCATCGACGGAGAATGGTCGAGACCATCCATAGTAAAGATTTTACTTCTTGGAATACAATTTTTAGGTTTTTCGTGGTTTACATTCTTTTAGTTTGTTTCCAGCAGATTAATGGAGTCCCTTGGTCGAGACCATCCATAGTAAAGATTTTACTTGTTGGAATACAGTTTTTAGGTTTTTCGTGGTTTACATTCTTTTAGTTTGTTTGCAGCAAATTAATGGAGTTGACCTAAATTGCAGATTAATGAAACTTTAGTAAAGATTTTACTTGTTGGAATACAGTTTTTAGGTTTTTCGTGGTTTACATTCTTTTAGTTTGTTTGCAGCAAATTAATGGAGTTGACCTAAATTGCAGATTAATGAAACTTTGCAGCAAATTAATGGAGTTGACCTAAATTGCAGATTAATGAAACTTAACTACGTTGTAAAAGCAAAGCAATGCCGGCTTTCGCTTCAAAGCAATTGCCCAATTTTTTTTTTGATAAAAGCTAAAACGATTATTAATGCAAAGAAATATATATTCAAGAAATCTATTTCGGCTGTTTCTTGCATCCGTATTTTTGCCACACATAAACACATGGCTTGAATGCAATGCACATGGTGTTTACACATATTATAACATGAATTACTTTGCTATTTTAATTATATTTTTATTATTTTACTATTTTAATTATATTTCTATTACTGGCAGTGATTACCGTTTGTTCCATTGTATATTTGGGTTTTTAATTAATGCGATCTAGTTCTTGAAACAAAAATTGTTAGTAATGTAAAATAATTTACCCGACGTCTTTCTCTTGCTTCGAGAGAGAGGCAATAGGCTGTAATTCTTGGTTAAATCTGATGCGAAGTTGTTCTCACTGTAAATTTGTGTTTCCAAATCTCTCGGATATTTTTTGGCCACAAAATGTCGGATTCAGCCACAGATTTCCACTTGCTGGAGACTGATACGCTCGTAGCCTAGCTTGCAATGTCCAGCAGTGACAACACTAGAGCAAATACATCGACGCAAAGCCATTCAAATGGATCACCACGAATGTCTTCCATTATTCCTCCAAATACTTCCTTATGGCCTCAAGATTTAATACCTTCAAACTTGTATATATATTCAGTCAATAATTTAGCGTGCTGCCATATATACACTACCATAAATATGCATATCTATTATTCAGACCTCTGCTGCTATGAGCGGTAAGAACACCTTCAGAGGAGCTTTCAAACACCCCAGTATACTGTACAGTGAACCCCAGCCTCGCCTCTTTTTCTTCTATATCCAGAGATAATTCATTAGTTTTCTCTGTTGTCTGATATAGATAGAATCGGACAGGTTAGGCGAAACCATGAAAACAAATACGCCATAGATCTTACCCTGAAGCAAAACCCTAATGGTTTGAGCCTGCGTGCGAAGGAGGAAGGTGGTGCGAAACATAAAGCCACCCCACATGCATGATACTTCTCTTAGCTGCGGTATAGCTCTTGGCTCGCTCTTTCCTGGAGAGGCGAGGGGATATAACTCATTTGACAGTCCAGAAACCATGTTACTTTTGCTCCATATGCACCAAATTTATCCATAAATAGTAAGATTTCCTAGCTCTGAATGCCAAATGTATGATAAACAACAAATTTTGCAGATAAGGGTAAGATTGCCTAGCTCTGAACGCCAAACGTATGATAATAGCAAGATTTCCCAACTTTGAAGCTCTGAACATTCTGCCGATAGATTGGAAAGCACCTTTGTCTTACCTATTCACATCATCTAAAACAGTGGAATTACACACTGATTATGAGTCTTATCAATACGGTTACTGTGTTTCTGGGGTTATTGTGTTCTTTAACCTCGCTAGTAAACCTCGCATCGTTGTTTAAACCTATTGGATGAGAGATCGTGGTAAGTTATACACAAAAATATTCACTAACGTGCATGTGGTAAGACAAGCGGTAGCTAATAAATAAATATCGTGGTAAGTTATACACAAAAATATTCACTAACGTGCATGTGGTAAGACAAGCGGTAGCTAATAAATAAATATTGACTAACAAGTGGTGATTTATCTGGGCACTTTATAACTAATATTAAGAGCAATGCATATTTAATATATATCTTTTACCGAGATTATCTTGGATGGAGTATAATGGTTATAACATGCCATGTGGAGCGTCGTTGTAATGAAAATACATTTCTATGGCGATATCATAATTAATAATAGGTTGCAGTAATGGCAAATTGAAACTTATCTATGTCAATATATTCCATTGAACATAATGTTGTTTAGGTAGGAGAGTAGGAACTGACAAACTCCCTCGTAGTTCTCCTCTTTATTTCAAATATAAAAACGTTAATCCATTCCCAAGGTACAAGAGACAGACTTAAGCTAAAGCAGGAAGAGCAAGATAATACTAACTTAGTCGTATTCATTCCCGTCGGCAATAGTTTTCATATATTAATCTAATGTGAGATATAATCCAATCCAAATCGTAAAGAGACAGCAAGATAATACTAACTTAGTCGTATTCATTCCCGTCGGCAATAGTTTTCATATATTAATCTAATGTGAGATATAATCCAATCCAAATCGTAAAGAGACAATGTAAATGGTTTACTTCATACTATATTAACAAAGATAATGTGCTGCATGTGCATTTTTTCTTTTATTAGTCATCTCCACATTGTACTATAGTTATTTTTTATTGTTTAATTAAAATACTTTTATAATTTACCATTTAAACTAAGATATCTTAATTGTGGGGACGAGATAAGAAAAATCATTGCTTCCAAAAACTTTAATACTTGCAATAATTGTGCTCAAAATGGTCATGATCAAACTATGAAAAGTGAAAAAATTGTTACAATGGTATATACAATCATGAAGTTTCAGCATCAAAGCGAAATTTCATGGTATCACTGTAAAGTGAGTATGCATTAATCATTTTACTGTGACAGCACCGCAAGTAACTGTGTTAAGCTTTCCATTTGTCTAATCAATTCGTGACTCTTTTCAGCTCCTCTTTTCTCGACTCTCTGAAACAATTTGTCTGTCATTTCTGCTCCGATATGGGCTTTAGTCATAGTCTCCAATCCATTTCTATACTGCATTGAGAGCTGTCTTCCTAATAAACCGTGGTCTTCGCTCTTGTACTCAACCGTGCCAGCAGCTTCTCCTCTCAAGACTTCGCATCTCTGTAAAGTGAACGATCCTGCGGTTTTCACTATAGTCTTGAATTCTTCGATAGTTGGAGAGAAGAAAGGCAAATTGAATGAGTGCAATTTTTCCTCGTGCAGTAAGCCCTGCCAAGCATCAATCATATTTGTGAGACTAATTCAAAATTTCGTTATAAGAAGGCTAGGGAAACAGCAAACAAGAAACGAGACATATCCCATTTATCTCTGAAAGCAGCTACCAACAGCTGCCCACAGAAACTGAGCAAGCTCCCTTGTTCCCTCGGATCAAACGAAATTCGACATGGAAGAATCAGAAACATAACTCCGCCTTCATTCATTTCTTGGGCTCTAGCTCTTAGAAATGCATTGAGGTCGGATTTGAATTGCTCCAGATAAGCCTCTCCAACTGCATAGGATAACACAATAGACATAAAATGTGCCGCCGCTCACCGCAGTCGTCTTGTCAGGTTTATCCTTCACCATGGATCGCACACTTTGGAATTGGTCAAACAAATATGGAAGTGTAATTCATGCATGCAGGTCCGTTCGAACCGTGTTGGGATGTATTTCACTGTGCACAGTTGTGCACCTATGGGTGGCCAGTTTCTCAACCCGGCAGGGACTACCGCTAAGACACTGGCTCCCTTGTTTTTAAATCGATGTCTTGTTCTGTCTTCCCATGTATTTTATAAACCATGTATTGTTTTTCCATCCCTGATAAAGTATCTTTACTTTTCCTTTTTACTCAAATCTTTGGATAGTATATTCTAGGTTCATTTTCCATGAATTTCTCTTCTTTATACCTTAGAAAAAACTATATCCCTGTTCTTTGTTAATTTTTTTTTTTTACTCAATCTCTTTTTACTTTCACACTTCATAAGTCCCCTTTTACTTTCACTTGCAAATTAAGTTAATAAATATACTTTTACTTTTACTTGCAAATTAAGTTAACAAATATATCCCAGAGAAACCCAAGCTCCAGCTCGAGCTTGAGAGAAGTTCAATTAATCAAACTTGGCAAAAGTGAAAAGAACTTCTTAGGGGGTAAGTTAAAGATAGAATAGGCAACCCCCTCCCAAATATTCATTAATAACCATTGACTAAATATTCATACATCTCGAGGCATGAAGTTTATGGAAATGTAATGTATGTACTGCGGGTGGGGTCATAAATTTGATTTGACTTTGGGTAACGCATTTCGCATTACGTTTAATATTTAAAATAAATAATTTCACATTTATCCAAATTTTTTCGTTTTCTAGTTTTGAAAAGTAAATTTCAATTTGCTCTATCTTTTGATCCAAAATTCTATTTGAGGCACCAAATATACCATTCAAAAGTTTCTTTTGAGAACTTTACCATGAAAAAGCTTGCAACATGATCTGACCGAGAATTTATACATAAAAAATATACCAAACATTCACACTTGTCTTAACTACAGGACTTCAAGAATTAAATGGCTCATTGGACAAGTAAATGGTTAGACTACGAAACCAACATTCACACTTGTCTTAACTACAGGACTTCAAGAATTAAATGGCTCATTGGACAAGTAAATGGTTAGACTACGAAACCTAGTGATTCATAGGCTAAACTGTACAAGTAGATTCCCAAAATAAATAACCAGAGAATCATAAATTGATCACTATAATTTATAGGACAGATAAGATTTTGAAAACCAAAATAATTTGTAAAAATGTAAAATTGAAATGTGAAATCCATCTTGTTAATATTGTACTTTTCAAACATCTTTGTAGTTGCAAGCATATACATGGATTTTGATCTGAAGAAATTAATATAAAAAGTATAAAAAATTCAAATTTTAATATAATTAAAAAAATTGAAAATAAAAACTAAAGGATAGATTAAAACTTTAAAATATAATCACTCACATTTTTCATTAACCCTAGATTTTTACGGTGTCCCTGGACATTTTCCTTCTATGGTTGCTCAACATTTTACCTTGCTGCCCACTGCTCCACATTTTCCATTTGAAATTTGCTAGGATTACCATCGACTGGGGCCTCAGACATTTGGAGCTATGGCTTTCATTTTGTGATGTGGAGTTGACCGATTAGAGCTTCCATTTTCATTTTGTGACTTGGAGCCACGATATTGGAGTTGAGATTTATTATTTAGTACTTTTTAAGAAATTTACTAGTATTTCACTACTTTCTCTGTTTACTTTTAGTTTAGTCTTCTATGGTTATTTTAGACTTCAACATAATGTCATTGTTATATGATCAATTTACTTTCATGTGCATTGTGTAATTTCAATTTTTTAATGATTAATTTAATTTAAATGTACCTTGCATAATATTAATGCCCATTGTCAAATGATGAATCTGCCTTCTTCGGGGAGGCACGATCTTCTGCATTTCGGCTATCTATATATGTTTCTATCTCTCATGTTTGTCACATCTTGGCTTTTGCTCAATTTCCTGCATGAGGCATCGCCTCCATTGTATTTCTGGATCCATACTTCATATCTGCCTGAGGCTTCTCGCCTTATGTATATTGTCGATCATTATATCATCTTAATATAATACATTTAGCTTTTCCTTCTAAAAAAAAAAAAAGAATTTAGATGGAACATTTCATAATGTCAAATGATCAATTCAATTTAATAATTTACTTTTAGATTTACAATTTTACATGGCTGATTGCATGAATGTCAAATGATAACTCTGATTCATAATAATCCAACATAAAAGAATCATAATATTTAGATGTACATTTGATAATTATTAAGATTTACTATTTACTAATTTAGTTATTAACCTATTATTAACCTATTATTGAAATTTTATCTTTTATTTTTATATATTAAATTTTTAATAATTTTATAGTTATTATGACTCTGAATTTCCTCTAAATTTCATTAAATTTTGGGGTTGTGTATATACTTATCCTAGTTCATCCACACTCCCATGTTTCCTATCATGGAAACTCTGTGGGACATTACAATTTAGTAGGAATCTGTAAAAATTATTTTAAAATGTATTCATAATTTAATAACGATGCATAAGGATTATAATAAAAAAATATAATATTTAGTCAAAATAACATGCGAACTCCACCGTTTAATCTGAGATACAACCATCTTTAATTATTTCTACTAATTGATTGCCAGTGCTCCAAATACATGTGTACAAGATGAGAATTAAATTAAGTAACGTATTTATAGTCAACCTGCGAATTATCAAAAGATTGATCTATACAAATGAGATTTTAAATCAATTAAAGCTTTTTAAACATAATCATTCAATTTTTAACAAAAAGCTTTGGTTTTGTATAATTCCTTAACACATTGGGAACATGTTAAAACTTAAAACAATATAATATTTATTGACTATTATTTTATTTTGTTTAAAGGGAACGAAGGTGATCACTAGTCAAATCTAATACGTACCGAGCAGAATGGTTTCATTAAATTTATCTTGCATGTGTACATTCAGTGTAACAGAAAGCGCATGTATTTATATGTCACAGACTACGCAATGGCAATGCAAACCAAGAAGCACGAGAAATTTCCATTATAAGAAAATGCACACAAAAACTGATGGCCGTCCACTACTACATGTGGGTGTTTCAAGATAATATTTAAAATAATAACTGAGTCAATTGTCCTAACTTAAAAGATAAAAAAAAAACTTGTGTATTGTTTCAATATTTAATTTGTGAAAATTATTGTATTAAAAATTTGTCTCTATAAAGACAATATAGAATACATATTATTATTGTCTTTATAAAGACAAGAATTATTGTCTATTAAGAGACAATTTCATTTGTCTTTCTAGAAACAATATAAAGAAATATTTAAAAAATAAAATAAAATCATTTAAAATGTTTTTTTAAGGTGGTTTCAACATTCAAAGTTCTCAAACAGTGATTTTAATTACCTTAAATCTCTGTTGTTTATGGATACCAATAGAATAGAAAATACATAAATCCATTATTTCTAAAGCTAACAGCAAAGTCATTTTAAATCTAAATGAAAAAACAATTCTAGAAAGCAACATTGAAAATAATAAGGCAACACTGTTATATTTTCTAAAAATACATTCATGTCATTTGAACATGCATGATCCTCAATTGAAACTTCATTTTAAGACATATTATGAGGCAAAAGAAAAATATTCAAGATTTCTGCATCCTACAATAGGGTTGTCTCTCTAACATATAGATTCAAAGCTTCAATCACATTAAATGGGGGAAATTAAATTCATATCGAGTTTTTCAACCACAACGTCAAGGCCCTTCTATAATTGGAATTGGCTTCCTTGATAACAAAGAATTGTAATAATGTATATGCAGTTGAATCTACAATTGATTGGCAATTCTGTCTTCATGAAGGTTATACAAAAGATGGAAAATTGACACACCTCTTGACAACATGATATAGGCCAATTCTCAATCTATTGGTGACCTACAAAATTATTTTCTCCACTATTGGCTTTCACAATTCGAGTTGGCTCCGTCTCTTATTTGCAGCTCGAGAATTGCTGCAATTGGTATCCAAATTGGTGATGATCTAGTTCGTGAGGAAGCTTCATATCCAATGAATCTAATTCAAGTAATGAACTATTATGATTGACTTCATAACAAGCTGAAGTTGTAGAGAAGTCGTTATCACTAGCTTTTTTTTAGGTAGTTAATCGTTTCTTGAAGGCACACCAAACCACCCATCCTTCTTGCTATTAAGAATAAAATAATAAATTCCTATAAGGCAAGTTTTATACCATTTCTTAACCATTTCCAAGAGAACTACTTACTGAAATAAAATAAAATAAATTTAGTGCATACCTAGAATAGAAATGTGTGCACTCTTAGTATTTCTTTATTATCACTTGTCTTGCATGATTCCCTGAAGCACCTACAAATGCAATAGTAAAGTCATTTTACTTTATTTATAATAAAAACCCCTACCATATTTATAATAATTAATAATTTAAATAAATTTAAATTCTGCAAACTTATTCAACTCTCTAATATAAAAATGGCTCAAAAACGAAATCAATCTACTCTTTGATATAAAAATAATTTCTAGTGATGATACAATCTCTATTTTTGGTTGGTAGCACTGTTTGTTCCCATTCAAATCCCAAAAATGTCATGAATACTAGTGAAAATACAAGGTAAGTTTCAAACCCTAAATCAAGTTCTCATAGGTTATCATCATTCACACAACCATGGTGAGTAGACTCATTGTCATTGGGATAACATTGCACAGTCTCCATTTGATAATGTTCCTTTTTATGGTACTTGTAATGTTTCTTTATACTCTTAGTAATGATTATTTACTCATCATAAATGGTATAAATATGTATGGTGTTAGCTTATTGACTGGGTTTAACTGTTAAGGACATTTTTATTTTCTCTTATCAAGAAAAGGAAATTAAAAAAATAAATAAGATAAAACTTTAAAAAAATTATATATGTAATACTTTAACATTTTGGCAGTCAAATCACTGTATCAAAGTGGACCTCTTGTCCCATAAACAAATGAACATTAAGAAATGAAGTACACAATCAAATGTTCAAACCCAATCAAAGCTAAATAAAAAGAGAGCATTTAATACCGAGATATTTCTTATAGTGAGAGAAAAATTAAAATGGCCCTTCTGGGGATCAGAATATCTATATTTTGATCAAAGTTTTTAAAGATAAATTGGGACAAGGACCTTTTGGAACAACTTGTCGATTCTCAGAAATTTCATGGTTTCTTATGGAAAAAGAGAAAAAAGCCGAATAAAGTGAAACCATAGAGACAACAGAGAGAAAAACAACTCTCACAATGATTTGGAAGCTTGCGAAAAGAATGGGAGAAAGTTTTGAACAACCTAAATTGTTGGTTATTTGAGTACGGTGAAAAATAATTTATAATAAGGTTGTTGCTATCCCTCATCGAGATTTCAATTTCCAAAAGACATGTTCAACAAACCCATGTATACAGGCTAGGCTATATGTCATAGTTAGAGCCAAATACAGATCCTATGGAAATAGATATCTCCAGTAATAGTTGCTTAGTCAACACTGAACAATTTTAAGAACAACACATCCACCCTTCTTAAACAGTTTTCAGAACATCACATTCACTCTTTTTACCTGAGAAGTAGTCCTTTACTCATCTGAAAAGAAAAAATGGTAAAATTCTTCAATGCAATCCTTCACTACTATACTTAATACATGAACATGCTTTTTGTTGTTTAATATGCCCCTCTGTACAAAGCTATAAGCAAACTAAATGAATTCATGAATGGTTAAAGAATTGGAATAAAAAGGAAAAACAAATATGATAAGCAAGATAGACCTACAATATCTTCAATGTAACATAAGTCCATGCCTATTTGAATTGCAAGGAATGTAACAATTTATTCCTACAACAAAATCACTATGGTACAGAGTATATTCACTACTCTTACCTTAGAAGATTACCCTTTCGATGTCAGACTTGTACATGTCCAGAACAACATTGCCATGTACAAATCATAAACCTCTTGATACACTAAAAATGAATTCATGAATGGTTAGAGAACTGGTATAAAGAAGGAAAAACAATTACATTAAGCAAGATAGGCTTACAATATCTTCTTTATCTATAATATTTTGAATGTACGAAATTATTATTATACCGTAGATAATACCCATGTGCTCATTCCTGAATCGAAAAATATTCTTAATGAATCTACTTGAAATACATGTTTAAAGCACCAGCCACATCTTTACTCTTGGTCCTCTTTAAGGTATCAAGAGCTCCAAAGACTTACCAAATACAAAGGAAAGATTGTCATTGTGTGAACACAAAAACAAAGGAAAGATTTTCAGCACAAAATCAAAGACTTTCAACACAAAATCCATTTAGCAATAGATCAATAGAATGAATACCTTTGCCAGATGCAACACTCTAGACTTGTGACTTGTAAAGCTCTCTTATCTTAACCATATATGGATATTTCCATAAGTTCATCTCATTCTTGGTAAATCCATGTGAGCAACTAATATCCCTGTGCTCATTCCTGAAGGAGGAAAATATGCTTAACGGATATGTGTGGGATACTAGCTGCATCTTTACTCTTGGTCCTCTTTAAGGTATCAGGAGCTCCAAAGACTTGCCAAAACCTAAGAGTCTCATCTCCTACAGCCGATGCAACAGTGTACCCATCTAGACTTTGAAAATACTAAACAAAGGAAATACTATTAGAAAAAGGCTAAGACTATTAGCACAAACCCATTTAGCGATAGATCAATAGAATGAATACCTCCGCAAGATGCAGTACTCTAGACGTGTGACCAGTAAGCTCTAATATCTTAACCATAGATGGATATTTCCATAAGGTCAGTTGGTTGTGGCTAAATCCATGTGAACTATATAGCTCATGCTCATGCTTATTCATAATAATGAGAAAACTTGAGAGTGACTGTCAACCGTATTTATGCAAGCTCCTATATGAGTATTCCAAAACATAATGCAGTGGTCAACACTACCTCCACCAGATGCCAAAAGATTTCTCTAGAAAGGGCATCATGCTAAGGCTTTTACTGCAACACAATGCTCATGAAGCCGGTGAAGGTATTGAGTTTCAGCATTAGAGGATGACATGCTCTTGTCCCATACATGAAGTAAATTTTCATTGCCTCCACTTGCAATTTGTTGGCCAGACATAGACCGTTTCAAACCACACACTTCTTGCACATGTCCTCTATATGTTTGAAAAATGGAATCACGGATTTAGACATCGTGATTGAATATTAAACCGTCAAGGCCACGAGTTGTAAGAATATGACCATTCCAAGAAAATGCATCTACACGGGATTTGTGACCTTTCAAGGCTCTCAACTATGTTCATTGAAAAACATTACCAAGTGAATGAGATTGCATCTAGAAACAAATAATGAAACTGAAAATATGAGAACAAAAATTAATTTAATATACCTATCTATTAGATGCAGAATCCCATAGCTGTACAACTAAATTAATCAATCCAACACCAATATGTCTTGCGTCAGGTGCCCACTGGTTATTTGACCAACATCATCATCGGCTGTCAAGAGCTCAGAAGTTGTGCTCTTGGAGGCATCGCATAAATAAACTGTATTGCTAAGGGATATCTATAAAATGTTATTGGCACTCCAGTCCAATAGATTCAACTAATACTCATCCACAAGCTTAGGGGCATCCAAAGTTCACTCTACAGACTCTAAATAAGGATATGAAATTTAAAAGTAAAATACAAATTTTAAAATCAACAACTATCAATTTTTAAGTATCTAGGTAACATCCTAACATCCCATATGAGTGTGGTCCTGGGGCAAGCAGTGAGGTACTCAGGGCTTGGGCTTGAATTAAGGTGGAGACCAGTGTTCCATGGCTGAGGCCAATTACAAGTCATAAGTAGTTGATGACATAGATATATCCTAGGGCAATAACTTTTCTATAAGTAGTATTTCTTAAAAGAAAAATTATCTAGCTGAAAAAACGACAGAACGCCTACAGAGATAGATATAGCAATGGATCTCAATCATCTTGAATCTAAGATAAACCCATTTAGAGACAAGGGAGGATTTTTAAGTTGTCCAATTCTAAATCCCAACCTCGTCTATTTGCTGAAGTATCAAAATCTATCCATTACAAGCATTAAAAGACAAAAAACCCAAAAACGAAACATGAAACTAACATGGGAGTGTAGCATTGTAAGTTAAATATATAAAGACAAAGCTGTAAAATGGGGTTGGACAAAAGATTTATCCAACACTGAACATTTTTCAGAACATCACATTCACTCTTCTTACCTGAGAAGTAGTCGTTTACTCTGCTGAAAAGAAAAAAATGGTCAAATTCTTCATTGTAATCCTTCACTACTATACCTTATACATGAACATGCTTTTGGTTGTTTAATATGCCCCTCTGTACAAACCTCTAAATAAAGTAAATGAATTCATGAATCATGAGAGAACTGGAGTAAAAAGGAAAAACATATGTGATAAGCAAGATAGACTTACAGTGTCTTCAATATAACATAAGTCCATCCCTATTTGAATTGCAAGGAATGTAACAATTTATTCCTACAACAAAATCACTATGGTACAGAGTGTATTCACTCCTCTTACCTAAGAAGATTACTCTTTTGATGCTAGACTCGTACATGTCCAGAACGACATCTCCACGTACAAATCACAAACCTCTTGATACACTAAAAATGAATTCATGAATGGTTAGAGAACTGGTATAAAGAAGGAAAAATAATTATGTTAAACAAGATATGCTTATAGCATCTTCTTTATTTATAATGTTTTCAATGCAAAAAAATATTATTATACCACAGATGATACCCATGTGCTCATTCCTTAGTGGAAATTCTACTTAACAAATCTACTTGAAATACATGTTTAAAGCACCAACATCATCTTTACTCTTGGTCCTCTTTAAGATATCAAGAGCTTCAAAGACTTGCCAAATACAAAGGAAAGACTCTCATTGTGTCAACAAAAAAATGAAGGAAGGTCTGTTAGCACAAAAACAAAAACTTTGAACACAAAATCCATTTAGTGATAGATCCATAGAATGAATACCTATGGTAGATGCAACAATCTAGATGTATGACTTGTAAATCTCTCTTATCTTAACCATATATGGATATTTCCATAAGGTCAGCTTGTTCTAGCTAAATCCATGTGAGCATATAATACCCCTGTGCTCATTCTTGAAGGAGGAAAATATGCTTAATGGATATGCGTGAGATACATGTTAAAAGCACCATCAACATCTCTACTCTTGGTCCTCTTTAAGGTATTAGGAGCTCCAAAGACTTGCCAGAACCTAAGAGTCTCATCTCCTGTAGCCGATGCAATAGTGTACCCATCTGGACTCTGAAAATACAAAACAAAGGAAAAGACTGTCAGCAAAAAGGCTAGCACTATCACCACAAACCCAATTAGCGATAGATCAATAAAATGAATTCCTCTACTAGATGCAGTACTCTAGACGTGTGACCAGTAAGCTCTATTATCTTAACCATATATGGATATTTCCATAATGTCAGTTAGTGCTGGTTAAATCCATGTGAACTCAATAGCTCATGCTCATGCTTATTCCATAATAATGAGAAAACTTGAGAGTGAGTGTCAATGATATTTAGGTAAGTTCCTGTATGAGTATTCCAAAACTTAATGAGTGGTTAGCACTACCTCCAGTAGATGCCAAAAGATTTCCCTGGAAAGGGTACCATGCCATGACTTTTACTACAACACAATGCTCATCAAGTCAATGAAGATACTGAGTTACAAAATTAGAGGATGACATGCTCTTGTCCCATACCTTAAGTAAATTGTCATTCCCCCCACTTACAAGTTGTTGGCTAGACATAGAACATTTCAAACCAGCCACTTATTACACATGTCCTCTGTATATTTGAACAATGGAATCATGGATGCGAACATTCTGATTAAATATTAAACCATCAAGCCCACTAGTTGTAAGAATATGGTCATTTCAAGTAAGCGCACTTACACAGGATTGGTGACCTCTCAAGGCTCAAAACTATGTTCATTGAAAAACATTACTAAGTGAATGAGATTGCATCTAGAAAAAATTAATTAAACTGAAAATATGAGAACAAGAATTAATTTAATCTACCTATCTATTAGATGCAGAATCCCACAACCGTACAATAGAATTTGTCAAGCCAACACCAATATGTCTTCCATCAAGTGCCCATTTAACACTAGTTATTTGACCAACATCATCGTTGACTTTCAGGAGCTCAAAAGTTGTGCTCTTGGAGGCATCCCATAAATACACCGTATTTCTGAGGGCTATCGATAAAACGTTATTGGCACTCTAGTCCAATAGGATGCTAGCTAAGCTCTAAGCCAGGCCTGAAAATAATGGAGATAGGAAGTTTATTCTTGTTTGTATAGAAGCTTATTAATGGAAGCAAAGGTAGTTATTTTATTCCATAAACCATGTAAGTGATTTGTGTTGAATGAGTTTGTGTAACATGTTGTTACAATATTTCGATTTCTTAGTTTTAGATGATTTGATAATGAAATTTTGGGTACTTTGAGGCGATTATCTATGTTGATTATGTGTTGTAATTGGTTTTCATTCATGCTTGAAAACAAATCCCAATCGATATAAATAAGGGTTATTCTATGTGTATGTGTTTGGACTCTGTACACAAGTTAGAGTATGAGAGCAATCATATGGTAAAACGTTTTGTGAGAATGATGGAAGAAGTTTGCTTTGGATAAGTAGAGGGTGTGTCTTGTTTGTGGGAGAAATAGAAAAACATCATCGATTTACTTAAATGTGGTAATCAATTAGGACTAAACTATTACTAAACAAAGTGACGAAGCTATTGTAGAAAAATTACATGGAATGAGACTATAGGGAAACAGAGAATTGAATGATCTCATAATACATGGGAAACCATCCTCCACATAAGATTTCTAGCATTTAAAAATGAACAGAAATTTAAAAAAAAATTAGTTGATGGAAAATTTATTTATTGGAGAATCCATCGGTAACTATCCTTAAAGGTTCCAAACCATTTGGTTGTGGGAAATTTAGGTAGACTGGACCCTCAAAACAAAAAATAAGAAAAACACTAGTTTTATAGACAACCAAAAGCCTATGATAATCTGCACTTAGCCGCCTCAGATTTTTCTTTTCAGTAATACATAGGAAATACATTCTGAAAATTGCATGTACATTCTCCGAAACTTTTGATTGAATAAAAATGAGAATCCTGAAAGTAAACCTAGAAATTACTAAGGAAAAGAAAAAAAAAATGTAGAATTGGAGATTTTAAATATTAGTTCTAATAACCCCTTGAAACTAGAAAATATCTGGAGAATCAGTTTTTGAAGTAGATTGGCACAATTTAGGAAAATTAGTAAACACTCGAAAAAACAAATGAGAAAAACATTAGTTTTCCATGCAACCAAAAGCCTATGATAATCGACACTCTAAATGCTCATATTTTTCTCTTCAAGAATACACAAAAAAAATCACTCTCAAAAAATGCATATACATTTTCCAAGCCTTTTGATTTCATAATAGAAAGAATCTTGAAACAAAACCTAGAAATTAAACTCACAAATTAACCAAGAAAATAAAATTAGAATTGGACATCTAAAAAGCTAATGCTAACAATCCCTCGAAACATTAATTGTCCCCTCACCCAAAATATACTTGGAAACTAAACCCACAGAAACCACGTAAGTTTTGATTGGGAATCTGAAAAATTAGTTCTAATAACCCCTCGAAACTAGAAACCCTTAATCATATGCACTAAAATATTTGTAGTAAAGCCTTTAAGATAAATTCATTAGGAAATAATTTTAGCCATACTAAATTATCAAACCCTATGAAGGATGTAAGAATACAATGAAAACAAAACTTGTAGAATTACAAATGTGCCCAGAAAAGCATCAATTAAATTAAAAGAAAACCATATAATTTGGGCACCCAGGAAAATAATTAAATTAACCATTAAACTTGAAAAACAGAAAGTCCAAACTTTAAATACAATCCAATTGAGCATATTGTCTTAGATATGGAAACCTTAACCAGACCCCAAAAAAATATGTCCTTCAACAATATCCAGAAGACCAAAAGTTCAAATAGGAGCAATGGAATAAGAGAACTATAATTTTTTTACGAAATTAGGCCCAAAACTAAGAAAATACCAAAAATAAAGAAGCCCTAAATTGGGTGAACGAAAGATATCAATGAAAAAAACACTCGAACCTAGTATCAAAAAGAAAAACTTCAAAACCCTTTTAATTCAATCACTCAAAGAAGGAACCTCTTAAAAATCTGTCCAAATGGATTGCAAGAAACCTTAAATTTTTTTGTAAAAGTCTCAAATTTCATGCCCCAAATTTCATAAAAGTATCAATTTTCATGCCCCAAAATATCCATTAAAAATAAGCTCAAGATTATTGAACAATTCCAAGATTTCAAAAACCCTGAGAGAGAATGCCTCAAACAAGCCAGCAGTTCCCAAACCCTGTAAACGGTCCTAGAAAGCCCCAACCATAGGTCCACAAGAAAAAATATAGAAGGTAAACATGTATATAAAATTTGCAAACCTAATTAAATGGGTTTCTTGATAGATAGAAAGCCACTAAATCCTTACGAAGCGACTGAGTCCTTAACAATTTTCGTACCAAATCCTTAATAAAATGAACTTTTTTGATAAAGTAACAGCTCGTCAAAACCATAATTAAATTAGGCTTTCAAATAATACCAAAGCATCAAATTCCTAATTAAATAAGGGTTTTGGACAGAATACCAAGATAAGGTCACACAAAGTGGCCTCATCGACTTTAACGAATTATTGATCCCAAGTCTTGATTTGAATTTAATTCTAGATAGCTAAATGTGATCATCAATAGATTGAATGTATGAGTGATCCTTGTTTGTAATGGGAGATTAGAATGGTAGAAATTGATCTTTGCAAGATAATGGCTTCGTTGTGGAGGTAACTCATGTGTCTCGAGGTTGTATGTGTGAAAATTCATTTTGATTGTTGAGTTGATTTGTAACTATGGATGGTGGAGTAATGCTATAGAAAGAAAGCACAGTTATATAGTTCAATCATGGAATGGGGAGTATGGAATGGAATAATCGATTTGTAAATTGATTTGTGGAGTTGGCACGTAGGGCAGAAAGCGCAAGGGCTTAAAGGTCGATTTTCCAAAGTACATGGTGAAGAAATCTTTTCATATTTCGTTGAAAGGAAGTTAATCAACCATAGGTTCAATCGAGTAAGAAATCGCTACTTGGAGAAGAAGCCCTCAGCTAGTTAACAAAGAGCAATGATCTCTGGTTTTCAGAGGTTGATTTTTATTCGAAGAAGGGTGATTTAAATATTTGTGTGAAGACAAAATACATTGATTGATCCATGTCATTCCAAATTTCTAGAAGTGGAGATGTTGCAAAGTGAATTTGAGAATCAATGTTACTAGATAGTTATTTATATAACTGCTAGGCTAAGGGTTTATGACTATAAGCTTAAGATTAAGATCATGGAGTTGTGAGACATTGTCATAAACATAAGCGTATGCATGATTGAAATGGAATAGAAAGGAGTTCCTATGGGAACAATTCAGATTCATGATCAAAAGAGCACAAAGAAAAGTGTTGACAAATTCGCTACAAAATCATTTGGTAGCATAGGAAAAGAAGGTTTAGAATGGGCACTACAAAATATATGTGTGGCATGACAACATTAAATAATTTAAAGATTGTAGAAAGAAGATGTGAGGAGAGTATTGATGGCATAAAGTGCCACTTATATCAAGACAAAGCTGATTTTCAGAGAAAGTACCTAAAGGGTGAATCACATTATCATATAAATTATAAGAGTCAATAAAAAAATCAATAATGAATGATTTTACCTTAAAAATCAATAATTTATCCTAATGCCAACACTGAACAGTTTTCAGAACATCACTTTTCCATAACACAAATAAGTGGAGTCGTGAATCATCTGTTTACCAAAAATTCATTTCTCAAATAGACAATGTTACCAATAAGAGGGTGAGCTTTTGTTCTGTAGTTGATAGTTAACAGTGGACTCAGAAAAGCGCTACTTATTTGCACTATGTTATGGTTCAACTCCACTACTTTCATGACTAGAGCTGCCTTCTATTTGTTGGATATCCTATCTTCCAATCACTTTCTTTGCTTCTATCATACATGACAAAGTATGCTGCCGCAGAATAAGAAACACAGAAACAGAGTAACCACAGACACAGCTGACCTGAACTTAATTAAATCTGTTGGACATGACAGCTAATGCTAATGATGCTCCCATTCTGTATAATGATAAAACCCCGAGTGCTGAACCTCGTGTGCTGAACGATTACCATTGGTGAGTGTACACATTTTTTTAAGTTAAGAAAATCTATAAGCCACAATGCAGACACCTTGCAACTACTTAAACCCAGTAAAATTTTGATAATGAGCTATAACATTTCTTCTCATATAGTTTTTAAGAAATGATTTCTCATAGTAAATATAATCCGAAACATTTTTATTTTGTAACGTAGGACGTGGAACAACACAATGTAATGTGGGATAAAAGACTTACATGCAATGTTGTTGAAGAGTACTTGGACGTGGAAGAACACACCCTAAAAAACTTTCTTCCTTACTAATGTTCACCACAAACGTTCACCATGTCCACTCCAATTTCCTATGCTCCAGCATTTGGAAGCATCCCGTCTCTTCATTTGCCAATTATATAAATTTAAGTGGTCACAGATTTGGACAAAATAAAAGTTGTTAGACATCATTTTGAAGCTAAATTGTTAATAGAATGATGATTAAGCAATTTTCATGACCACTTAGAATGTTATTGTCATAAATTAATTTTAAAGGCTTAGTATAATAATTGTGACATAATTATAATATTGGGTGTTGGGTTCTAATTGAAGCCTAATGGAAGTTGAGAAATTCGAATGTTAAGGGATAGAGAACTATATGGACTTGTTTCTACGTAGTTTCCTATGAGATGGATATTCTGTAAATTAATAGAGCTTAAAAAAAATAGAGAATACTTCAAAATTACTTGAAGTGCTTCATATTTTACCCTCTAGAAATTGAGGTGATTGCTTAGAGGATCCCATGCTGCTAGCATTATCTATATGAACCAAGGGATATCAAGAATGCAAAAATTTCCAAAAGGGATAGAAGCTTGGTGGATCCATTGAACTCTAAAATTAAAAACAAAACAACCAGAGAAAATCCTAGTAGCCAGAGAAGGAGATACAAATTATAGCCATGTATATATACATCATGTAAGGGAATGAATACTACTGGAAACAACCAAGAAGCAACTACAATGAAGAAATAAAAACAATAAAAAATAGTGTGTTACCTGAAAATATAAGGACTGTGATGAGGTGTACCAATTGACCCTACGAATGCCACGTATGCAGAGGTTTCAAAAAAAGGGAATGCCCGTGGCTTTTTTTCTTGTAGTGGTGAAACCCAAAAATCACATTAATATGTAATAGCGGTAATGAAGGTTTTAGATGCGGTAAAAAAAGGAAATAATAAACAAAATGAATCCCTCCCTAACATGATAGTTGGGCTATATCTTGGAAACACAAACAAAACAACAAGCATTCAATTCGAAATAGGTCTGATCTAAAATATAATTCTCGACAAAAAAAAATCAATTATGAACTATCATAAGTGTACAAAGTCGTATAGTCCAGAAGATTGTTGTAGTAGTTCCATTAAAGGAAACTATTTCTAACCCGAAGTCACAATATATTTAATTCATCATGTAGAATCAAGGCATCGTTTTTTTGTGACACTCACATAAAAAATAGTGATGCAGGAAAACAAAGTACCTTCAAAAACCAAGGTACCTTCAAAATTTGTTTTGTTCCACAAAGTTCAAAAAACAAAGTATCTTCAAAATTTGTTTTGTTGGACACATAATTAGTTTATGTTTGGACCCGCACAACTTAGTGCGCTCCTTAGAAGCTAGAGCGATGCACATTCAAGTTATTAAAATTTAACACATATCAATCCTTTCTATCCTCTTTTTGTGAGGTGCTACATTAATTGTTGGTGTGGAATGCTCATCACATTGAACACCCTCCTCATTATTTCAGTCTCCCATTCACTGAAATTCAACAATGGTTTCCTTCCAAGGTTCAAGAATGACAATTGAATGATTATGTGCAACAAACGAATCATCGTGTGCTTGTATCTCCTCCCCATGCTCACTCCCAGATGTTTCATCTTATTCCTATACACAACACATTTTAACTTGTTATAATAACACTATACCTCCAATTGAATTATATCATTACTCATAAAATATTATAAAAAACTAACCTCGGATCCATAACCAATAATTTGTTTTTCTCCTCAATCTATCATGTGTTGTCAAAGACCTTGGGAACCATGTAATAAAGAATATTTTAAGTCTTCCTTTGAAGCTTCCTTTTGAAACTGGTGAACCTACATTAACAAAGATAACCATATTTATAAGGTAAAATAACCAATAAGATACAATTAACTCAATGTGACCATGGTTATTTTTCCTACAATAGAAAATATAATAGATGGAAATATCACTTACCATGCCATCACGAATACTATTATATCCACTGGAGCCTAATTTGTGAGATCCAATTTTTGACACCCTAGCTTGGGTTGCTTTTTTTGTATCTCGGGAGCATATCTTAGCTCCTCCTTGTGAAGATGGCATATAGTTTGGATTTTTTACGACTTTCCTCTTAAACATGGAATCTTTCATAAGTTCATCCCATGACACTTGTTTTGTGATCCAAGATGGACTTGGTTACATCAAGTTTTTTTTCAACTTTTACCTTAAATTGGACCTATTTAAGTGAATGTATTTACTTGCAATCTATAAAGTAAGTTCTTTATCAAATCTAGGATTACCAAATGCTATTACTGCATCTTTAAATAGTTCTTATTTTTTGGCATTGGTTTGTTTCCTCTAATCATTTGGATGGTATTTCCAAATAATTGTTCTGCACGATGAAAAATAAAGTGATAAAATTTCAACCCCATTTCATCCTTCAAGACATTTCCTTCTCAAGTGAGCAAGATTGTAATTTCTTTCATTCCTTTTGTGTTCACCGATGATATTTTTGTAGTCTTGGGGATTGAGGAAGATGCCCTTATAGGTACGTTAGGCACTTTGTCACTTGCTTCCTACATTTACAATGAAATTGTGGAACTATTAAGAACCCAACCAAAATATGAAATTATTTCTCATTTCTACAATAATTATCCTAAACGTAAGAAATGAAATTATAAAAGACTAAAATAATTTTCCTTGTTGATATCTTGTAGGAGCTACACTCTCGAAAAATGGTATTTCCCATAACTTAATTTGTTCAATTTTTCTTTTTTGATTTTAACATTTTTAGGAATAGCTGGAAGGAGCCTTAACATTTTTATTTGAGAGTCTATAAGAGCCCTCAAAGAAACTTGTTCTGGTCTTGGTGGGAGAATTCTGACTGAACCCACATTTGATGTAAAGGGCGTGTTATGGGGTTTTGGTCTAGGTGTAGAGGGCATAACATGACCCTCTATACCAACATATTGTATACTTGTTGGAGTCACCCTAGAAACATCCTGCAAGGCACAAATATAAATAATAATATGGAATAATAGATGAATAATGTTGAAATATGTAACTAGGTTTGGTCTTCATAATGACATATGTAATCACAATTCTATGTAATTTATGTAAAAAAATGAAAAATAAGATTATTTTTGTTATGCTTGAGGCATGGGTTTCATGCTCAAGGAATTGTATTCTAGATCAAGCTCCCATTGTGAGATCTTAGGATTGGTCATTGAGTCATTGTCATAAAGACCCATTTGGGCATGTTACATATTGCACATAAAATTTTTGTTTGAGTCAAATAGATTCAAATGATCCTCCAGGACCAAGTCAAAATGTTCCATAAGCAACCATACTATAACTTGATGGAACACATGAAGAAGCAAGTCCCATTATAGAACGACAATATCTCGGAAGACTCATTAAAATAAGGTCATGAAGATGGAAAATGATCAATGAAATGTATAGTACCGTTGCAAAGAATCATGGCAACCAAAATAGTAAACATTATAGATAGGTGTCCATGAGGTATGCATAATAATTTTCCTTTAAAGGGTCCGTCATAAGATGTAGTAGGGTTGAATTTATGGGTTTATATTTTAATAAATCCCTAGTATTTAGAAACCTTAATCTTCGGGTATTTGTTCCCTATGATTTTATTTTTAGGGAATGGTATAAACTCTAGAATGACATAAAGGAAAAAAGTATGATCTAAGGTTTGAATTTAAGAAACCCTAAAATTGACCTCTTGATTACATAAAAACCCTAGAAAAGTAACTCGACATTATGTTTTGGAATAATATAGCTAAAATAGTATTGCAGGTACAATAAGTAAAAATTGGATGGGGTGATCCATTAAAAGCCATGATGAAAGAAGGGAACTATACAAACCATTAGACACTATTCATAATATAGATGAATAGCAAGGAAAAAGTAAAAGATGAAAGACCTTTTCCATGGTTGAATGCATCTTAGTAAGAAGGCATCATGGTAAGAATACAGATTGGAGAAAGAGCTCATAGTTGAAGTAAACATCCTCATACTGGTAGCAATCATCATATGACAATGTAGCTCTTGGTAACTTCATAAATCATGTAGTCGTTATGCAAAAACTTTATTAAATATATGCAACTATTGATAACCCGTAGTCATAATATATTTAATTCATCATGTAGAGTCAAGGCATCATTTTTTGTGACACTGACATAAAAAATAGTGCTGTAGGAAAACAAAGTACCTTCAAAATTTGTTTTTTTCCACAAAGTTCAAAAAACAAAGTATCTTCAAAATTTGTTTTGTTGGACACATAATTAGTTTATGTTTGGACTCGCAAAACCTAGTGCACTCCTTAGAAGCTAGATGCATATTCAAGTTATTAAAATTTAACACATATCAATCCTTTTTGTCCTCTTTTTGGGAGGCGCTACATTAATTGTGGGTGTGGAATTCTCATCACATTGAACACCCTCCCCATTATTTCAGTCTCCCATTCATTGAAATTCAATAATGGTTTCTTGCCAAGGTTCAAGAATGACAATTGAATGATTATGTGCAACAAACGAATCATCGTGCACTTGTATCTCCTCCCCATGCTCACTCCCAGATGTTTCATCTTATTCCTATACACAACACACTTTAACTAGTTATAATAACACTATACCTCCAATTGAATTATTTCATTACTCATAAAATATTATAAAGAACTAACTTCGGATCCATAACCAGTAACTAATTTCTCCCCTCAATCTACCATGTGTTGTCAAAGACCTTAGGAACCATGTAATAAAGCATATTTTAAGTCTTCCTTTGAAGCTTCCTTTTGAAACTGGTGAACCAACATTAACAAAGATAACCATATTTATAAGGTAAAATAACCAACAAGATACAATTAACTCAACGTGGACATGGTTATTTTTCCTACAATAGAAAATATAATAAATGGAAGTATCACTTACCATGCCACCATGAATACTATTATATCCACCGAAGCCTAATTTGTGAGATCCAATTTTTGACACCCTAGCTTGGGTTGTTTTTTTTGTATCTCGAAGGCATATCTTAGCTCCTCCTTCTGAATATGGCATATAGCTTCAATTTTTTAAGACTTTCCTCTTAAACATGGAATCTTTCATAAGTTCATCCCATGACACTTGGTTTTTGATCCAAGATGGACATGGATACATCAAGTTTTTTGTCAACTTTGACCATAAATTGGACCTCTTTGAGTGAATGTATTTACTTGCAATCTCTAAAGTAAGTTCCTTATCAAATCCAATATTACCAAATGTTATTACTGCATCTTTAAATAATTCTTATTTTTTGGCATTGGCTTGTTTCCTCCAACCATTTGGATAGTATTTCCAAATAATTGTTCTGCACGATGAAAAATTAAGTGATAAAATTTCAACCCCATTTCATCCTTCAAGACATTTCCTTCTCAAGTGAGCAAGATTGTAATTTCTTGCATTCCTTTTGTGTTCACTGATGATATTGTTGTAGTCTTGGGGATTGAGTAAGATGCCCTTATAGGTACGTTAGGCACTTTGTCACTTGCTTCCTACATTTACAATGAAATTGTGGAACTGTTAAGAACCCAACCAAAATATGAAACTATTTTTCATTTCTACAATAGTTATCCTAAACGTGAGAAATGAAATTATAAATGACTAAAATAATTTTCCTTGTTGATCTCTTACAGGAGCTACACTCTTGAAAAATGGCATTTCCCATAACTTAATTTGTTCAATTTTTCTTTTCTGATTTGAACATTTTCAGGAATAGCTAGATGGAGCCTTAACATTCTTATTTGTGTGTCTATAAGGGTCCCCAAAGAAACTTGTTCTGGTCCTGCTGGGAGAATTCTGACTGAACCCACATTTGATGTAAAGGGCATGTTATGGGGTTCTGGTCTAGGTGTATAGGGCATAACATGAACCTCTATACCAACATATTGTATACTTGTTAGAGTCACCCTAGAAACATTCTGCAAGGCACAAATATATATAATAATATGGAATAATAGATGAATAATGTTGAAATATGTAACTAGGTTTGGTCTTCATAATGACATATGTAATCACAATTCCATGTAATCTATGTAAAAAAAGGAAAAATAAGATTATTTCTGTTATGCTTGAGGCATGGGTTCCATTGTGAGATCTTAGGATTGGTCATTGAGTTGTTGTCATAAAGACCCATTTGGGCATGTTACATATTGCACATAAAATTTTTGTTTGAGTCAAATACATTCAAATGATCCTCCAGGACCAAGTCGAAATGTTCCATAAGCAACCATACTATAACTTGATGGAACACATGAAGGAGCAAGTCCCATTATAGAACGACAATATCTCGGAAGACTCATTAAAAAGAGGTCATGAAGATGGAAAGAATCATGGCAACCAAAATAATTAAAGCTATAGATAGGTTTCCATGTGGTATGCATAATAATTTTCCTTTAAAGGGTCCATCATAAGATGTAGTAGGGTTGAATTTATGGGTTTATATTTTAAGAAAACCCTAGTATTTAGAAACCTTAATCTTAAGGTATTTGTTCCATATGATTTGATTTTTAGGGCATGGTATAAACTCTAGAATGACATAAAGGAAAAAAAGTATGATCTAAGGTTTGAAATTAAGAAACCCTAAAATGACCTCTTGATTACATAAAAACCCTAGAAAAGTAACTTGACATCATGTTTTGGAATAATATAGCTAAAATAGTATTGCAGGTATAATAAGTAAAAAATGGATGGGGTGATCCATTGAAAGGCATGATGAAAGAAGGGAACTATAAAAATCCTTAGACACTATTCATAATATAGATGAATAGCAAGGAAATAGTAAAAGATGAAAGACCTTTTCCATGGTTGAATGCATCTTAGAAAGAAGGCATCATGGTAAGAATACAGATTGGAGAAAGAGCTCATAGCTGAAGTAAAAATCCTCATACTGGTAGCAGTCATCATAGGACAACGTAGCTCTTGGTAACTTCATAAATCATGTAGTCGTTATGCAAAAACTTTATTAAATATATGCACTTGATTTCTCAACAAATAACATAATCAAACTCACACAAATAGATGGTTGAATCTTACATTTTGCATAACATTGGATGTATATGGGGGCATTAATTATCCCTACATGCCAACATTGGGTGTATTGAGGGGCATAAATGAATCCTTCATGCCAACAAATTGCATGCTTAGAAAAAACACAAATATTAATAAATAGATATAGTGAAATAAGTTAATTAAATGCACAAAAATATTGATCGAGCTTTACCACTAGCATTACCTTAGATGTATTAAAATGTGTTATAGGGGTTGGAATGACTTTAGAGATTGCCTGCATTCCACAAACACAAATTAGCATAATATAATAAGGAACATAATATAATTGAACCTATAAAAGACAATATTCAAGCTTACCTCATGCATCATCATAGCAACGTCTTGCCCTCGTTCATTTGTTAACATTTCCATAAAAGTAGTTAAGATCATTGAATCCCCCATAGTAGCATCAGTAACACCCATGGGAACATTCTTAAAAAAACACATAATAACATAAAAATAAGAAAACCTTGATAAAAAAACTGATAACAAAATAGAATCGAGAACACCAAATACATATTTCTTTCAAGTAAAACCTTAAAAGTTCAAATTACTTAATGTTCATTACAATTAGAAACTCATTACTTAGCTTGTAAAGAAAAATTATATTGTAGTGAATCCTTACCACTATCTTAAGGTAAACATAGTGATCGAAAAATTTCATCCTCACAAGTAAAACATTAAACATTCGAATTACATAATGTTCATTACAATTAAAAACCCAATCAGTAACATGTGAAGAAAAATTATATTGTAGCGAATCCTTAAAACTATTTTAAATTAAACATAGTGATAAAAAAATGTCATCCTCACATGAAGTCTCCTCATATGATGGCATATATACCCCATCATTAATAGACCCTAAATCCACAAATAAATTAATACCATCATTTTAATAGTCTTAATCACCTTCATCTACAGGTAAATTAAAATCAATGAATTCATCATTTTCATGGATTTGATGCCCATGTGGTTGCTCATGTCCTTCAGACACTTCATTAAACTCGTCCTAGGCTTCATCTTGGTCATATGAATCATTGACAATAAATTCTTCATCATATCCATTTTGGCCATCTATGTCTTGAGGGGGAGCTTATGCATCTTCAAGTAAATCATGGTTCTCTACATCTTGAACAATTGATACTCTTCATCCTCTTGGATGATAATCAATCACAAATGACCAACCATGTTGTTCTAAATTTGGAATGAGAACTTTTTGGTCACAGTGACTTAGAAACACATAAGGTTCATAAGTGGCTTCAAACCTATATGTATTGATCATATGGAATCCATTATTATGGAGCAAGATAGTTTTTTCTTCTCCCACTTCGATAAGCTTGTACCATTCAACACGAAAAATAACTTTCTTGAAAGACATAAAATCAAGTAATATAATGTCCTCCAACACTCTATAGTAGTGAAGTGTTCTTGTGATCGGTTGTTTGTCATTTGCATGTGAACGACATTCCACCTCAAATGATGTTGAAGCTGCACAATCATAAGTTTCTCTCTTTTCATCAATTTTTTTTGATGTGAAAATGATGACCAAAACTCCACATTCCTTTGTAATATCTTACCTAAATTCATATAAATATCAAATAATTAGATTGAAGGATATGAAATCTAACAAAAACATTATTAAATATATGCAATAAATTAATATATATCACCTGCCCATTTATAGATGCTTTAATGAAATTCAATTGTTGTTGTGTTTCTCTATCATTCCCTTTTGTTGCCTCATGTTCAATACTGGTTTTTAGCCAATTCCACGAGCATCTCTCTAGCCACTTTCCTTTATGGCTTGCAGGAAATCCTTGATTAGTGTTTTTACCATGTCTATTATATATATCATCCCATGCCTTTTCATCTTCTAATTTCTTTTTTTTCAGCGTACTTCTCCATCCATTCAAACATAAAGTCAGAATTGTATGAAACATACAAATGTAATGCCTCCCACTCCTTAGCATCTACAATGAAAAATGTATTTGTTCAATTAATTAATAGTTATTTAAAGCCATGTAATATAAAAGTTAAGATAAAAATAATTCCTAACATTTTTTTATACCTTTTATCCTATTTGAAGTCCCTTCACCCTCTATTTTTTCTCCTTCAAATGATTGAGATTGGTTATAATTCCATAATCGCGGATCTTCAAATGCAATTGAGGTAAATACTCACTCAAATGGACCATGGCCTCGAAAACCATGTACCCCTCAACTATGGACCCTTCTGGTCGAGCCTTTTGCCTCACAAATTGTTTTAAGACCTTCATATAGCTCTCCATGAGCCACATTGTTCGAATATGAATATGACCACATTGTTCAATCTCTTCTACTAAGTGTACAAGGTAGTGCTCTTGAGAATTAAAGAATCTTGGAGGGAAGCACATTTGAATATCACACATCAAAAGTGAAACATTCCTCTTCCAATACTTCATGTCATCCCGATGTATCTCTTTAGATGAGACCCACCTACAAGTATAACAATAAAGAGTTGTTATTTCTTGTAAACTAAAAGTAGAAACTCATATAAAGGCATAACCAATGATGCACTTCAAATGATAAGCGTAATGGAAGCATATGCATGATGGAATGGAAAATACCTTAGATATTTACATAATTTGTAAACAGTCAAAGTGAGATTGTGGTCAAAAGTACTTGGTATTGTTGCAGGCAACACATACTGCCTAACCATTAACAAATAACCATGTTCAAGTATGCATGAACTAATTTTATCACTATACTAGCATGACTATTAACAAATAACCATGTTCCAATATGCATGAACTGATATTATCACTAGGATATACAATTTTCTAATTAAGTTTCCAACAAATATAACATGTGACAACGTTACCTTTATCCAATTATGAAAATCATGTGTTTTTAGGCCTGAGAACTCTGATCTATATCTTGTGAATAATTTTTTAATGTCGTACCAAAGCCAGAAGGATATCTTATGCTAATATGTAAATCTTATGCTAATCTTACATTAATGAATGTGTAAAAATGAACGAAAAACCTCTCCCAATGGAAGATCGATGGTTTTGATGTTCCTATCACATTTAGTCATGTTAGAACTTTAATGTGTCACCAAAAGTCTGATGATCTTAATCTTCATTCGATTTACATAGAATTAGCTATCTGACCCTGGATCTGATAGTTGAGCTTTCAACATCACACCTAAATCAGCGCATAAGCTAACCATGGCCTTCCCCTCCGATGGATATCCACCATCACCTTCAAGTCATTGGGACGGTCGCTAGGTCTCATCACATCAGAACTTGTGTGATCATTACAGCCCTTATTCTAGCCGAGTGGATCCTCCATATGGAATAGGGAAAAAGACAACTGGGCACTGAATGAGGACCATGTTTTTTGGGAGATTTGAAACAACAGTCAACCTAGATTTTGGGAGGAGGCTTCCATGCAACACACCAGAATTAATTTGCAGGATATTCAAACCTTTCCCACCCATCTAGGTGCAGAGAAAGTTAGATACTTTTGGTAAGAGTCCAATGCATTAACGAAGTGGAGATTTTGGATGTCTTTGAATCATTATCCAGTGTGGGACTAGCCCTCATATTGGGAAGACATCACCATGATTCTGCGTAAGCGTCCTATTCTAAATAAAGGAAAACCTAACAAGCTTCATTTGGGAAACCTTTCCAAAGGTATGTTCTATCTTAAAGCATCTTATTCGACACTTTCAACCTCATCTAACTAGATTCATGACCCATTATGGAAACAAATCTGGTAGTCAAAGTTTTGGCCCAATATTTCATGTTTTCTTTGTCTCATCAAGCATGGAAAGATCCTTACATGGGATAAAATTAGGAAAAAGGGCTTTTTCAACCCCTCTTAGAGCCCCTATTTCATCTTGTGCAGTTTCAGTTAGGGTCGAGTGGGAACTAGTTTTTTCTGGAACAAATGAGTAGTAGTGGTCCTCTTCGGTCCACTTATAGGCATATTTGTTGTTGGGTGGAGCCATTGGATCGAAAACCTCAAGCTCTGGTTAATGCAGCTCGCAGGTGGCCACTTTAAGTGAGGTGCATATTTCTGGCTCATGGTAGGTGGTTGTTTTTTCTATATTGCATGTACTTGGCACCCTGCGGAACGTAGGTTCAACTGGGGCTAGTGGTGTCTCCTTCTATGGAGGAAGTTCGAGAAGTATCAGGAGGGTGTTCTTTTGTTCATTCTAGTGGATCTGCAGAATCCATCCATGCACCCTGTTTGTCACTCAGGGTATAAATGTTTCCTTCAATGTTGGTAATGAATTCATCCAAAAAAAGATTACATAATCTTATATCCTAGGTAAAAGTGTTCATGTTGGGTGCCAACTAATCACACATGAAATTGATGAATAGAAATGAGGATTTTGTTAATATTATCACCATGTTCATATGGATCCAAACATATTTCCGCCAAGATACTATCTCATCCATAACCAAAATATCATCCAGATAGCTACACAAGGTTAGTTATTGACATGGAGTTATGTATTCTATGGAATGTACAATTATTATTACACCAGAATGTCACGACTAATCATTAGTGGACTTAGTTTACCAAGGTCCCTTAATATTGTGGTAAAAACTTAATGGGAAGAATTAAAGTGTAACTTAAAAGTTTAATTTTGTGTTACCGTGACTAGGTTAGGGAGGAGGCGCCATCAGAGATCCTGACAACAATATCAATAGATTTTACTGAACAACTATATCTTTCACCAAGTTTCTTGATTGAGGCCCTAAATGTCGTCAAGGCCTTCTCCCGTTGCTTAGAAGAACAAAATTTACCATCCTCAAAATCCTCCACCTCCTCAAGTTAAAAAATATTATTAGGGGAATGAAAAATTATTTTGAATCCTAACACACAAATAGGATTTTTGCTACTTTTCTTATCAAGAAATATAATTGCATTAATGAAACAAGATGACTATGTAATCAAGAAATGTTAACGCTCAAAATAGTTTTGTGAAATATTTCCATCACCTAAGGAGAACATATAGACAAAAGAGGTACTAAATATGAGGATCCCATAATAGGTACAACTTAACCTCCAGGCATCAATATCCCATTCTAGTAGTTTGAGTTAATTTCAATGTCCCTCTTTAATGCATCCATCACTACAAAACATGAACTTTTGAAGCCTAATATTTTCATGTATTGAAAAGTCTTGGTTGATGCAATCCCTCAACTCTAGTAATTCTCACATGGATGTGTTGTTAATATATTATGTGTAAAATTACGATAATTTGTGATCCCATTTTTAGTGTCATGAATCAAATATTCCCATCCATTCTCTACTTTATTTTGTATAAACATGAGAAGGAGACATGAAAACTTGACTTACTAGTGACCTGACTTCTAAATAGTCCACAACATCATAAGATGATCCATAGAAAAATCACTAAAAGTCAATCGATTTTAAATAGTTATCAATTCAATAATTCATTATATAGTTTAATATATGTTATTTTATAAATAAACCATGGTTGATAATAATTTTGTTAACAATAACAAAAAATCTTATATAATAGAATATGTCTGTTTATTTTCGTTAGCAAAAACAAAATTGATCATATTTCTATTCGAATTGAAAAAAATACACATAGTAGATACTTATAGCATTCACAAGGAATTGAGGTCATTATATTCTCGTTACAAATTTCTATCTCAATATTTAAAATTCCAGCAAAAACATTAAGAAGCCCATAACCCTTTATAAAATTGATTGTAAACATCTAGTATTTTAAATATTTATAATAAATTATACCATGATTAAAGTTTAATTACTTCCAATAAGGAAATGATGTACTCTATCATCACCTAGAATAGAGTATTCTTGCAAAGGTCTACGTAGATATGACATTATATTCACTCAAGATTGATTATTGCTAAAAGTATTTGGAGTTATACTCTTCACCTAGCCATAGACCTTATTGCTCCAGATATTTCAAAAACAAGTCATGCATGAATCATCAATCCATTACTAAGTTGTCTCTTCTTAGCCTTGTCCTCAATTACAAAAACAAAAGTGATTCATATTCTCCTTCTTCTCCCCCATTATATAGAATACAATGATGGTAAGGAACACAACCCCTATGGTCCACCTATCATTATATAATTATTCCTTTCTGTTAACTTTTTCTGTTCACATAAACCTACATTATATATTATTCTTCTGTTGTCTTCAATTTTGTAATAACCAATATAATAATTAATTAGTAAAATTTAGACTTGTTACAAATTTCAAATTTATGAATGGAATGTCAAGAAAAGGTATCATGTAGATATTGAACATCTCATGTCTGAAATCAATATAGAATTTTCATATCTTTAAAAATTGCACCACCAAAAGTTGCACGAATTCTCGTTTTGCACATACCAAACAAGATTTCAGAAGGAGACCAAAATGTAAGATGAAAACCACCATCGTAGAACTTTAATTTGAAAATCCCCCAAAACCCAACTTTCCCATTCAATAAGAAAACGATATATAGCAAATGTAGGTGAAAATGTTGAAAAGCATAACCACTTGGTTGTTTCTCATACAAATTTCTTGATGAATGAAGTGTATTCCTTTGTAGAAAAGTATAAGCTTTGAAATGTTCCATGATAATTTCATATTCTTGGGGCTTGGTTTTCAAGGAAAAGTCCAACATTCACTCTAAACTAACTATGATCATCAATAACCTCTTGGTGAATGCTAGTAGTCAACTAGTAAACGAAACACACTAGAATTTGAAAGTGAATAGGTGAAAATGAAAATTAAATATGTTAACAAAAGAGTTCAATAAGAACTTTAATTTGGTTACTCATGCCTACTAGGGAGATATTTCCATTAAAGGAAATCATAACACAAGAAACCATACAAGAGAGTATAAGTGATTCGAATGATAACGTTACCAAAGATGTAAGTGAAGGAATGGGAAATTTATGGTGATGATGGGAATGATAGATATCAAAGACAACATGATGATGTTGCTGGAGAGGGAAATATCATTGTGGAGGGATGGATATAATTTCTAAAAGGGTCTCAACTCAATATAACCAATTGGACGGCTTGTTTATCTCATATACAATGAGTTTGGTTAAATTCCCCTTATCAGGTTCATGACGGTAGGAGAGGGAGGTGAAATAGTGATGGTATGTTTCACAGTCCTCCACAAGGAAAATATATGATTGCATGTAAAGGTAAAGGGAATGCTAGGGGGCTAATTTGATGCAAAGCAAGGGTGAATTATGCCTCTAAATGCACATCATGAGATCGTGTTTAAGATTCACCATTCTGAAGCTGAGAGAAGACTAGAGTGTAAGAAAAAGAGAGAAGCTAAACATATTGTGGGTTGAGAAGAGGGCCAAGAAGGCCCTTTCTAGTTCTTCCTCTTTTATATTGGAGACACAATATTTAAGAGTGTTTATAAGGTAGATAGTAACTATGAGATGGATTTTCAAGCATATGTTGGCAGTGGTGTTGTTGGACTGTCACAGTGGAAAGAATGATCTAATGGATAAAATGAATGCCTACTTCCAAAGAAAATTTCAATGTTGAGGAGTAACTTGAGAGGGGTACCTGATGGTTCCCTAAGCTAGGTAAAGTGCTTGCAATGGATTAAATATCAATTTGTGTTGCAAAGTATCACGAGGAATATGCTTATGCAATAAATGCACATGAAAAATTTGAAGTCAAAGTCTAGGACTCATTACAAATAAGCAGTTCAAATAATCACCACTAATTTTTTAATGGGATCTAAAATTCAACTTTCTCAAAATTGAATGAAGTTGGAACCACTCTGAAACAACCCTAAAAAATTAATTTTAATATTCAAAATTTAATTAAAAGTTGACATTATCCTTATCTTTCCTTTTCAAAAAGGAAAGATAAGGAGAATGTCAACTTTTACTTTAACTTTAAAAGTTCAATATTACCATTAATTACTAGGGTTAGGTTTTGTAGGGCCCTATGGTTAAGATATTTTTTCCATTTTAAGTATTTTTGTTAAAAAATTAATATTTGGTGGTCATTAGCTATGTTGCGCTACATTCTTCAGAATTGGTCAGTTTAGTAGAAAACTAGTCACCTTGGTGTTTTATGGTCGGATTAAAACAAGACTAGCTTTAGCCAATCTGAACCACCAAACTAGACTAGTAAAACTCTAAAACCATTGGGACCAACCAATTGCACTAGTTCTAGGCTAGTTCCAATAAGAGTGTGCCTTTCTCATCTTCATCTCAAGTCATTTTGTTGGATCCTTTCAGGAATGGTGATTTGAAGAGTGCCATAAACTGTCAGACTGTTATGACCACCTAATATCATAAGTTGTTAAGCCTTAACAAATAGAAATTTGCAAGGAACTAGTACATACATCCCAAAACATATTTAGTGAGGACGTGCATGCAAGGAACTATTACACACTTACCAACATACATAGTGAGGATGTGCATGACCAAAAAGCATAAAAAAAAGTTATCCACCCTCAAAAACCCTGCCCACATTGAAGTGTGGTGCAAATTTTTTTTCTTGTAGGCTATTAATGCTACCAAAAATCATTCCCTCTCCAATTTCACAAGAATTTCCTACTCAAGCTACCTCGTCCACTATGTTTATAGTAAGGTTTTGCAACTATTTGAGCTATAACAAATTAAAACTACCTTGGAATCTCCACCAATCTTAGGGAACTCGACTTCTCTGCATGCCCCAACAATTTTTGGTTGATTGGTTAGTTAACTGGATGATCATTGATTTTGAATGAATTCCCATTTCTTAAATCACCTTCCACTAGTTCCTCCAAAAGTTATAACTAGTTTAATTGACAACAACTTGAGATAATTGACCTTTATTGCTACAAATTAGCAATCACATATGTCAAACTAAACTCTAACTCCTCCAACTCGAATTTATTGAGTAAACTAGGTGAAGAAACCCATTTCATGTAAGTTAACATCGTCCAAGTTGTCCGTTGATGTGGAAATTTGATTTTTTTTCAATTTAATCAAGGAAAAATCAAATTGAGAATTTCTTGCTGCAGTTTTCAACACATAGTTCACTAGAATGTATTGCTTTCATTATGAACTTGGCATAGTTCACATGTTAAGTTCATAAGGTTTTGCATTGATGTGGTTCTATGTGTTGTGTATATAAAGAATAGGTGTCCATCTCTTGCTATTAGAAACAAGGCTCCCTATGAAATGTGGTGTGGCCACATTCCTTGAGTGATACATCTTAGGGTTTTTGGTTCTTCTTGTTATGCCTTCATACCTAAGGAACAGATAAAATATATTAGTGTAGGGAGTCACAAATGAATTTTCTTTGGGTACTCATATCTCCAAATCATACCATCTCTATTATGAAGTGAATAAGAAGTTTATAATATCTAGAGATGTGATATTTCTTGAGTCTTCGAAGATTGACAATTTTGTTGAGTGGCAGCTTAATTGTTTCGATATATTCTAACATGCAAAGTATTTTAAAGAGTTTGATAGTGATATTCCACATCTCCTTCTCTTAGCTCTAAACATTCTATGAAGAGCCTTGAAGAAATTAGGTTGAAGGAAATTCCTTCCCCTGCTTTGTCAGGAAAGAGCTAAGAGACTACTAGTAGCATATAGCCAAATCTGTCAAGCAGTGAGGGTACATGAAAGATACAAAGAAAGGATTAATGCAAATGAGTAATGGAAAGGAGTGTAATGACCATATACATATCATCAAACATATTTGATCCCACTTATGATGCCTTGCATCATTCCTAGTTAGTCATAATATCATGTTGGTCACAACCTCTATAGCTTAAATAAACAAGTGGCATTACTCTTCATATTATAAGATATGTAATAAACAAGTGAAAGGGAGTAAGACATGTAGAGGAAACACATGGAATGACTTTCAATTCTTGCAACCATGCATTTCATTGAAGACAAAATGATACAAAAATGATAAGAAAACTTTTAAGCTACAGTAAGAGGTGTATTTCAAAAGATGCGCTTTGTTTTCCATACCTAGCCTCCAAAGGGTTATGCATCAGATGGAGTCTTCATGTAGTCCCGATATTCTATCATACCTTGGGTTCCTTGGTCTTGTTATTTTTCTCCTCATCTCCTTGAGAGTCATCTATAATGTCATCTTTCTTTGTGGCCCTTGAGAGACGTAATTGTGTAGTTTCAGCAAGCAATGATTGTTGCTAGATAAGACCCTAGGAGGACACATTTACACAATTTGATCTGGATGAAAGGCACTACTATGGGATGAGGCCCTGGGAGAACACATCTACACAATTTCAGGATGCAAGGCATATTGGGTAGTCAGGGGACAAAACTACACAATTTCTAGAGACATGGGGTTTTTTCTGAGGGAAGGACATTGGATGAAACCACTACACAATTTTGAATGCTAAGAGAGGTTGGGATTTTTGTGCATTGAATGGTTCCAATAGGAAAGGGAAAATATTGAGGGTTACATATGTGAAGTGCGCAGTTCAGGAAAGTTGGATGAGGCTAGGTTGATAAGGAAACTCTGAAATTTGGCTAAGTGTGGGATCAGTGGAACTAATGTGAACAACGATAAAAATTGAATACGATCACACACTTGGAAACTTAGCGATACAACATAGACCATTCATAACATATAACACATACTTCACTTAAGAAAACAACCTTTGTGGCATCTTACGACAAGTGCGACTTTGATGATAGACTTTGGGAGGATAAAGGCAACACTTGCATAAGAGTGTGTGAAATGAATATGAAACATGTCTATGTTGTGAGGACAACCTATTCTCATAAATGTTTCTCCTTGAATCAATGAAAACCTCCCTTTACATGACAAGTGATAACCCACCTGCCCAAATATGACACATTCTATGTAAAAATAAAAGAATGAATGACTCTTAAGATCGAGAAGGGGAGCTTGGGATCATCAACTTACCAATAAGTGACTAAGAAATGATCGATCACAATATCCATAGTAGGCTTTGAAATTTAAGTGTAGGCCAAAATTCTGGAGGGTGTTACAACCACTACAACAGAGCCTTCACCTTCTTGCTAGCTTCTTTTTCAACCAGTGTCTTGAATTCTATGAACTTGGAGAATGTCTCATCTTTCTTCCACATGAAGAAGATCCAACACTTCCATGACAGTGTAGGTTGCCGAGAATGGTCCATAAACATCATAGTGGATCCTTTCTAGGACTACATGTGCTTTTTGGTCCCAATCATGGAATGTGGATTTTATGTAGTTCCGCAACGTACATCCTTGGCATACATCCTATTGCTTAAGTGTTCCTTTAGGGAGGCTAGTGGTTATTTTTTGTATAATATTCGAGGTACCATGATGAAAATGACCAAGTATTTTGTGCCAAAGTTCATCGACATCGCGAACTGCACTTTCTCTGCCTTAGTGCTTAATGCAACAAAGTCTTCCAAATCTAGCTTATACAACTGCTTCACACAAATCCCAATATGATTCACTTTTGCCATGGCTATGTGTCTCAGGGATGCTTTTCCTTTGTTGAATATCACTTCACAACCATGGTAAACCAACGACTTGGTGAATGCTAGTAGATAGATCCCTAATCCTTTACCTTTATCTTTTTGTACTAGCACCTTGTATTGAAAATTTGAAGAGAAAATATTTCTTTTCTCTTAAAAGATTGTCTTAAAATCCCCCTCCATGTGGAAATGCTGAATGCAATGAGAGACAAGTTGTCTCTAATCATATCATCAAATACGAAAGGGACAGAAGATTAATTGATATCCAAGAAATCTTTTCAGTAAAAGTTGTCGCGTTCTTCTTATTCAACAAATCATTGTCTTTATATAAGATAACATGAATGGTAAGTAAAATAACAACCTCAGTGTAGGTGCAAGATAGTAGTTGCCTACAAGCTGGTGGACTTAGGGTGCATTGTTAGAGTCAATTTTGCAGTTGTTAGATAATATTGCCTTAAATTGATATGTTTGTGTCTTAATTGTTAATTGTAAAATAGGTTTCATCTAAAGTGACCATTATCTTAAATATAAAATTTTGTCTTAAAATATTTTTGTCTCAAACTATTTTTGTCTTAAATATAAAGTTTTGTCTTAAATTGTTTTTGTCTTAAGATAATTTTATCTTAAATATAAAGTTTTGTCTTTAAATGTTTGTCTCAAACTACTTTTGTCTTAAATATAAAGTTTTGTCTCAAAATGTTTTTGTCTTAAAGTATTTTTGCCTTAAATATAAGTTTTGTCTTAAAATATTTTTGTCTCAAACTATTTTTGCCTTAAAATATTTTGTCTTAAACTATTTTTGTCTTAAACTATTTTTGTCTTAAATATAAAGTTTTTTCCTAAAACATTTTTGTCTTAAACTGTTTTTTTCTTAAAGTTTATATTTTAGGCAATTCAGTTGATATTCAATTTTAATGTAAGATGACTAAAATAAAAAGTGATTTTTTAGGGCAAAATATTTATTTTTTCTTAAAAAAATGTCTTAAAAGTTCCTTTGGTGTAGTAGTGGTCGATATCTTGGACCCTTTCATATACGAATGGATGGCTCTCAATCTCTCTATGGATAATCAATACTTCTCCCTTGCACCATTTCCTGGACTCCTTATAAGGTCTCGGTTACGAGCTTGAAATCATTGTACTGATAAAATTATTTAGCTTAAACAAATTGCCTTAGGTTTAGGTTATTGAATGATTATAATTTTTCATAACTGAGATTACGTATATATATAGTTTCAGTATATTTAATGAGGCAAAGGATAATTGTAAATTATGAATCCGTATATATTTTACATTAGATATATTGTTTATCTAAGAATTTTTTCTAGTTATGAATTATGTATGTATATAGTTTTGATATCTTTTATCGAGGCAAAAGATAATTGTAACTTTTGTAAAAGATAAATACAAGCTCTTTTTCAGGAAACTGTGGGCTACAAAGGCATCGAGCTCATTGGTATTATCATTACCCTTCTCCTTTATGTTGATGATATCGTTCTTCTTGCAAGCATCCATGATGGCCTAGACAATTAGCTTAAGACTCTGTATGTCTACTGCACCAAGATTTGTATGATAGTTAATACCGACAAGACTAAATTCATGATCACTAAATCCAAAAATATCACCCCACTACTACACCAAGGGCACTTTTAAGACATCTTTTTAAGACAAAAGAAATCTTTTATCTCAAAAGGTCACTTTTTATTTTTAGTTATTTTACATTAAGATTTAATATCAATAGAATTGTCTTAAATATAAAATTTAAGACAAAAACAATTCTAGACAGAAGTATTTAATGAGAAAACTTTATATTTAAGACAAAAAGAGTTTAAGACAAAAATATTTTAAGACAAAAATAATTTGAGACAAAACTATTTTAAGAAAAAACTTTGTATTTAAGACAAAAATAGTTTAAGAAAAATATTTTAAGACAAACTGTATATTTAAGACAAAAATAGTTTGAAACAAAAATATTTTGACACAAAAATTTATATTTAAGACAAAAACAGTTTAAGACAAAATTATATTAAGACAACTTTATATTTAAGACAAAAAAATTTTGAGACAAAATTTTTTTAAGGCAAAACTTTATATTTAAGATAATGGCCACTTAAGATGAAACCCATTTAAGACAATTAACAATTAGGACAAAAACATATCATTTTAAGAATTGACTATGAGCATACATTTTCTCCTGTAGCAAGTTACTCATCTGTTAGATCAAATGTTGCCCTCACTATGAAAATGGGGTGGAAAACCCTCAGATGGATGTAATAACAACATTTCTCAATAGGGTTTCTGAGGAGGAGGTGTACATTGAGTAACCAGAAGATTTTGAGACATTTAAACAAGAGTCTCATGTGTGAAAACTTAAGCGAGTGTTGTATGGTTTCAAACAAGCACCCTGTGCTTGGTACACCAGGATCGATAGTTATCTCACCAGTTTGGGCTTCACCAAAATTGAAGTGGATGCAAACCTCAATCACATCTTAATAGAAGGTAAATTTCTTATTATTGTCTTATATGTTGTTTATTTGGTTTTAATTAATGATGAGAATTTGATCATATCTTGCAAGGAGGATCTTGCAAGGTTATTTGAAATGCAAGACGTGGGTCTCATGGAGTGCTTCCTCTGGTTGGAAGTATGGGAAGACTATAGGGGATTTTTGTCTCTAAAGGAAAGTATGAAAATGAGATACTCTAGAGATTATGCATGGAGAGATGTAAACCCACAGAGACACCTCTAACAAACAACTAGAGGAAGGAGGATGTCACTTCAAGTGAAGAAGTGGATGCTACCATTTATCAACAACCAATGGGCTCACTCATGTATCTTGTGAACACATGACCATATATGTGTTATGCAGTAAACTAGCTAAGAAAAGTTATAGTTAGGGGAACTAAATTATTTTGGAAGGAATTTAAGCATGTTTTATAGTACGTTAGAGGCACCACTTAATTTGGACTATGGTATAGATGGGTAGAGGGAGTGAAGTTGTGTGGCTTCATAGATGCAGATTGGGCACAAAGTCCATAAGACCGAAAGAGTACATCAGGTGGAATTTTTAGTGTTGGGTTTGCAGTTGTTTCTTGGTATAACATGAAGCAAAGATATGTGGTGCTCAGCTAGCAGAAGTAGAATACATGGCTACAAGTCAAAAAACATGTGAGGCGATATCGATAAGAAAGATACTCATTGGACTGTTTGGTTAGATGATGGATCCAACTGTGATCTACTATGATAATTGGAGTTGCATCAAACTATATGAGAATCCTGTATTTCATGATCGATCCAAGCATATAGATATTTGGTATCACCATTTATGGGACTGTGTGCAAAGGCAGATAATGTTGCTACACTACATTCCAATAGAGGAACAAGATGCTCGCATTTTGAAAAAAACTTTGTCAAGAGGGAATTTTGAGCTCCGCAGGTGCAGGATAGGGGTGGTTGATAATCCATTTCTTGCTTAGAGGTAGTGTTGAAAAATGGATAAATAAATTCTCAATTTGATTTTTCCATGATTAAATTGATTAAATTTGAATTTCCACATCAATAGACAACTTGGATGCAGTTAAATTTTGTGACATGGCTTGGGTCACCCGGTTTAATTAGTAAATTTGAGTTGGAGGAATAGATTTTAGTTAAGCATGTGGGATTACTAATTTGTAGCAGCCAAGGTTAGCTATCTCAAGTTTTTTTCAATTAAACTAGTTCCAAATATTGGAGGATCTAGTGGAAGGTGAGTTGTGCAGTGGGACTTCAGTGGCGAGACAGATGTGGATGGTGACTGCAAAGTGAGTTATGAATTGATGAATCCAACAATAGACCTTGTTGATGATGGTGAAGCTTCCAATAAATAAATAAATAACATGTGTGATTTAGTTGGTATGATTGTAGTTGATGATGACCTCTTTGCATCATAGTTCGAGGAATTTAAGTTTGAGAATATATTCAAAACGTGATATTATTGGTATTTATTTCACCTTATTTGGAGACATCATTTGTATTATAGGGGTTGTTACCTTTCCGTTTGATGTGGTTATTGATGTGGAGAATTCTTAACTTCTAGGAAAGATTCATACTAACTCTAACAAGCCTATGGATGCTTGTTTACAAAGGGATACCCCTCTCGACTTAGCTCATTGGATTCTTTGTTTTCTCATGCTTGTTTTTGTTCTCAACCTTCCTTCTCCAATGGCTTGAGACTATTTGCTTCATTTATTTTACATTGTCCATTGAAAGAAGAAGAATGGAGCTTGTCTCCATGACTTTTCCGTTTCACTAAGTTACAAATAAAAAGAGTCCAATTCTACAGCCAATAGACTAATAGCCCCTTGATACACTTTCGGTGAGCTATGCATAGCTCTCACTTATCATTGTAGCTCAATGAAATGGAATCTACTAGCTCTAGTGGGAAAGAGTTCAATTTTATGCCCAAGACACTAGTAGAAATGGAGTAGTTGTGAAGACAATGATCTCCATTGGGGATTTCCATTTTTATTGCAATAGACAAGAATAATCTTGGTGTTGGAGGAAGAGATGAAAGATCTCTACCAAAAACATAATATCATTGCTCTCTTGGTGCCATTAATTTTTGTTAACTCATTCGAATGCAGGTAATGTATAAGGATTTGTTAGTGTATATGAAATTTTCTCTCTTTCCAATAGAAAAATAGGTTCATCCTAGTATTAATATATAAAATAAGGTTCATTAATATGTATGGTTCAATTTCGTTTGATTATCCTATTTCTCCAAAGGATATCTTTGTTTTTTTTTTTTTTTGTTTGGTTTAAGATATGGTGATACCTTTAAATATGAAGTAATTTTCAGTAAAATTAGAAGTGGAACAACAAGTTGGGGTTTGAATTTCCTTTGTAGTAGTAGGCTACTTGAATTTTCCATCGAAATGTTTTGTTGTGGACCAACATAGAATAATATTTGGATGGAAGGTTTTGTTATGGGTGGTAATTTTTTTAGCCTTTCAACTCATTATATTCTTTGTTTGTTCATGGTATTTGTTTTTCTCAGCTTTCCTTTTTTAGGGGGTTGATACTATTTTCTTTATCCATTTGTAATGGCAAAAGTGAAAGAAGAAGAATGTGGCTTGTCTCCACAACTTTTCCATTTCTCCGAGTTATAAATAAAATAGTCCAATTATATAGCCAAGAGACTAATAATCTCTGGATACACCTTTATTGGGATATGCATGAAGACCTTGGATGATAGTAAAACTACAATATAGGTTTTTGAACTCAAGAGTTGGTTCTTATGCACATTTAAAATCTACCCCTCTTCCCATTTGATCATTGTTTTCATACTGATGTTTTATATTCTAGATAATTTGATTAAAATTTGTAAGTCTATCTAAATGTATTCATGATTTGGCGGGCATATTTTGATGTAAATGAAACTTCTATATCTTCAATAAAGACCTTTCCTAGAGTGCACAATGAGGTAGTGCAAAAGTTTATATGTTGACAAATGCTTTGTTCCTAGTGTTTGGTCTATTATCTTCAATTTATTGGTTATATTATTGTTTCCACTTCTTGCATCATAAATTACGTTTTTCTCATTTAATGCTCATGTTTCTTGGGCTATATTGATCTCATTTTTTTGGTTTTGCTCCAGATATCTTAGTGAATTGTTGTGACTATCTTTTAAATCAATGGTTGTAGATTCTTCATTTGCATCATAAAGTGGAGGAAAATATCTACAACTATTTTGGGTGCCATGGTTATAATTTTCACCATTGTATAAGCACTTGAAATATCCTGAAACAACCCCATTATAGTTGGAACCAGATTCAAACAATCTAGCTATGCTACCATGATCAACATGATCTAATGCTTCATGAAGAGAATAAATTAACAGTGTCATATTCGGGGATCTCATGCAATCACTCTTATTCATGGATGATGTAGTGTAATTTCATTACTTTTTTCTGAATTTGGATTATAACAAAAGGAACCTTCAATTGGGTTCAAGTTGTTGTAGCCATGCAATGTATTTGAAACTGGGAGTCCTTGAACCTGTAGATCATTGTGCCATTGTAATATATATTGCAAATTATTGTTCTTACATTTTTTGTTTCTAGAGATGGTTAAAATTCTTGTTTTTTTATCATCTTACTCTCATTGGCGAGAGATGTAGATTCTTTGAACAAGAATTATGGAAAATTAATATGTACCTTGGAAGCCTCAATATTCTTTGAGATTATCTCACCCTTAACAATCTCTTTCTTTATCCAAGAGTTCTAGTAATTTTAAATATCATTATCTATTCTTCTAGGTGGATGGAATGCTATGTATGCCCACTTGCACATATTTAATCCATCAAAATATATCTTAATGTCAATCCTTTAATTCACCACCAAGAACTAATAAACCAATGAAAATTAAGCCAACTGGTTTCTAAAAATGTTATGTAAATGAATGATAAGATTTTATTCATTTGGACTAAAACTACCTCACTTAATATCAAATCTCAAGTAGTTGATCCATCGCAATCTACAGCTCTTTCAAAAATTAACATTGAAGAACCGTCATGAAATTAAATATGAATCGATGCACGATAATACTAAAAAAACCCATATTTTTAGTTGTTGTTAGGAATGTTATTGTTGCGTAAGGAGGATTTATAGCAATAGGCATTGTTCACCCCACATTTGTTCAACCATGATTTGTGCAAGGATGGATTTTCGGGAGCCTTTCAATTTATTGGAGATTTGAAAAAGACCCATGGCCTTACCATCTCCATACTGGAGGAACCCTTGGAGTGGACTCACCATGCAAAGCATTGGAAAACTATTTTCCCTACTAGACTCACTATACAGAGCCCCAAAAATATATTTTCCAAGCTATTGATGTGATAATTAATTAAAGAAAATTTACAAACTACATTCAATGGTTATGTGCTTAATGCCCATGACGAAGAATAACAGTGTTCAAAGATGATGAGTGAAGCCCATTAAATTTCATATCACCAGAGCTAGATCCTTTGAAGGAGAGTCTCAAAACTGACCCTATCTTCCTGACTCATCATTCTCACTCATGGTTGAGGTTTCATCCACACTTATGTTAAAGAGGTTATTGAAAAGGATCTATTAGATTTTCCCCAACATCAATGAAACAAAGCATTTTGAAACATAACAACAAATTATGCAAGTGGGATAGAGAAAGCATTAAAGAGTTTCTGTATGTAACATCGCTCTCTAGGGATTCCTCGAAAACCCTTAGGAAAAATAGAGATTTTTTTTTTTAAATAACATCTTTAGAGTGCACTCAACACACACTACCTCTAGACAAGGAATAACATCAACCATATATAAGTAATTACAAAATTCAAAATATTTCAATAGAGCAGGAAATTCATTAAGAGTTGGTTAATTCATTGTAGTTCATAGTCTCTCTTTAGAGTTTGGACTTTAATCTATGAGACATTAAGATGAGAGTATTTTTCTTATTATTCCTTGTTGTCTATGACATGGGACTATAGTAATCAATTGTATTAGTTAGCATTATTACTTGCACATATTAATCCAAAGTTTTTATGAACTTTACCATGTTTATAAAATGACCACTGCTCTCAACCTATAAATTTATCAATTTAACTTTGAGAACCAATAAGATATTTGATGGTATTATTTGGATTCTTTCTAAGGAATATAAACCATATCATTGATATTATTCATAAAATATCTCTGTTCCATGCATTTATTTGATTCCTATTTCCAAGATTTGAAACTAATGCTAAAATTAGTTTATAAACATTAAATGATACCTATAACCATGGAAACACTGAAGAGGGATAGATGGATGTGTGGATGTTGGTGCGGTGTATAAGGAACAAGACACTTGTTAGTCTTATTATTCTTCTCCTGAAAAAATCAACAACTACCTTTAGATTTAGTTGTAGCTCTAGACTTCCTAGCAGGGTGCACAACCTCTCCTCTTCTGTAGCTTCACAACCCAACTTCAACTCTAAATTCTTTAGCTTGAGAAACCAAATTCAACTCCAAGACAAATGATTTTATCTTTGAAAATTTAGTTGTGTTTAGCATTAGTGCCAGTGGGATTTAAGACTCGTCCAAGCTACCTAATGTCTGCATCTGAGTTTTGATAAGTGCATCTCACATAAACTGCAAACATTGGTGGGGAGACGACATCCAAAACCATGATCTATAGAAATTTAATTTGGAAGTATGTGATGTTGATTTTTCTGTAGTTTGGGAGGTACTCCAAGCCCTAGTGTTCGAGCGTTGGAGGCCAAAGTGACACAAGAAAGCTTGGGGGCTTGGAACCCAAGTATGGGGTTTTCCACCCACCGATGTTTGGGCCCAAACCATGATGATTTTTTGACATGTGATGGATAAGGATGATAGTGCTCTTCAAGATGATTATAACACAATGAAAATCATCTAATTTTGAGTTTTTGTTGAGAAGAAATGGATTTTTGAAGTTGACAAATAATTATTGGTTTTCAAGTCATGCATATATTGTGACACCCTTGCACATCTTGGAATTCCTTAGAACTTGGCACATTTAGCATATCTGACATGCCTTTACACTATCTAGCACATATTAGCATTCCCTAGCATGCCTTGGCACCACGAAAAATTTTAACAACCACCCTAAATTTATATGTATAATAAATGGGTGAATCCCCATGATAAATAGGAAAAATGGGAAGCAATTTTATCACTAATATATATATATATTGGATAATCTCTCACCAGATTATATTATCTTGTAAAGTCATGGTGAATATTTCACTAAATTATAAAATTTTGTAAGATCTTGGAAAATCTTTCACTGAATAATAAAACATTGTGAAGTCTTGGCGAATATCTTGTTAAAGTATGAAACCATATATGATAATAATAGAACATATTCATTAAACTATAATATACTAACATACATGTTTGGAAAAAGGAAGCATAATTTTCACTTCCTACAAACAATGTTGCAAGTTTTAGTGGTCATGTTTGTCATAGTAGGAGAGATTAATGTTTTCTCTACCAATTTTGTTAAGCTACCACTTTTGCCAAGCTATCTAATTTCTTTCTTATTCCATAGACTCCAACTGTGAGATAAAAAAAAACACATCAAGTTTGTTTACCCCAACATGCCAATAAGTAGCAAGCCCCAACTATATAATATAACGAAGTAGTAGGCATCTCAAAGGTCAGAAGCCTTCGAATCAATATATAAATATATAAATGTAGATTTACTATTATTTTAATTGGAAATCTTCAATTAAATAATAAAATTTAATTACGTCTCTCCAAATCTAAGTTTCTTATTAGAATAATTCACTATTTCCATACCATTTTTAACAGCATTGTAACATGTAGATTAATTTTCTTTTTGGTGCACAATCTCCGCCTTTTAGGAAAATATGGTGTAGTGACCCAACCCCTACAGATCATTACTACAAACTAAGAATAGCAGAGAAGATGAAAGGTTGTACAAGCCATCGTATTTTTCAAACGACTAATCCAAAATCAGTACCTTAATTTTTTCATGAAGATATCATATTGAGAATCTTTGAAAAATGGTAGGAAATCTGGGTAGCCACTGTCTCTCTTCTGCGAGCATGATGCAGAAAGAGTTAATATTTCATTGTTTTGAATTATTTTTTGTTAAATAAGAAAAACCAATATTAATGGAGATAGCAATATTTTTTACTAAATTTTGAGAAGTGACTAAATATAATTTCCTAAGTCTATTTTGTTGGAAATAATATTGAGAGGGGGGGGTGAATCAGTATTATCAAATAAATTATTTTTCATTTCACAATTAGATTTGTATACGCTACTTCAGCTATGGGAAACTGCGTATATACACTACTTTGTCTAAAGCAACTAGTGTATATCAGAAAACTTAAGATTCATTAAATGTTGATCTTTAATCAATGCATCAAGACTTCATTAATCATAAGAACAGTAAATAGGAGAAGTAAAACAGAACATATCATCACACAAATGGACACAAGATATAAGGTGGAAACCTAATGTGGGTGAAAACCACCTACTGCAATTTGTCCCTCTCTTCTTTTAATAAGAAACTTATTCTTACAATATCTTTGTACTAGTGCAATCATATACCAGTACGCAGGCTTGTACCTACAGAAAGCTACAACCTTCTCTCGTTCTCCAGCTTCTCTTGAAAGGGAGCTACAACCCCCTTTGGCTCTTGTACTAGCTGACGTACTAGTACATAGGTGCTGACCTACAAAAGGCTACAACCTTCTCTTTCTTCCAGGGACCACGTTTCATAAATTTTCAGACTCGATCCAACAATAACATTAATCAAACATCAAATATGTCTGCATCAACCAATCTCCTTTCCTTCAATCAGAACTAAATCAAACAATTACTTCTCTGAGTGTTGTAACCAGAATACATTAACAGTAACCAGAAACCAATCCTGAACCCAGAACACTACAACAATAAACAGAAGTAGCTAAAACATATTTCATGAGATGTACACTACTTCAATATGTAGAAACGTGCATGCATTAGCTGTTGTATTAAGGCAAACCAACATATACGCTGTTTTCACTTACTGAACCAGCGTGTATATGCGCCTCTAATGTGTCGAACTTGCGTACAGATCTATAAAAGATAATTTACCCTTTTCACTTATTCAGACATTAGTTATACCCAGATTCTCAGATTTATAGATCAAATCATGCACCAAATATAACAGATCAAAATCACACAAAGATACTACTATTCAAGCCTTAAGATCTTGACCCATCAATAGAACTTATCCATCTTTTAGTGCTCAGGTTCCTTCTTGGTTCAGATCAAGAAATGCACCATAACCCAATTCTAGATCTTGCTCTTCATAAGATCTTCAATGCTTGAGTCGATACCTTTGCCTAATGATTTCCTTCCCCTTTTATATTCTTAGGCCTTATACAATACCATGGTAAAAAACCATAAAGAATAAATACCTTGGACCAAATACCTAGGTTCAACACTTTAGACGAGATACCATGGTCCAAAACCATAGGTCCAAATATTAAGGACTAAATACAATGGACCAAAAATATGTTTTCCCACACATAAATTCTTTTCTTTGCATGAAAGTGCATGCATATGTATACACACCTTTTGATAATTTAACCCACGTGTATACGTGCCTTGGTTAAGAGGAAACTACGTATATCTCTTTTTCCTTCATTCTGAGAGCTTGAATTGTGATCTGTCATTTGAGTGATTTTCCATCAAGGACAACACCAGTGTCATAGCGCCAAACTTGTGTCATAATACCAACAATCTCCCCCTTTGGACTCGATGGCAACGCCAAGTCACTCAAATCATTCTCCCCCTTTGTCATCAAGTGCAAAGTGTTGTGCTCCCACTGAGTTTATGCTGAAATTTCTGCTCTGCTGTGCTGCCCATGCTCCCCTTGACTGTAGGCAAGGTCTGTAAGAAGCTTTTCTACAAGAAGAAACATGAATTTATACATCATAAATGACCTTCCTATCACCAAAGACTCATACATAGATCCGTCTGATCGAAATATTACCTCATTTCCTTGATCACACATTTGACTGACACTCAAAAGATTATGTTTTAAGCCATCAACATACATAACATTTGTAGCTTTGAATTTTTCTTTCAAAATAACAGAACCTTTACCTTTTATGAATTCAGGGTTGTCATTTCCAAATGAGACCTTCCTTTCCTTTTCAAAGGCACTATATGAGTGAAGTTTTTCTTTCTCACTTGTCATATGTTTCGAGCAACCACTATCGATGTACCATTGATTTTCCTGTCCTTCCGCATATAAGGCTATACCACATCTTTTTGGTTGTGGTTCTTTCTTCCTCCATGTTTTGGGACTCAATGGAGCTTGCTCCTTCTGAGTTGTTTGCCAAAACCTACTCCTACATTCAGAATCTTCATGACCGAAGTTGTTACAAATAGGACATTCTATTTCATCTTTAAGAGCAGAAAAGTTATTGTAGGTTATTTTCATGATTCCAGTCACACTCCTTTGATTTCATGCTTCTCTGGTCATGATGGTCTTGTAGGCAACACATTGAGATGCTTTGTGTCCAAAGTTATGACAAGAGAAACATTTGCCATTGAAAAAATTCTTGCGATTATCAAACCTTCCTTCCAGGTGATTGTAATTTCTATAGCCATTCGTTCTTGAGGCAAATTGAGAATGATTTACCTACAGTTGGTTGTAGCTTCTATTCATCCTTGAAGTATATTTTCCCCGATGTACTTGGTGATCTTTGTTCATCCTTGAGGTAGATTGACCCTAATTTACCTGGTGATCTGCTTTATGCCTTTGCTGTCGATTGTCAACTTGTTCACTTCTCCTTGCTGCATCAAGATAACTTTTGGAGGTGGATGGCTTCTGTGCTTGAGATGCTTCTTCAGTATATCCAAGACTTGCCTTGATTAGTGGAGAATGATTTACTTTGATAATCTCATCTAAAGTTTTAGATCCTTTAGCAAATCTAAGATTAAGAGCTTTTGTTTTCTCAATATCTTTTCTAAGTCCCACAATTTCACATTCTAACTTTTCATTGTGTTTTTCCCTTTCAGCAAGTTGGAATGTCAAAGTATCTATGATCATACTCTTTTCTTCTAAACATATTTTAAGTTTAGAGATTTCTTCATAGAGATGATTTTCATCTATAGCATCTAAGAAATTATCATCTTCAAAAGCCATCAAAAGTTTATAATTATTACATTGTTCATATTCATCACTAATTGAAAATCCATCACTATCTTCATGTGTGTAATAGCTCTTCTTACTTACATTCTGTTTCCTATTCCATATAACTAATTCCTTACCTTTATCAAGCTTATATTTCTGAGGACACTTGGCTGCATAGTGGCCGACTCTTCCACAAGCAAAGCATTTGAAAAGTAGCTTACCTCTAAATCTCCTAAAACCCTATTGAAGGTTCTTGACAAAGTTTGATTCTTCCTCTCCTTCTGACATATGTCCTGACTCATCGTAATCTCCTTTTCCTAAAGCTTTGAATGAAGCTTCTCTCCTGTCTAATGGTCCCCCTTTTCTCATTTCAAAAGCAGTTAGGATTCCATGTAGCTATGACATGGTAATGCTATGTAGATTCTCCTTTTCTTCTATGGCAGAAACTTTTGGTTCAAACTTAGAAGACAAAGATCTTAGAACCTTTTCAACCAAGGTAACTTTTTTTTATTTCTTCACCCAAGTTTTTCATACCATTAACAATCTCATCTATACATAAGCATTAATTAGACACACTTTCATCATTCTGCATTCTAAGATTTTCATATTGAATTCTGAAAGTTTGTAGTTTTGCACTTTTTACCTGATCGTCTCCTTCATAGCTCAGAACAATCTTGTCCCATATTTCTTTTGCAGTTTTGAGGTGCATAATCTTGACGAATTCTGATTGAGATAAACTTTCTAACATAGTATTGACAGCCTTTTCATTTTTATCATACTGATTCTTACCAGTGGTATTTGTAGGAGTTGCTGATGGAAATGTGTATCCTGTTTCCATGATATCCCAAACTTCTGTACGAAGAGATTGAAGATAGGCTGTGATTCTTACCTTCCAATAGACGAAGTTGCTTCCATCAAAGATTGGTGGCCTGATAGATGCCTCTTTTTCGTAGTTTCTCATGATGATAGATCTTCCTTCAAGCAATCAAGCTTCTTTTGAAGGACCTGCCTTGATTCCAATTGTTGGAAATAATAATTGGGGGGGTGAATTAGTATTATCAAATCAATTATTTTTCATTTCATAATCAGATTTGTATATGCTACTTTAGCTATGGGAAACTGCATATATACGCTATTGTGTCTAAAGAAACCAGCGTATATAAGAAAACTTAAGATTCATTAAATGTTGATCTTTAATCAGTGCATCAGGACTTCATTAATCATAAGAACGGTAAAAAGGAGAAGTAAAACGAAATAGATCATCACACACATGGACACAAGATATAAGGTGGAAACCCAATGTGGGTGAAAACCACCTACTGCAATCCGTCTCTCTCTTCTTTTAATAAGAAACTACTTTTTACAATATCTTTGTACTGGTGCAGTCTTATACCATTACACAGGCTTCTACCTGCAGAAGGCTACAACCTTCTCTCATTCTCCAGCTTCTCCTGGAAGGGAGCTACAACCCCTTTGGCTCTTGTACTAGCTAACGTACTAGTACGTAGGTGCTGACCTATAGAAGGTTACAACCTTCTCTTTCTTCCAGGGACCACATTTCATAAACTTTCAGACTGGATCCATCAATAACATTAATCAAACATCAAATATGTCTGCATCAACCAATCTCCTTTTCTTCAATCAAAACTGAATCAAACAATTACTTCTCTAAGTGCTATAACTAGAATACATTAACAGTAACAAGAAACCAATCCTTAACTCAAAACATTGTAGCAATAAGCGGAAGAAGCTAAAGCATATTTCATGAGATGTACGCTACTTCAATATGTAGAAACCTGCATTCATACACTGCTGTATTAAGGCCAACTAGTGTATATGATGTTTTGACTTACTAAACCAGTGTGTATACGCACCTATGATGAGCCGAACCTGCATACAGATCTATAAAAGATAATTTACCCTTTTCACTTATTCACACATTAGTTATACCCAAATTCTCAGATTTATAGATCAAATCATGTGCCAAATATAACAGATCAAAATCACACAAAGATACTACTATTCAAGCCTTAAGATCTTGACCCATCAATAGAACTTATCCATCTTTTAGCACTCAGGTTCCTTCTTGGTTCAGATCCAACAATGCACGATAACCCAATTCTAGATCTTGTTGTTCATAAGATCTTCAATGCTTGAGTCGATACCTTTGCCTCATGATCTCCTTCCCCTTTTATATTCTTAGGCCTTAGAGAATACCATGGTCCAAAACCATAAAGAATCAATACCTTGGACCAAATAGCTGGGTTCAACACTTCAGACGAGATACCATGGTCCAAAACCACAGGTCAAAATACCAAGGACTAAATACCATGGACCAAAAATAAGTTTTCCCACACGTACGTGCTTTTCTTTGCATGAAAGTGTGTGCATACATATATGCACCTTTTGATCATTTAACCTGCGTGTATACGTGCCTTGGTTAAGAGGAAACTACGTATATCTCTTTTTCCTTCATTCTGAGAGCCTGAACTGTGATCTGTCAATTGAGCGAGTTTCCATCAAGGACAACACCTGTGTCATAGCGCCAAACCTGTTTCATAATGCCAACATATTTAATATATTCATTATCATAAAAACCAACCTATATCCATCTTAACTCCACATCTACCACTCTTAGAGGTATGAAATCTATTTATCGCTCCCAGCACTTGGTACACCCGGAATTAAGATGGATCTATGCCGATATTATTTCCCCTTTAAATAGTTTATGCTCATATGAATACCATGGTATTATCATGGGTCAATACCATGGGTTATCATAAACCTGGAGCTTAAAATCTACTATTAGTAATTTATAAAAATTAATAAAATTAATAATTGATTTTTATTTTATTTTTTTATTTTAACCAAGTTAAAATGTTTAAGTGACATTAAATTACAAGATCCATTTTTACTCTTGATCTACTAAGACCCGAGAGGGATCGAATTTTTTTTACTCTATGGTAGTTTTCATATTTGATCCAGAGTAAAGATGGATCTATGCTAGTTTAATTCCCCGCTTTATATAGGCTGAATTCCATGTGAATACCATGGGTCAATACAATGTGCCATATTTATTTTTATTAATAATAATATTAGGGTTAATAATGTTTTTTTGCATGGTATTAATAATAATTTGGCCCATAGGCTTCACTTAAATATAACACATTTTTTTAGTGTTCGTAAATATAAGGTGGCTTATGGAGTAAATATAAAAAATGTTTTATTTATTTACCATACCTCACATTTAATTATATTTTTATTTATTTACACGCTTGCTTGTTCATAAATCTAAGGTGACATACCGAGTAAATATAAAAAAATGTTTTATTTATTTACCATACCTCTCGTTTATTTATATTTTTATTAATTTACCATACCTATTTTATAAATATGGTATTTGGCCCATAGGGCTCCCTTAAATGAAACCTGGTTTTTGAGCCTTCTTAAATAGAAGGCGGGTTATGGAATAAATATAAAAAGAGGTTTTATTTATTTACCATACCTCTAGTTTATTTGTATTTTTATTTATTTACCATACCTTTGGAGTAAGTACTTACGATACCTTTTTATTTATTTACCATACCTTTGGAGTAAGTATTTACCATACGTCCACTATATTTATATTTTTATTTATAACTATCATAAATACATTTTGCTGAAAATGAGGGCAAATGGAAGATTGTTACTTTTTTTACCCTCTCCCTTAAAATAAGGTGGGCTAACCTCCATACCTATTTTTTTTATAAAATTAATTTGAGGCGATTTGTAACAATGTACTATGATACAAAATATTCGCCCAATAAAAATATAAAGCCACTTAATTTAGCCCAAGGGCGAAAATTCGCCCCTAAAATTTTCCATGCTTGGCACTCACACCCTCACAACTAGCCTTACACTTTTTCACGACTTGTGAACCCAATCAAGTCCTTAGCTACTACAATTCATGTGACATTGGTCTGTTTCAATTGCAATAACTAGACCAATTGCACATAATACAAGTAGATTGTGCCTTTTTCACCTAATAATTGCCTATAACTCATATTAGGGCACTCATGTCCAAGCTCAACTTGTCCCACTTAAGAATTTACTAAGACAAGGATTGCATCTAGCCATGGACATAAAAAAACTAAGCAACATAGCTTACACAAACATTATTTCACATGTATGTGTGGTTCTCATAAAAAATAGAGCACTAACTAAGAGTTTGTAAGAACCACAAGATGCACAAGACACATGATATAAGCCGATAGAAGTTGAGTTCCCCAAAACTTATACACAATAATGTATAATATGAAATTGTATAAAATAGTTTAAAACATGAGCATTTGGCCAAAATGTGCCACATGTCATATACAAATAATAATTAAAGGAAAAATAGTGTTGTGCCTAGAAAAAAGTCTCCCTTTGTCTAAAACTACTCTGTCAAGCCCCTTATCGCAAATGTAGGCTTGTATCTTGAAAATCTTATTATGAACTTCTCCTAGCACACTTCGTCCTTGGTACACTTGAATTCATTAGCACTCCTTGGCACACACTCTTGTTTTTTCATTTCCATGAATTTTGACCTACTTCTCCCTTGTGAGTGAGTGAAACAAATAGGTAACCAAAACATGTATCGAAAAAGACCATATATCAAGAAAATGAAAGAAAGAAAACAAGATAAAAATATGCTACAACTCACAAATAGTTAGTGATTCCAATGTTCTTCCATCAAATGAGAAGCTAGGACTAAACTTGGAATATACGAAACTTCATGTCAATAAATCAAGGTTTATATACGTGCGAATTAGATTGAAGGTAAAGTCACACACTATTGTGATATATGATCCAATAAATGATGTTTTTTTATGACGTAATCCTAGAAGACAAGAAATTGGAGACTCCTAAACACCACGTGCATAACGTCTTGCTTGGCCCTCGCATTTGAGTGGTCTCCAAAATGACAACAATTCTTTCACAATAACATTTGACACAAATTAATTGGATGATGCCTTCGATCTTCCTATAACTGTAGTTATATTATTTGTGGAAAATCAAATACCCAAGAATTTGTGTAGACGTGGTTGTGGTGATATCAATTTCCTGACCATCAATCAATGATATTTCTATCGGCAGTGCACATTTGATCATGTAACATATGCTTTATAATTTCTTCAATGCTCTTTCGCTTCTAAATCTCTACGCTTCTCTTTTTTATTAATGAGTTAAAGTTAACAACTACTGTTTTACACGATTCAAAGAGTGTTGTGTTTATTAGTTTATCTTATATCTGGTTCATGATCTTTGTTCTAGTTATGGAGATGATCAACAATGGGAAAGACAGACCACACCCTACATCTTTGGCTGCTACTTCTCATTATCATTGCAAGATAGAGAAAAAGGAATGCTTGGACATCTTTTGTTGACGTTGGAATAAAATATTACATAATATCTCAATTATCATAATTTTTTTGTTTCCTTCAACTTTCAAATGTGCTGCCAATATTCCATTATGTTATTCTTGATTATGTTTTAGAAACAACCATTGATAGCAAAATTATTTGCATGTTGTCTCTGCCCTTACGGGTCTTTTTACTGAATCACGACTGTGATGTTTTCTTCTTCAGATATGAGTGCTTTCATTCCCTTTTTCTTCTCAACTGCTTCCACTAACGATCCATATGAGTGACACCTAATGGACGACCACAATCCACTCCTATCACAATGTTGTTATGGGATCATAGAAACCAACAAATGGGCCAAAACATTCCTCTACATAATATTTTTGGACAAAGGAAAACATGTTTTAAGGCCCAATCATAGTTTAAATTGTGGGGGTGGTGCCTCCAGAAGGTGACATCAGACCATAAGTACATAATTCCCAATAATAAATTGAAGGAATCATGGAATTTTGTGAAGGATCATGCCCTGATTTGTAAGTTGATGGACATTCAGTAGAAGGAGAAAGATGGAGTAAAATGGATCCAAACGAAATGGAGGTTGGTGGGTCCAACAAAAATTCAACTAAGAGCCAAGGGTTTCTTCACAATGATCTTTGTAGATCTCAAAGACCACAAGAGAATGTTTTAAAATGGATCTTATTTCATGAACAAAGTTCTTAATCTTTTGTATGCTTTCACAATGTTTGAAATTGTTGAATTGTTTTTGAGTATCAACCACATCAATGATTTTTGCTCGAAACATTGCAACTGACAATTTCATTATCATCGTGGAAGAGTTACAATTTAATGCTACTCTTTCTTTTGATACTGCCTTACAACTTTTACTTTGCAATATGTCATGCAATTCCTAGTTCATAATCTCAAATAATATGTCATAAATATATTAACAAAAATTCATTACTTATAGTTGTGAGTATAGGAGCAAGGTTATTTCTAATGTAGTATGTAGCATTATATACTTTTTACTTATTATAGTGCCAAGTTGGGATATCTTATTTGTCATTGGAATTGAGTGGGTGCTTCTTATAACACTTTGGAGCTATTCATTTGTCACCTTAATCCATTTGCACATGAATTCTATAGTGAGATGTGTTTTTCATCCCCTAGAGTAGTTGGCCTTGTCGACAAAAAAAAATTAGAAACTAACCAACCTATTGATAGATTAATTTCCATCAAAGCCCTATTTTTTTCTTTGCATGTTGTTTTAGATTTTTTGTCTTGCAAAGGGATGGGGATAATGTGATAGGTCATCAGAGGATATGGGATTGACCATTACTAAAGGTAAAAATGGCATCATCGCTTCAAGGGACAACTTTCCATAGGGGCTTCACTTCATTAATTATTGTGTTCATTCATAAAGGGGGTTTTAAAATTGTGAAAAATAGGGCCAATTTATTATAGATATTGGGGGTGGGGATTTTGGGTATAGGGTTACAATTTTTGGACGTATTAAAATGAGTATTTGGTAAAATTAGGGGATATTTACTAAAATAGGCATAGAGTAGTATTGATTATTTAGTAATAAAAAGAAAAGGGTAATATAAACCGTGAACACACTAATGGTTGTTTACCTCACCACTTCAAAGGATGTTACGAGTTCAAATAGGCGGACGAGGGAGAAGATTATATGCTACCAATACTTTTTTACAGCGTTTCAAATCATATGTGAATGTAGAGGACTTTGCAAAGAGTTTCTGTGAGGGCCAAGGGTTTATAGGCTTTGATAGTTTATCAGAATGGTGGCATGGGGAGGAGTTATCTAAAACAATGTGGTTAGAGGAGGTGGATTTAGTTGTAGATTTGGGTGTGGTGAAGATGCCAAAGGTTGCTGAAAAATATGTAACTAGGTTCAGTCTTCATAAGTATGAAATGTACTCTTAAATGAAAATAGATTATTATTATTGAAGCATGGGTTTCATGCTCAATTTCTTTTATTTTATAGGTTAAGCACCCATTGAGTACTTCTAGGGGTTTTCATAGATTTAAGAGTCACTATCATACATTGAAATCCCTATGGGTGCATTGTATCTTGTAAATAAAATTTATTTTGTCTTTAAAGTGTCGAAATACCTCTAAGATCAAGTTGGCTTACATGAAGAGCCATGTCTACCCTTGAAAGATCCTATATATAGAGAGGAACTTGTCCTCCATTAGACACACTCACTCATCTCATTCTATGTGAAGAAGAGGAAGAAGAAAGGTCGAAGAAAGAATGAATGAAGAGGAAGTTGAAGAAATTGAAGTGCTTGGGCTAGTTCTCTCTCTCTCTCTTGTGAAAGTCGAAGTTAGGGTTTCTGCACTGGGACTATCTCTAGTTTGATCTTGAAGGAAAGAGAGAAGGAAAGGTAAGTGAAGGTCACTTACGACATCTCACTACCTCTAAGTCTCAAGGAAAGGCAAGCTAAGGGAAGAGAAGGTTATACTAGGGAGATCAAAGTCTCTAAGAGGAGCAGTAACATTTGGCGAGAGACAAAATTTCAGATCTGCAATAGGAGGTCGAATTCCTTGCAGTAGGAGGTCAAGTTAATCTTGATCATGGAGGGTATGTATATGAGAAAATGGGTCATGGTATTCATTAATTTAAGAATGTATAATAAGAGAAGACATTTAAGGGTTTTCCCGTCAAGAGGAGGGGTTTTGGCCCTACCTTGCAACCTATATAATGTGTCATTGTTCTTGTTGTTTTTGTAGTTGTTTGATGTATCTCACAATGTAATAATAAGGAACAAAGCTAATAAGGGAATAGGTAACACAAAATTATCAATTTAAAGATAATTAACATATTTACTGCCCTATTGAATTCTCGACACCTTTTTCTCTACTTATCAACTATTGTGGGTTGTTGGCTTGCATTGGGGTAACCATGGTTAGGGATTCACGATCATTTTGATTCCTATCAAATCTGCTCTAGTTTATTCCATGGTGGCTCCATTGGAGGCCTTGTGCCATTTTATTTATGGTTATTTTCAAGGCACTCATCCTGCTCAAGTGGAGCACTTCCTTTTGTCTTTTGAATGAATAAAATGGGTCCATATTTCCACTTGCCACTTTCTATTTCATGAAATCCTTTTAAATCATGAATTTAATATTCATCTAAGGGTTTAATTGTGTCAACAACCTCATGGTATCTCCTCATGCAAAATTTCTTCCAGATATGAAGAAAAGGTCTCGAAAAATATGTACATTGAGAAATGTAGTGCAAGCAAGAACTTGTACATGTTTCAGAAAAGTATAAATAAGACAAGATAGAGAGGTATTTCCCACATTGAACAACTGAGAGAAAGAAATGCAAAATAAGGATGAACTTACAAGTTTTCAATAGGTTGAAATGATATTGTACAAAGAATCAATACAATCATATAGACATGTATGCCCATATGGAGCAATACAACGATTGTACAACTTATACCTTTATTTTCCTTGTAGATCATATACCTCATTTTTAGATGATTATGATGACCATGCATTGCTATTTTAGTATCTTGTAGAGGTTTCCTTGAGGTATTAAAAGTTAATTTTGAGAAGAAATTACTTATGTATCTACAAAACTATTTTAGTCTTCCACTGCATCAATTTCACTTATTATGTAATTGATGCTATGATCTGAAAGTAATGTCTACATTATATTAAATTTAGCAATTGATCTATTTAACTTGAATCATATGGATAATAGTCACCCAGGTTTGAATTTTTGTAATGTACTTAACCCCAAATGCCTCAAAAGGTGAAATATGCCTCCAAATATGTGAAAATGTGTCCTTACCACCAAACATTTCTACTTCAGGTGGAAACACACCCTCAAATAAATGGAAGCTCTTCTATTAGGGTTATTTCTCACCCCTTCTTACCTGCAACATCCCCCAACCACCTCCTTGAAGAGGGTGTCCAACCTCAAGGCTGAAGTGGGCCTTTGACCAAACCCATGTGTAACTTAGTGCTACATGGCATGGTCTTAAGTTTGGTGTTCATCTTGTAAAGCTCCCTTTTGGTTTAGATCCTTAATGCACATGGTCTTCGACCCTATTTTTAACCTAATAACAAGGATATCCATCAATAACATGACAAAAGAGAATTTAACACATGTAACCATTCCTCCAACTACATTTAAAACATGTTCGAATGGATCCTCATAGTGAAATGCATCTCTGGAAGAACCTTCATCAAACCAACCATACACCTTCTATATGCATGTCCTTCAAGTGTTTACTTACCAGTGTACCTCAAGGAACTCCACTCAAACCTTATAGGTAAACCTCTGAGAAATTCCTTATATTTTGTAGATGGCACCCAATGTAAACCTGTTGGTGTTGATACCAATAATCGTCATACCTATTTAAATAAGAGTTGTTTCAGATTTCAAGATCCTTGAAAATGACATTTATTTGTCATGAACCCCCTTTCCTTTGATACCAAAATATCAAAGATGCACAAAGGTTGATCCTTTAACTTCAATAACATCTTCCCAATGGAAAACCCCAAACAAAACTCTTTTTCAAACCCTCTTGATTGATGCCACAAGGGCCAAGTAGACTTCACATTTTGTAGCCTTTTATACTTATCTGTGAGACAGAAAAAGTCCTAATACAAGGTCGAAGGCATGTCAATGAAGTCAAGAATAATATTATATATATGAGCTTAGATGCTAGGAACTTTATAGCTTCAGATATGATCTTATATAAACCTTCAACAGAGAAGGAATTCCAAGCGATAAACTATCTCCAAACCAAATTCAATTTAAGGGTGATTTCATAATATAATATTTGACCCTAAAGCAACCAAATCTTCCTGGTTGTAGTCATGAGAAAAGGCCTTAGATATAGATAATTTGACCAACAATTTGATAAAGAGATATGTCCTAGACATGCTTGATTAATGAGGCCTTGATCTCATTTCCTTTCTGGGATTTGCAACCTAGAATTTTGTAGTAGGAGTTTCAGTGCTTCATGATGACTCCTCTTTGAAGAGGAAGGAGGTTAGAATTGTTAGAAAAATTCTTGTGATTGCTTTCTTCCTTGCTTGGGCTTACCCTCACCTTAGCTTTGACAAGGACCCTGTCATAAGACATTTCCCCCATCTCCAAGTATGATCTGTCGAAGTCAAGATAAGTGTTGAGGACATACCTTATACACCGAAAGACATATTCCATCCAACGTTGAAGGGGGAGTCTCGAGCGCTTGAACCATATTGGCCCTACATCTAGCTTAGATTCCATTTGGCTTAGATACCAATAACAATCATACCTATTTAAATGAGATTTTAGAACGTTGTGTTTAATATTTCAAGATCCTTGAAATGATATTTATTTGTCATGAAACCCCTTTTTTTGATACCAGAATCTTAGAGATGCACAAAGGTTGGTCCTTTACCTTCAGTAAGCAACTTCCCAATGGAAAAACCAAAACACTACTATTTTTCAAACCCTCTTGTTTGATGCCAAAGGGCCAAGGAGACTTCACCTTTTGTATCCTTTTATACTTCTTTGTGAGACAGACAAAGCCCTAATACAAGGCCGAAGGCATGCCAATGAGCTCAAGAATAATATTATATATATGAGCGTAGATGATAGGAACTTTATAGCTTCATATATGATTTTATATAAACTTGCAACTAAGAATTAATTCTAAGCGAGAAACTATCTCCAAACAAAATGCAATTCAAGGGTGATTTCATATAGAAGATTTGACCCTAAAGCAACCAAAGCTTCCTGGTTGTAGTCATGACAAAAGGCCATAGATATAGATCATTTGACCAACAATTTAATAGAGAGCTCTATCCTAGAGATGCTTTATTAATGAGGCCTTGATCTCATTTCCTTTCTGGGATCTGCAACCTAGAATTTTGCAGTAGGAGTTTCACTGCTTCATGATGACTGATCTTTGAAGAGGAAGGAGGTTAGAATTTTCAAAAAACTTATTGTGATTGATTTCTTCCTTGCCTGGGCTTTCCCTCACCTTAGCTTTGATACCTTGCCCTCACCTTACCTCTAATACCATTATCGCTGGGCAAGCTAGAATGGTTCCCCCTGTTGGGCCTACGCTAGGTCAGTACAACCCAAACCTTGTGACATTCTACAAAGAGTATAATTCCCGTAGTCAGCACTACATGCTCGAGACACCCTATAATCCTGACTTCTTACAAAGGCAATACCCTTCAATTCATAGTCAAGATACCGTCTGTCACATGGTATTTGAAAAAGGATTCCAGAATTAAGTCAAGCAACGTAAGCCTAGTCACCAGGTTGTAGCCACACTAAGCCTCAAACACATCTATGAAATTGTAAAGGTCAAACAATTTGATGCTTATTGTGAGTATATACTGCTAGAATCAATCTACAAGCCCATAATTAGTAAAACCACGACTAAGGGGATTGAGGTTTAGAAAGAGTTAGTTTAATTGATTCCTCAATTTGTTACTTCAAGCTTAGTGGTGGGGTTACAATACCATTTTTTGGTTCTTGATGCAGGATAATGTGATTATTATGTACTTGCCAAAGCTCAAAGACTGATACTCAGCGGGGGCTTAATAGATGAACCCAGATGTTTTAACTATCTGCCTCATTGAATACACATTTTTTAGTGAATATTGAAGTGGCATATGTTATCAATGACATTTTTATTTTAGAAAATAACAGTGTGATTGTTATTAAGTAAGTTTCAGTTCCCCATTGTGATGCAATTTTAGGTAGAGAATCAATATGTGTTGGGCATTTCTTTGTTATTAATGTAGATTTTGATAAGATTATTTGAACATATCAATTGAAATATAGCTAAACCTCTAGTTATTTGTCTACATTAATAACTAGACAACCTATAATTACATCTAACAAACCAAAGAATGGGGTATAGCTCACTAGAGAGAGATGAATGAAATTCACTGCGCACAGTGGGAAGCTTAGTGAAATTTGGTTTGATAGGAGAACCTACATGTTTCACTTTCCTAGAATTGATGTGGATGAAAGCACATATAGTGTCATGGAAAATTTGATGAAACATGATGAAAACCTTTGTGAGTCATTGTATCTACCCCGAGGAAGTGAAATCGTTGAGGTGCTATGTATTCTAATTTATCAATAAAAGTGATGTAGTTGAAGTGCTAAGAGATAGAGATATAATCATCGATGAAAAACTGACCAAGGTATGGAGTAAAATCAAGAAAGAGATGACAACCATGAACCCCCAGTATATGAACCAATTCACATCGCCATTGATCGCCATCACCCTCTCTTTTCTTGAATTCACCCTAGACCATGGTTAGTTCCTCATTGCCTTTTCCTTTATCGATCAACTGGAATATCAATTCCACATAGCACCTCAGTGGTTTCACTTCCTCGGGCAGATACAAGGAGTCACAAAGAGTTTCCTCATGTCTCAACAAATTTTTCATGACACTAGATGTGCTTTCATCCACATTAATTTAGTTGACAATAGCATTAATGTGGATGAGAGCACATCTAATGTCATGAAAAAATTGTTGAAATTTTTTGAAATGAGCAGTGATATATTTAATTTAATATTTTTTATTTTTGCTACAAATGGTTATCAAGGATAAGTTCTTTTAAATTTTCTAACTGATTATAATCCTATTTTGTAGGATTCCTTTTACTTCTGTCGTTTGATAGTTAATGTGTTATCTAATAAGTTGATTACAATCTTTCAGAGCTCCCAAAAGTGTAGAAGCTTGTTCTTACAGGGAAGGCAGTGGAAGGAAAAATATTGACTGCTCTGGAGATCATTCCAAAGAGTGAGTCACACCAAAACATAGAATTATGAAAAATATGTTAAATATCATTAGTTAAACTTATTTGGTTCCTCTCTAATCCTCATTCTTTTGTCATTATAGTTCTATATATTGTAACAAGCAAAGAGAAGGGTTTGGTTTTCTTGTGTAAAATATTCATCCTCTTTCCTGTGTCATTCTAGTTCTATATGTTGTAACAATCAAAGAGAATGGTTTGATTTTCTTGTGTGAGATCTTCGTTTTTTCATATTTGCCCTCTTTTGTGCTTATTCCTCATAGAGATATTGAGATAAGGTACTAGCATGGAGTATCTGTGATGGTGGATTGGTTGTGATGTATTATTACTAGTAATGTTCCATTGAGCAGACTTGATTTGTACCATGGCGTGTGTTGTCAAAACTTGTTAGGACTTTGTTCTACCAATTAATTTCGATAATAAAGACATACTTTCATTTGCAACCAATATTTTCTTAGGCTTTCATCTATTCTTATTCTTTGTCCTTACTAATATTTTAGTGATGTGCTTCTGATTGTCTTCGACCCTATTCACTTTTTATCTTTTCATTTTCTTTTAACTCTATAAAAGGCACTAGTTTACTAAATATTATGTTATTGATCTCTCATTTAAAATGAATTTTTGCGTCAAACATTGAACACCATACATCTTTGGTATATCTAAGTAGGTGTCTAGGTCATTTTATAATTGTTTTAGATAAAATTCAACAAGATTAGCTTGCTGTAATTTCACCTTTATTATGTTTTTTCTCAGTTTCTCTACATTTAAGCATAAGAAAACATTCAAAAATACCAAAAAAGACAACATTATATTTGTTATGACATCCATAAATGATCACTGTAATTTATGTTTTTGCATCTAAATCAGTAGGTTTTCCATCATATAGTTGCACTGGGTTACATGATTGGCCTCAAATTAATATTTGCATATGTTTCCATTCCATTTTTGGCCTTAGGAGAAATTAATGCTTGCTGTAAATTATGTCTTGTTGCTTCGTTAGTTCATTTTCCATAATCATAATTGCATTTGGTTTTGTCATTTTAGTTAGAAACAAATATTACATAACTTTTTGTGCATTCTTTTGATCCTCACATCATTTATCAAATGTTGTTTTTTTATCAATTATTTCTGATGAATGTAGATTTAAATAAGATCATTTGAACATATAAATTGAAATACATCTCAACCTCTCGTTATTTGCCTTGCAAGCGACTCCTCCTGGAATTAGAGGTGATTTTGGGTGTGACACATGGGTGTTTGTATTATGTAAGAATATTAAGGATCGCTGGTACCTAGTAGGTTATAAAAATAGGACATGACCATTGTAGTTCAACATCGTAGTTCTAGAATTTGTTATTCCACTTTGAATGAAATCAAATTTTTAAATGTGTTGTGACTCAAGTAGATTATTTACTTTCATATATAGGTAGCTGAAGGGGAATTTCCAATTATTGCTGCCTGTGGGTGAGTGTTTTAGCCTCAAATATTTTTGTGCCTCTATGGATTTTATTTCTCTGTGATTTGAGGCTTCCCTTCTTATGTAGAGAGGAGAACATAGCATACAAGGAACTTGATCCTAGTTCCCGGGTGTTGATTTTGAAAGCACTATGTGAGATTCGGGTTGAGGTATAAAACATATTTGCATTTCTATTTTGGTGGTATAATCAAAATGCAATGATTCCATTCTTCATACATTGTGACCATGTTTAAAGAGAGGCATGAATTTGCTAGTATTATACCTTTAGTGTACTTTTGGCGATAATATATATTTTTAAATAAAATTGAATTTTTCCTAACCAAAATTGTTCTTGGTTGCCTCATGATTGACATCTCAGTTCTGCTGTACTGCTACCAAAATAGTTCATAGATAACAAGATCTCTCTTTTTGTAGTCAAAAAATCATTGGGTGCATGTTTGGTGGTGCCAATACTCGCAAACCATTACATCTATATCTGTGTTTTTCCAGATTCTCTTTAGTTGCATATTTTTCTTACATTTAATCTTTCTGAGAACAACTAATTAATCCGACCATTATATTTTGGGCCTTCATACATGAGAATAAGAGGACATTCAACCCCATATCTATAGTTCTCTTATGCATGGAGTTCATATTTCAGCATTTCGTAATGAGAAGGTCGAGAGGGATTCACATGGAACTTCCTACTTGTAATGATAAAAATATTATGGAGTCTTTGATGTTTCATTCTTGTTTATAGATTGTTGCAATTCTCATGATTTGAAGGCCATCTTAGCATTATTATGAGTTCATTTGTTACAATTTCAGAACTTATACCCAAAGCCTTAATTGCTATAAGGTGGAGCTTCTAGAAATAGATTGCACAAAAGGAACACAATTTTAAGTATGTGGGTGTCTACTTTGTTGAGTGGGACCATAGGTAGGATCATGACAAGTGGTATTAAAGAGCCACAACTCTAGGGCTTATTGTGCCAAACCTATCATTTTTTCTTATTTTTGGTTCATTCTAGGTCCTTTTATTCTATTATTTACTATTGTTATAATTGATGTTTTCATCATGTTGTATTCTTTATTTGATTTGTTTAGGAAGCTCTGATAAATTGATTCTTATACTTATATGTTCAATTGAATTTAAGGTATGAGGATGATTCCATTATTTGTCACTGTTTATACATGGAGATTTGAAAGATTGAGGTAAAAAATAATACTAAGGGTAAAGGTTGTTTGTCATTGCCAATACTTACCTACCAGTAGCAACACATTTTGATGAATTTCAAGTTGTAGCGGTAAGTAATTTAGTATACAAACATCTTATCATGTTCACAACTTTTATGATATCCATTGCAATCATAAGTTTAAAGGTTCACATTGTGAACAATTGTTGTGCTATATGATATATTTCATTACATGAAGAATAACAATCTTAAAATGATAAATAAATAATTTGTTTCATAATGTTGGCATTACAAATACTGCATGCAAGTTTTGCAGCAGAGGTGCATCTCCAAGTGAGCATGTCTAGTGGAGATTCATGTCTACAAGAATTTTTGAGCATGATTTCAGGTCGAATCTAACTTTTTTCTCAGTCTTGCTTCCTTGGAAAGACCCTCTACTTAGGGACACTCGGATAATTATAGACAACTACAATGTTTTATGGCACACATTTTATTTGGTGGCTAATGGTTTTGTAGAAATCTAGGTGTATGACTTCTTTCCATTATGAACATTCCTCCCACAAATGTTAGGGGAATTGAGGAAATTTGAGTAGGGATTGGAATTTTTTGTAAACGCCAAATTCTAAGTTTTTCATAAAGATGTTGAACACCTTCCTGCTTATTGTGGTAGAGACTCATATGTTTTTTAGTTACAAAATTTCCTTGTAATCCTATTGTTAGATGTAACCCTTTCTTCATGATGTAACTCTTTGTTTCTTGAAGTAAAATGACATTTTAAAATAGTAAATAAATAAATGAATATGTATTGACTCTTCTCTTCATTTCAATGCACAAAACAATACTCCAAGGGTAGCTAAAACTTCTGCATCTTATTGGGTCCCAATAGCTAGTTATTTGCTGGTTGGCTCACATTTGTGCAGGAGAATGGAATGCAATAGTTTCTTGAAGACATTGATTTTTTTAATTTAAACTCTGGGTTGTTTTCATTTGCCAAATTTGTGTGGTTTCCCATTGCATGCTTTATTTTTTTGTATTTTTCAACGGAAGAAATTATTCTCTTGAAAACTACAAAAAGATAAAGAACATTTTTTTGTCATTTTTCGGGCATTAATATAATTATTTTACCTTGAAGGAAGTTATAGGACTAAAAATACTCCTCGCCACCCCCCTCCCCCACCCAAAAAAAAAAATTCCTTTTTTGGTCTAGTATAGGATGAAAACCACATTCTTAATGTACACAGGGCATTAACAAGCTTTATGGAATTTAGAGACCTCACTTTGTATCAAAAGGACAATGAAAACTATTCACCCTGTGCCACAATGTAGAACCACCAAAAACTAGAAGTGATTGTACTGAAATACTAGATTCCAAAGTGTTTGGAATCTATAAATTTTTGTTTCACTAATATTTCAACAATGTTTGTACCTTTCCAATATATATGTCTCTTTGCAATCTTGAGAGGCCCTATTTACCTTTCGAGGCTAATGAATGATAATGCATGCATCTTTTCACTCTAGATCCACTTGCTAATATCACTACTTTATGGGTTATTTTGGGAGGATCGGTTCTCTTGAGATGTTCTTCATTTATGATGCCTCAATTTTGAGATATTGGTTTAATATTCCAAGTTGATATCCACTTTTTGTCTATTTGAGTTAGACCTCCACTACAAATTTTATCTGTGCAATTTGTAATGACAGTTTATGGTGTGAAATTAATAGTATAGTTTAATATGCTTTTCAATGGGACTTCAAATGTTACAAAGTATTTTAACAAATTTGAACCCTAGGGGTACTTAGGAAGGTTTTCAATTGTCTCCTTGGAAACTCTTCCACTTACTTTAGGCAAATGTTTTTTTTACTTTGAATTATTATGTGAAATGGGAATTTTAAATCATGTTCTAGATGGACTATATTAGCTCTGTTTTTTTATAGATAATTCATTTTAAATGGGTTGAAATTCAGGTTGCAATTATTATGTAAGATGGGCAATTTAAATCAATATCTTAGGTGATTAGGAAAATTTCATTCACCTGCAACATACAGTATGTTGGCAATATGGAAACAAGGTTGTTAGTAGGTTTTGTGGATGATTCATATTATTGGTCCTGGCATGCTCGCATTCCTTCTTGTGTTGATAATATGGAATCCTAATAGTACATTAATGGACTACACAAGTTGTGTGGGTAATGCTGTAGTGTGTGACATTCGAGTAACTCTCTTGCGTTAGTTTAGTAAGTTAAAAATAGGGTCTGCATGATTATAGTTTTTATAAATATTATAGATCATGTGTCAAGAATTTTTTTTAAATCAATGCATATAAATGTAATTTTATGGATTGCCACAACCCTTCACATAATTCTTTAAAGTGTGCTAGCTCAATGGAAGAGTGCCTACCTTACAAGCAGGAGGTTAGTGGTTTTATTCCGCTATGCCCTAACATGAATTAATCAATGAATTTTTAGTTTTTTTTAATTAAATGTTTTTGATATCGATTTATTTCATTCGTGAGATATTTCTAGATTCATTGTTTTATATTGTCTCTAGAGAGACAACTGATCTTTAAATAATTTTCTTATTGTCTCTAGAGAGACAATATCTAGTATTAAAGACATATCGTCTCTAATCTTGAGTGTTGTCTCGAGAGAAACAAAAAAGAAATTGTCTCAAGGGAGAAAAAAATGAAATTGTCTCCTACGAGACAATAATTCTTGTGTTATATATTGTCTTTATACAGACAAATTTTTAAGACAATAATATTTAAGACAATAATTTTTAGACACCCACTTAAAGACAATATTTAAGACAATACATAAGTTTTTCTTTGTCTCAGATTAAGACAATTCACCCAAAAATTGTCTTAAATATGTCTTAAATCCTCACTTTATGTAGTAGTTCCCATGGGAGTTTCGTCTATGATAACCATTGTCTTGAGCAGGTTTCTTCTTATAAATATTTGGGTATCTACTTTCCTCATCATCTCAACTAGAATTATAGCATCAAGAAAAGAATTATTGGAGGATGGAAAGCTTATTATGAGCTTGAAAGAAATTTTAAGTCAGCCAATCTTTACATTATAAGTAAAAAATCATTCGTCTTTGAGACTCTCATCACCCTTGCTTTCTTATGCGGATGTGAATTTTGGGGGTGCAGTATATCTAGGGAGTAGTGGAGAAAGATTGAGATGATCGATAAGTAATTCATAACCTATAACCTCAAGATCAAGGGAAATAATCCCTATCCTATCCTCTTGACCGAAGCTAGCATGTCCCCCATTGAAATTGCAACCATGTTTAGATATCTTATGTATAAGAAGAAGCTTCGCAATATGGAATCAAAGAGGCTCCCAAAAATTACTTCTAACTTTGGTCGAAACCCCCACATATGCCTTAACCATGGGTGGCATCAGGATGCTGAGTCATCGCTCAAGCTTTGGGGGATTAGGGAGGAGATCATCATGGGAAGCAAGGGAAATATCAAAAATATTATTACCTCAATTTTTAAGGACAAGATGTGGGATGCTAAGGAGATAGAGGGTAAAAGGAAGCTAAGTTACTATAAGTAGGCGATCAAACCCACCCTCAATAACCATAGTTATCTCTCTATGTTGACTAGCACTAAGAAGAAAATGAACATCGCTAGGACAGAACTAACTCTCATGAGCTTTGGAGTGAGACTGGGTGGTGGCCTACTCCTAAGATACCCTAAGATGATAGAATTTGTCAGATTGGTGATACTAAGAAGGTGGAAGATGAAAATCACTTCCATTTAAATTGTCTTACTCTTGCCCATGTTTGCTCTTAATTACCTATCATCAGTCACACCTCTAATATTTTTAATTTATTAAGCCAACCCAACGATAGCGATCTTGAAATGCTTCTTTCCCTGCTCTTTGATCACATAAACAAGATTTTGAAGAATGACAATTAGACTATCTTTTCTTGAGGTTCGTTAGACCACATTGGTCTTAGTGAACGTTAATCATAATCATCATCATCATTATTTTTTTAAATTATGAATTATATTGGTTATGTGTGATAGGGAAAATTATTAGTGATTTTAACACTTTAAATATTTATTTTATATTTTATGTGTAAAACATAAATAAAAATTTTTAAAATTTTATTTCTATGGTAAAACTAAAAAATATTAAGGAATTAAGGGATCGTTAATTTATTACACCTTTAAAAAATTAAAATTAAAATAAATATTTATTTTTTAAAATTGAAATAAATAAATTAATTAAGAATCTAAAATAATATTATACCTTATATATATAAAGCATAAGTATAATTTAAAAAATAAAATTTCCATTGTAAAACCAAAAAATATTGGAAAATTAAGAAATTGTAGATATTTATTGCAATCATTTAAAAAAATTAAAATAAAAGCAAATGTTAATTACTTAATAAAATAAATTAATTAAAAGTATAAAATAATATTATAATAATTGATATTTTAGACTATTCATAGTCTAAATGGACATTATTTTACATGGCATTTTCTTAAATTTTGATTTCGAGTAGTTATTTATGTTCCTGAAAAAAAAGGACTCAACTTTTCTTTTGTGTCTTTACCAAAAGTGATTAAGCATGGTCAACCATGTTTGTTTTAAGGTTTACTAAAACTATTCTAGGTTTTATATGCTTTGGGCTTATAATATCAATGGCTTGCATTTATTAATCTGAGGGCTCATATTCTTAGGGTATAATATGAGAGTTCATATTCCTAGTGTATAATATTATTGATAATGTTTATAATATTAATCCTATTGTTTAATTACATATATATATATTAATATTTACCTTTAATATTAAACTTTAAGTTTTAATAATTTTTATCGACATTAAATTTTATTAATATTAAACTTTAACTTTAATATTCATATTAAACTTTAGTTGTAGGTGAGAGATGGTAAATCACTTCTTTGTCCATTCTTGAAGTTTTTAAATCCACATAATATAGATTAAATTGTTGTTTGTTCGTTCTACGACTTTTGAACATAAATATATTTACCAAACAAAATAGATATTGTTAACATGTTTCAATATTCATTACAATAAAGTTGGCGATGAACGTTAGGATCACCATTTATCAATCCTATTCACATTTTTCATTGGTTAGCTAAACCTTTCTCAGTTGGCAATTTTTTGCATTCCCTTTTTTTATTAGTGAAATAAATATCTTTTATTTTGCAATTTCATAGATATTATTATTAAATTAGTAAATCATGGATACTAAAATAAAATATTATTAGTGACAATTGAATTTATTAAAATAAATAAATGCAAAATTTAATAATTAGCATGTTACTAAAATGTTTGTAGTTATAAAATTAATAAATAAGATGATAAGATATATTTGTTTCCTTTTCTATATAGATATGAGTATTATTGTTGGATTGTTAAGGATCATCAAGAATTCTCATAGAAAAATTATGACACTTAATATAGTCACCTAAATTATAAATATTTATAAAGATCTATTTTACTTCGAGAGAAAGATATGTTTCTATTTTTAGGAATCAAGATACAATATGTAATGGTTATGTGCTTGAAAAACAACATAAGAATGTGTTTTCTATAAGGATATATGTAAGGAAAAGAAAAACTATTGAATCAATGCGTACTTGTTTGTGTGGGCCAATAAATGAAATCACTTGGGTGAGCCTTTTATTCTCTCAATATGGAGATCAATCATGGTCAACCATGGTCCAATGTCTTTGCATATGAAATTCAAGCATGGTCAACCATGTTGGTTTTAGGGTTTACAATATTGATCTTAGTGTTTATACACCTTGGCTTTACAATATTAATTTCTTGGGTTTAATATTATTCTGTTTGATTTTTAGTATTAATCCCTTAGGTCTAATAATGCCTTGTGTTTATAATATCAATTTCTTGGGTTTATTAATATAAGAATACATATTTGTAAGGTATAATATTATTCATAGCATTTATATTATTAATCCTATGGTTTAATTACATATATTTGTTAATATTAAAGTTTAAATTTTGTTAATTTTTATCATTATTAATTGAACTATTAACATTAAACTTTAACTTTAATATTAGTATCAAACTTTAATTTTTTTTTACTTTAACTATAATATTAAATTTTAATCATGCTTAACCATTGTCAATGGCCATGGTCACATTTTCACAAATATTGTCTCTTGGTCAAATGTCACATCATGATAACGATAGTGATCCATGGTCAACTGATCCGGGATATTTTCGCTTATAGATATATAGAAAAAAATCGCATGCCAAATTTGCAGCTTAACACAGAAATGTGCACATCAGAAAAGAAGAAGTAAACACATAAAAGGCACAAAAGAAGACACCAAGGCTTGATAACGGAGTTCATCCAATTCGGACTATGTTTCCGGGCCTAGCTCAACAATGGGGAGCCCTTTCTTATTAAATGGCATGACAGAAAAGAATTACAATCATTAACTTTACACAAGAGGCTTATACCTCTAATCTGAAAGATGGCTGTGAAATGAATGCCTGATGATGGAGAGGTAAGCAGCACCAATGTGTCCATAGAGATGAAGGGGATGGAGTCAAGTGAAACTATCCAAACAGACAAGTATGCGCTCTCGGCCTCCTGTCAAACAAAACAGTGTGTTGCCAAAATGCCTCCTCCCTGCTCTTTCCATTAATCGTGTTTTTTATAATGGGTTTCGGACAGAATCCCATTTAAATTGGGGCTTGCTTGGTTCAGAATGGAGGCCGATGTCATGGAGGGATTGGCTGGCATAACCGCCTCTTAAAATTGCCTTTTTATCGTTGAGGTGATAAGACCTTAAAAATCCCAAAAAACACTGAAAATCTGACCCAAAACCATTTACCCGGACTTCAAAAAAACATTAAATCGGGCGCATTTGCATATCGGGTCCGACCTAAGGTCGCAATTGGCATATCAGTGTCTCTAAGGTCCTGTAACTGGGGAAGTGTCGATCACCGAATGCGGCTCGTCGATATCGACATTAGCTTATCGCATTGGTACCCCACTCATATATCACTCTGGTGTCCTGATGACGATCGCGCCGATCATTTTATCGTCGATCGCTCTGCCTGTTCGCTAATATATATACAAGTAAGACCTCCGATCCGGGTGCCTCTAGTCTATCGATCCGATTTGATCAGAGATCGACGATCGAGGGTTCCATTGCACCTCTCTTAAGTCCACCTCCACAAGTCCTCCGATTGTGATTTTTCCTTTAAGGCTTAAAACACCTTTTTCAAAGGAAAAATCCTCATTTCCTTAAGGATCAAAGCAACCTTCCCTATGCGATAACTTCATCATCCAAACTTAGATTTAAGTGTCGTTCATGCTATTGGAATCAGGATGATGAGATCTACACTCTAATCCTGAGTTGACATCATTCCGATCAATTTGATTTCTGAGTTTTTCCATGCCATTATATCTGAAGATCCACTTGGATCAATCCTCCCCATTGAGGAGCTTTTGGACTGCTAAAAGCTTTTCATTAGTGAATTGGCAAGTGAGGGAACTATTCCCTCACTTTCTCTTTCTCCATCCATCTGGCCTTGCTAGGGTGCATTCCCTTGAGACCCACTCAAAGGTATTATACATCTCCTCGCTGTGAAGTCCTAGTTCTTCTATCGAGGATGATGTCTTCAGGCAACTCATCGAGATATTCTAGTGAAAAATCATTGACTATAGGAACTGTACCCACCTCATCAGTGTCCATGATCAAAGGTGGTTCTTACATCTTTATGTTCTCCACATTCACTACTGAGTACATTTGCATATATACCGGCAAGTCAAGATGAAAGGAATTGTTCCCAATCTTCTCCAATATGGTGAATGGTCCATACCAGATTGGTCGCAACTTCTTTCCTTCTCCCTTCATCCTATCTTTGTTGATGTGGAACCACACCTTTTCATCCACTTGGAATTGATGGTCGACGCAGTGTTTATCATGTCGAGCCTTATAACGGGCTTAACTTTTCTCCAACTTCTCTTGCACTGCTTGGTAAATCAATTGGATTTGCTAAATGAACTGTTAAGCTTTGTCCCTATCATTACATCCACTGGAGCCATCTTCCCTTCCAATGACCATATCAAAAAGGTCCTTTGGTAGGTAACCAAAACATGTCTCGAATGCACTGCTCGGTTGTAGGAATGTTGTACATAGGGGAGATGCTCATCCCATAACTTGGGATGTTTCCCATAATAGCCTCATAATAAGTGTACCATGGTATAGTTAACTACCTCTATCTGTCGATTGGTCTGTGGGTGAAATGCCATGCTTATTTTCAATTTGGTGTCCATCGTCCTCCATAAGTTGGTCCAAAAATCTCCAAGGAAGCGAGAGTACTGACCTCACACAATTAATTTGGGTAATCGAAAGTTGACCCAAACATGCTGAAAGAGAAGAGAAGCAGTCTGATATGTAGTAATCTACTTCTTACAAGGCATAAGAATACACATTTTGCTGAAACGATCAACGATGACATAAAAATAGTAATGACTCTTCCTAGACAAAGGTAAACCTCCTACAAAGTCCATTGACACATTTTCCCATGGAAAACTCGGAATAGGGAGTGGTGTGTAAAGCCCAAGTTTTCTATTAGAGGGCTTTGAAACAGAACACATCACACAACCCTTTACATGGTGAGTCACAATGTTTTTCATATGAGGCCAAAAAAAAAATCTTTATACATGACACAAAGTCTTCTCAACACCAAAGTGTCCAGACACAAGAGAGGTGTGGGCCTCTCGAATTACATCTACTCTTTCTCCCATGGGAATACACAATTTACCAAGGTGATACAACAATTTCCCCTACAAGTGATAGTTTTCCACTTGTGAACCATTGGTTAGTTTTACATAAACCTCCTTAAGGTCATCATCGTTAGTATATTGTTCAGCATCACTCTCAAAAGATAATGAAGCATTATGCAAAATAACAGAAGCAAAAATAGGAGGGCAGGATAGCATATCGGCCACTTTATTGTTAGTGCCCTTCTTAAACTTTATTACTAGATGAAAATTTTGAAGCAAGCCCATCCACCTGAAATGATGAGATTGCTGCAACTTGGTTTGTGACTGAAGGTACTACAAGGGCTAATGGTTTGTATCGATGATGTTCTCCTTGCCGATCAGATAGTGTTTCCACTTTTTCACACTCTGAACCAAGGCATAAAGCTCCTTGTAATGGGTGAGATAGTTTATCACAGCTTGAGAACACTTCTTAGAATGGTAACAAATCGACTTCTTTTTCTACATTAGTATAGCTCCCATGGAATAACCACTGGCATTAGTTTCAATCTCAAATGGTTGTTGGAGATCAGGTAAGGCTAAGACTGGTGTGGTGCTAATTTTTTCCTTCAATGTTTTGAAGGACTTCTACTATCTTCATCCCCATTGGAAGGCCTATTTCACACTTGTCAACGTGTGCAAAGGTGCTGCAATAATAGAAAAATTAGAAATAAATATCCTCTATTATGGGACTACACCTAAAAATCTATGGACCTTGGTTACACTAGTAGGCTTAGGCCAATTTAAGATTGCTTCAACTTTAGAGGGATTAATTTTTAGCTGACCATGACCAAAAATATGACCTAGATAACCCAAAGAGGTTTTCTCGAACTCACACTTTGATAATTTTACAAAGAGTTTTTATTTCTTTAGCACATCAAGCACTTGCTTTATATGACTCACATGTTCAAACTAACTCTTGCTAAAAACTAGTATATCATCTAAATACACGAGAACAAACTCATCAATGAAAGGCTGAAATATATCATTCATAACCTGCATAAAGGTGCCTAGAGCATTGCAAAGCCCGAATGGCATCACCATCCATTCAAACAGCCCCTGCTTGGTCTTGAAGGTGGCTTTCCACATGTCCTACTCTACAATTTTGACTTGGTGATAGGCACTGTGCAAATCCAACTTTGTGAAATAAACAACACTTTTTAATTGGTCTAATAAATCATCTATGTGTGGGAGGGGATAGCGATTTTTCACCGATATCTTGTTGAGCACGTGGTAATCCACACACATCCTCCAGCTTCCATCTTTATTTGGCACTAGAATGATCGGCGAACGACATGGATAGGTGCTTGGTCTGATGACGCCTTGGTCTAGTAATTCCTGCACTTGCATCTTTTTCTCATCCATCTCAATCTCCAACATCCTGTACATGCTGATATTTGGTGGAGGGGTATCATGCAATAGATGGATTTCATGTTGGATTTCCCTCTTCAGAGGTAATCCATTTGGCTCTGAAAGTAGTTCAGTATAATTAGAAATCAATTCCATTAATTCATGTTTATGCTTCCCATCGTAGCCCTAGAACGCATCAACAAATTCAGCCATTTTCTCCCATACAACCATAGGCATGCATTTTTTACTAGAATTCACTAGTCTTTTCATTTACCCAATGCTTATGAGGCTGGAATTAATTTTATTTTGATGAGCCCACACTATGTATTCTACCCATCCTTGGTGATATGATATTTAATCTCATGATGGAAAAAGACTGCTTTTCTACCATACAAGTATGGGCTCTCTAATACCATTGCATATATATCTAATGGTATTACATCCAAATCTACTTTGTCTACTAGCTTAGATGCAATCATAAATTTGACCTTGCACTGCTGGGTTACATTCAATTTCTCTTTATCATGTATCCATCCTAGCGGGTAAGGTTTTGGGTGTGGTTTTGTCTCTAAGCCAAGCTCCTTTACCATGGATTTTGCAATTAAGTTTGCTTGGGACCTAGTATCAAATAGAGTTTCAACATTGGTATGATTTACTACAACCTTGATATGAAATAATTTAATTATTTTCTAGTGACTCGAAAGGGATTCATCTACAAAACTGGTGCCTTCATGCGATTTAGAATTAACAAGAGGTGTAAGGGTACTTTTTGTACCTTTTGTTCCCGATCCAAGGTCTTACTATGCAACTGCCACTATTTTCTACTTCCCTTTTCCTCCATTCTTCTATGGATGCCTTTTTGGGTGCTACTTCCAACATAGATCATCATCGTGGCCTTCCTTCTTGCAGTGATTGCGATAAGGCCGCTCTCCTTCTTTGGCTGCTGCTATTTTCTACTCCTTCCCTTTCCATTTTTCTTTAGATTTACCGTTGAGAGGTTTGAACGGTGTCTTTCTAGACTGATCTATCTTTCATTCTTGCCCCTATTCTCAATATGAATTGCTTTTATGCTAGCTAATCAATAGTGGTTGGTTCAAACAATAACAACGAATTCCTAATATAACTATGTAGTGAGCCAATATACTTAGTTACAACTTCAGGTGCATCAAGTGCAATACCCAAATTCAGTGTTGGCTTCCTAAATTCTTATGTAAAACTATGAACATCCTTCCCTTTGCCTTGCCTTAAGTATTTTCAATTCATCAAAGCTTTATGTTTGCATCCTAATGGATAAAACTTTTCCTTTAACACAGAAGTGAAATCAAACCATGAGGAAAAGAGCTTACCCACATTTTTACTACTCTTTAATTTTATCTCCCACCTAACGAGAGATGTGTTGCCTAGCCATAGAGAGGCCAACTAGATTTTCACCTCATCCTCTACAATTTGCTGAATCCTACAGTAAACCTCAATTTACCTGATCCAATTGTTAAGCTTTTCTCCGTTACTTTCACTGTGAAACAAGGAAGATCAAATTTAACATCTAATTTAAAAAAAGGTTTCTTAGATGCATCCTTTTGATTCCTTTGATTATGGTGGTGAGAGTAAGGAGAGCCTTCACTACCAAAAGGAGAAGGAGGGGGTTCGTCTCCACCATTCCCATGTGCTAAACCTTGTCCTTTTGGATTTCTTTCCTCTGCTTTCTCCAGTCTTAAAAATAGCTGACAGATGTTCTCTACCATTGAATAGAAAGTCTTTTTGAAATTACACTCCTCTTCAAGATGAGCTTCATCTTCTGCCATGTTTCTCCTTTGAGGTGTACGCCCTACTTCTGGATTGAAAGGTTCTAGTTCCCCTTAACCTCTATGAAGCCTACTTCTTGTTAGAATACAAACATCCAATTCACATTTAAAAACCCCTGTTATGACACCACTTGATCTAGGATGTTTTCGCTTATAGATGTATAGAAAAGAATCACATGCCAAATTTGCAGCTTAACATAGAAATGTGCACATAAGAAAAGGAGAAGTAAACACATAAAAGGCACAAAGGAAGACACCAAGGCTTGATAAAAAAAGTTCGTCCAGGTCGGACTACATCTCCAGGCCCAGCTCAACAATGGGGAGGCCTTTCTTATTAAATTTCACCACAGAAAAGAATTACAATCATCAACTGTCCACAAGAGGCTTATACCTCCAATCTAAAATATGGCTATGAAATGGATGCCTGATGATGGAGAGGTAAGCAACGCCAATGCATCTGTAGCAATGAAGGGGCTGGAGTCATGTGAAACTGTCGAAACAGACAAATATGCGCTCTCGGCCTCCTGTCAAATGAAACAACATGCTGCCAAAATGCCTACTCCCTACTCTTTTCATCGATCGTGTTTTTATAATGGGTTTCAGACAGAATCCCTTTTAAATCAGGGCTTGCCTCGTTGACAACAGAGGCTGGTGTCGTGGAAGGATCAGCGGGCGTGACCACCTCTTGAAATGGCCTTTTTATTGTTGAGGTGATAAGACCTTGAAAATACCGAAAAACACTGAAAATCAGACCCAAAACCATTTACTCAAACTTCAAAAAAACATTAAATCGGACGCATTTGCATATCGGGTCCGACCTAAGGTAGCAATTGGCATATCGGTGTCTTTAAAGTTCTATAAAGGGGAAGTATCAATAGTCGATCGCCGATATCCGCATTGGTCAATCGCATCGATACCCCACTCATATCGCTCTGGTGTCTCGATGACGACCCCACCTTTCATTTTATCGTTGATCGCTCTACCTGCGTGCCAATATGTATACAAGTAAGACCTCCGATCCGGTTGGCTCCGGTCTGCCGATCCGATTTGATCGGAGATTGGTGATCAGGGGTTCCACTGCACCTCTCTTAAGTCTTCCTCCACAAGTCCTCTGATTTTGATTTTTCCTTTAAGGCTTAAAACCCCTTTTTCAAAGGAAAAATCCCCATTTCCTTAAGGATCAAAGCAATCTTCCCTGTGCAATAACTTCATCATCTGAACTCGGATGGAAGTGTTGTTCACACCATTGGAATCAGGATGACGAGATCTACGTTGTGGTCCTGAGTTGACTTCATTCCAATCACTTTGATTTCTGAGTTTTTCCATGCCATTGTATCTGAAGATCCACCTGGATCATCAACCATGCTCCAACGTCACATTGTGACAAATATTGTCTCAAACTGAAAATCAGCCATGATTAACCATGTTCGACCATGGACAATAACGATGCTCACATTATGACAAAGACTGTCTCTTGGTCCAACGTCACATTATGACAACATGGTCAACCATGGTCCAATGTTGCATTTTGATAAATATTTCCTCAATATGAAAAGCAATCATGGTCAACGATTTTCCAACGCCACATTGTGAGAAAGGATTTCTCAATATAAAAATCAATCATGATAAACCATAGTCTAATGTCACAGTGTGACAAAGGTTTTGTTAATATGAAAATCAACCATGGTCAACCATGTTTATTTTAGGGTTCATAATATTTATCTTAGGGTTTATATACCTTAGGTTTATAATATTTATACCTTGGGTTTATAATCCCTCGGTTTTTAGTATTAATCCCTTGGGTTTATAATATTTATCTTAGGTTTTATATACCTTGCGTTTATAATATCAATCCCTTGGGTGTATCAATCTTAGGTTTCATATTCGTAGGATACAATATTATTCCTAATGTTTATAATATCAATCCTAGGGTTTAATATAAATCCCTTGGGTTTATAATCATGGTCAACCACGTGCAACCATGGTGCAATGTCACATTGTGACAAAGACTGTCTTAATATGAAAATTAACCATGGGTAAACATGGTCAACCATATTTATTTTATGGTTTATAGTATTTATCTTAGAGTTCTTATTCCTAGGGCTTATAATATTAATCCCTTATCTTGGATATCACTCGGGTTATTAATCCCTTGGGTTTTTACAATTAATACCTTTGGTTTATTATTCCCTTGGGTTTATCAATAATAGGGTTCATATTTATAGGGTATAATATTATTCATAAGGTTTATAATTCTAATTTCCTAGGGTTTATTATAAATCCCTTTGGTTTATAATCATGGTCAACAATGTGCAACCATGGTCCAATGTCACATTGTGGCAAAGGTTGTCTTAATATGATAATCAACCATGGTCAAATGACACGTTGTGACAAAGATTGTCTTAATATAAAAATAAACCATAGTAAAACATGGTCAACATGTTTATTTTAGATTTTATAGTATTTGTCTCGTATTTCTTACATCTAATGTTTATAATATTAATCCCTTGGGTTTAATATTACTCCCTTGGGTTTATATTCCCTTACTTTTTTAGTATTAATCCCTTGGGTTTATTATTCCCTTTGGTTTATAGCATTAATACATTGGGTATATTAATCTAAGTGTTCATTTTCCTAGGGTTTAATAGTATTCATAAGATTTATAATATAAATATTTGGTTTTTATATAAATTCCTTTTCTTATTTTTCTTGGCTTTAACGATAATAATAACCAGTTTGCACTAAAAACCATTTTTAAATGGAGAATCTAAACTTTGATATTCGCAAGAATTTAATCACTAATGGTACGGACACCAATTATATATCTATGATCTCACACACTAATTGTTTAGGAATATGAGTTCAACATTAATCAGATACTTCCATAGATGCCCTAGTAAATATACCATCTTGGTTTTAAAATTTTTATGCTACTAATAACATTACTTATATTTCTTGCAATATGAATGTTCCATTCGCCAAACATGGAGAAAAAATCTCCCTTTTCATTCTTCACTACATTTAATGGAGTTAGACAATAACTATAACTATGTTCATTTCGGCATCATACATTTTCCATCGAATCTTTTTGTTAGTGGCATCAATGTTGCTTGTCCATGTTCTGTAGTTGATTATTGACCTAAGAAAATTGATAATGTTTTGATGGGTGGATTTAAAGGTCTATCTAATAATAATCTTATTTGATCTCTTCTCGTTCATCACTTTTCCATAAGTTTGATTGATTCCTACATTTCTAAATTAAATAAACTTATATCCTAGGTTTTGACATTTTAGAGTAGTTACAAACCATCTCGCTTTATGATATTATTAGTCCTTATTTGTGAGGGACTATACCATTTAATTTCATGATATTTGTTAGTATTTATTTTCCAAATACCATAACACTCACTTCATTTTCAAAGTGCAATGACTCTGTATTATTTTGTTGAGTTTTGTAACTTTAATCAAATTGTTCATGAAAATATTGAATATTTCTATTTTGTGTAAATTCAAAAATAAATTTTTAATTTCTGCAAATATTATTTATAATGTTCTTTTGGTTGAGCTAGCCTTGATGTGAAATTATTCCCCTAGTGGAGGGAACTTTATTTTCAAGGTTTGTTAGTTCCTCAAAATTCATTTTAAAATGAAAAATGGGTTATTTTGTAGAACATTCCTGAGAACTTATAGTGTGTTTACCTCTTATTTCATTTTAAATTTTTATAGATTTAGTTATGCATGTGAATAGGTGCATAGATTGTGAATATGTACAGAATGAAGGATGTATAGAAGAGGAGGTATATGCAGGAGAACGAAGATGTAGAGGGAAATTTATTCCACAGATATAAATTTGTTTGAACTATAAGCAAAAAATGAGTATCCAACATAAAATGAAGTCTCTTTTTAATGTGTATGAGAAAAAAATGTTGTTCGGGAGAATAGGTATGTGGATTAATGAACAAAAACTTTTATTCGCAATGTTCTACATCTCTGTATACAATTCCGAGTTGCACACTTCTTCCACATACCTCTCAACACTACATATTAATAAATTAATTAGTGGTTTTTTGTTTTTAAAGTTTGTGGAATGAAATTTTTTGGTTTACGTGTATGTTAGATGTGAAATAAAGGTGGAATATTAACTCCCTCCACTACTATGTTGACATGGGATCATTTTATTTGAGATAAGGATGTAAAGGAACTATGTAAAAACTATTTTTCCAATGATTTGAATGTGGTTTTCAAAATTATGTTCGATGGCTTTGATCGTTTAAAAACTAGAAAGAATAAATTTCAATATTTGTTGTTCTTGAATACAATGTGCATTTGTAAACTAAATAGCTATTATGCAATATTAAAAGAAGTTTCGTTTTAGTGCATGTGAGTAAAGAGAATGATTGTGTGGAGCAAGGAACAAAACCTTTCTTCAAGAATGTTCTGTTTCTTTATATAAAGTTACCTTATGTACACTTATTCAAGAAACCTCCCTCCCACACAACATTGCATATTAATCAATTAATCAAATTTTTTGACTTATTAAAGTTTTATTTATGTGTATATTGGGTGAAAAATGAGCGTAGGTGATTAACTATCCTCATTACTATGTTCGAAATCTTTCATTATTTAAAAACTATGTCAAAGTAGAAACACCAAATTTTGGTATTCAGAGTTCTTGAATACTAGGTGAATTTGTGATCTTACATTTGTGAATTAAATAGTCATTATTGATTATCAATTGAAGTATTTTTTAATGCATATGAGGATGAAGTGTTGTGTGAGAAAACTGGCTTGAAGCAAGGAATATAATTTTTTCTCGCAATTCTCCATATCGCTACGTACATTCCCACATCTCTTTGTCTCACACAACAATACATATTAATCATTTGATTAGAATTTTTGGCTTAATAAAGTTGAAGGCATGTAAATTTTGGGTTACATGTATATTGAGTGAAAAATAAGGGTGGGCGATTAACTCTTCCCACTACTATATCGATGTTTTTCCATTTTATTTGAGTTTTTAAAAACTAAATACATTTATGATTTCACATTTGTCAATTAAATATTTATCCTTAAATATTAAAGTTTTGGGCATGAAAAAAATGGTTTATATGCATATAGCATGCGAAATAAGGGTAGCTGATTAATTAGCGATTATGGCTTATTAAATTTTGTGGCATGAATTTTTTGGTTTATGTGTATATACAATGTGAGATAAGGGTGGGTGTTTAACTCTCTCCACTACTAAGTTGATGTGGTCTTTTTTCATTTGGTACCGAGATGCAAAGGAGAAGTCGTTTTTCTCATAATTTGATGTATGATTTTCAGAACGATGTTCGATGGTTTTGATCGTTTAAAAATTAGAAATGAAAGATCTCGGTATTTATGGTTATTGAATATATGTACATTTGTGATTTCACATTTATGAATTAAATATTATTTATGTCATATTAAATGAAGTGTCTCTTTAATATGTTTGAAGAAGAAATATTTTGTGGGAGAACATGTATGTTGAGCAAGGAACAATAAATTTGTTTTGCAATATTTTGTACCTTCTCATTAATCTCCCCACTACGCACATTTTTCTCGTACAACCATACATATTAGTAATTTAAGGTTCTTAATTATTAATGTTTCAGACATACAAAGTTTAGTTTACGTGTGTATCATATGTGAAATAATTGAGTCCAATTAGCTATTTTATTACCATGTTTGAAGGCTTTAATCATTTAAAAATTGTATGAAAGAGGAGACAACGAATCTTGGTATTTATTGTTCCCTAATACTATGTGCATTTGTGATCTTATATTTGTGAATTAAATACTTATTATCGAATATTAAATGAAGTTTATTTTAGTGTGTGTGAGGAATAAGCTTTGTGTGAGAGAATGGGTCTCCATTGAAAGGAACATAAAAAAATTCCCGAAATGTTCCATACCTTTGCATATATTCCTATAGATCTTTGTTGCACACAATAATACTTATTAATTAATTTGTATTTTTTATTTTTTATTTTTTTTTCACTTATTAATTTTTGAGGCATGATAAAGGTTGGTGATTAGGTGTCCCTACTTCTGTGTGGACATGGGGTAATTTTATTTGTGATTCTCGAATACTAAGTGAATTTGTGATTTCACATTTGTCAATTAAATAGTTATTATTCAATATTAAATTTTGGGGCATACAAAGCTTGGTTTACGTGTATATGGTGTGTGAAATAGGGGTGGGTGATTAACTATACACACTACTATGAGGACATGGGCTTCCCGAATATTAAGTACATTTGTCATATTGTGAGTATTAAGTTGTCTTATTTTTTCTTTAACAAGTCATGTGTGATGGAAAAAGCTATTGCAAACATAAACTGTATGTAAAGGGAAAATATTTTCTAATTTTGTTTTACTAATAATAGGATTTACAAATTTGATAAATCAATAAAACAATGAAAGAAATCAAATTATAAAAAAACACATAATATATAGGACAATGAGTTAGCTACACATTATATATTTCAAATGTTAGAGTATATATGATATAAGTAAATAGTATAATCCAAAACAACGAACTTAAACAAAAAACATTCATTGAAATAGGTCTTTATACAATGTTAATAGCTACATATATGGTAACCACAAGATGAAATCATATCACAACCATCAAATATACCAGGAAAGCTCTTCGGAAGTGGTCAAATCCTTCAAGAAAAAATTAGAAGGTCATTGCCACTAGTCAATGGTAATTTAAACTTACTAGTTACTAGTAAGAGGTATATCTACACCTTCTGTAGAAAACTTCTCGATATCAATAACTTGACAATAATATACGTTCATGAACTTGACCACGCATGCATATTGGTTTGATAGTCATTATGCATATATGTCTTAGCTTCACAAATGAATTATTTGACACTTCCCTTATATGAGAAACGATTGGAATAATATTTTTATTTTTTAAGAGGCAGGAGACTCTTTATGTGGTTCAATTAATAGCCAAAGACATTTGTATAAAGTATTTAATCAAATTCCAGGAAATAAAACATTTGTGTGCAATTCCCCCTTTGCATAGTCTTTAACTCGTATGGAGCTATGAATGTGTGTGGAATGATGATTGTGAGGAAGATGAGGTATCTGTGAGAGAATGGGGGTGCAGGGGGAACTTTCCTTCACAGGCATGAAATTATTTCAACTTTAAGTATAAACTTAATATTCAATATTAAATGCATTGTATTTTTAATTTGCGTAATTAAGAAGTGTTGTGCGAGAGAATTGTTGTGTGGAGCAAGGAACAGAAGCTTTCATTTGCAATGATCTATGATTCCGCATACATTTCCCACATAAAAATACATTTTTAAAAATTTATTAGTAGCTTTTACCTATCAAAACTATATATTGAGTGTGGAATAAGGGTGGATGATTAAATGTTCATATTACAATGTGGACATGGGCTCATTTTATTTGAGATCGGGATGAAATTATGGTGTGCACCAAACCATGTACGCAAAGTGGTGATTCCTTTATTCATGCTTATACAATTTTTTCCCTCCTTCATGCTTATACAATATACATTATAGGTTTGTAGTGCTCAGGTTTGGCAATCTGTAATTCTGTAAGTACAATTTTTATTTACTTTTCCCATGAATTTGTTTTAATTTTAGTTATTGTTTAGGTTGAAGCTAGTATTAATATTGAATTCATAGCAAGAGGATTTTCTTATAGGTTAACTTGAAAAAATGAAAATATATGTAACTTGTTTAGTTATTGTACGTGCCTACAACTCTCTACCATCACCTTTGTGCATTGAGCCACAATTGTAAATAGTGATAAATGATTTCGTTTGATCTCTAGGAGATAATATTTATTTCAAATAACTTGAGTCCTTGAAAAGCTTGTGGAGCCTCAAGCATGAATATATAAAAAGGAAAGAGTACAATTAGGAAACTAGTTTAACAAATGGAATTTAGTACTCAGAGAAATGAAATTTAATACACACACAATCTATTACATGCAACTTAATACTCACACAATCTAAATGATATGCTAGGAGATGACCTAATCATGCATGTATTAGGTGAATTGAGTGTCGAAAACACTAATATCTACCCATGTATATGTCTTCTATTAATAATATACATTAGTTAACTTTAATCACAGGTTATTGATAATGATTCTTTGACATTTTATGAATGTGTTGTGATGGGAGAAGAATTATATTTGACAATGACCATGAAAAATGGTCTTATGAACTTGTTATCTATGTTGAGTTCATAGATTCGGTGATTGAGAAAACACCTCCAATGAAATGATTTTTCCTTTCAAGAAACATATAAGGGATGAGGATACAAATATACCAAAACTAGCATGAAATTGGTTAATGAGGACAAACATTGGCCTAATTGTAATCACAATTCAGAACACTTTAATTGTGATTCTAACAGATTTCTAAAATAAAATTTCAAAAAAAAAAGTGATTGTAACCAAGAAAATCTGAGAAAAAACATGTAAAATAAAAGTTCTAAAACATATAAGAGATAAGCTACAACGAAATCTTCAGTTCCCCCAAATTTATGAAGTCATTCATATAAGCCAATAATGAAGTGATTTTGGCAATAGATCTTTCTGGAGACCAAAAAAATATTCTATGGGTGGAAATTAAAATACAATTTTCAAAACATATGTAATATTCTTTTGATACATGCGAAATGGGGAGGAGATATATGTTCTTGGTTCCATTTTCAGCTGATTCCTGAAGAAGCAACACGACCCCACGAAGCAGGAGATACTTTCTTGAGGTCAAAAACTCACTCATTAATTTCCCCTCGTCATAGTCATTTAGATTCACCACAGGATATGCTTTTTCCTCATCTGATATCTGTTAAGCATAAGTCCCCGACCAAGTCCATACCAACTCCATTTTCCTGGCAATGTTCCATATTTTTGCATACATTCCTGCAAATCTTTGTCCCACACAATAATACATATTAATCAACTAATTATCAGTTTTGGCTTATTAAATTTGAAGGAATGAAAATTTTGTGTTACATGTATTTGGAGTGTGAAATAAAGGTGGACAATTATTTGTCCCCACTACTATGTCAACATTTTGTCATTTTATATAAGTTTATGAAAACAAAGTGCATTTATGATTTCACATTTGTCAGTTAAATATTTATTATCCAATATTAAAGTTTGGGGCATGAAAAAATTGGTTTATGTGTATATAGGGTGTGAAATAAGGGTAGGTGATTAACTTTCTACACTACTATATTAGAAGGATTTGATCATTTAAAAACTATATAAAAGTAGAAGTAATGGATATCGGTATTCATATTTCTTGCATATTGTATGCATTTGTGATATCACATTTGTGGTAGCTTCATCAGTGAATGATTTGACACTAACATTGACACTAAGACAAGTATTTCTAGTGTGTTTACCTTTTATTTCATTTTAAACTTTCAAAGATTTAGCTATGTAGGAGAATAGGGGCATAGAGTTGTGAATATTTTTAGAATGAAGGATGTGCACAAGAGGAGCTATCTGCATGAGAATGGTTGTATGAGGGAACTTTATTCAAAAGACATGAAATTATTTTACCTTTTAGTAGATACTTAGTACCAATATTAAATAAAATATCTTTTTAATGTGTGTGAGAAGGAAGTTTTGTGTGGATCAAGGAATAAATACTTTCATTTGCAATGTTTTTCATATCCACTACATTTCCCCTTCCACACTTCTTCCATATACCTCTCAACACTACATAATAATCAATTAATTGGTGTTTTTGACTTATTAAAGTTTAAGGCATGAATTTTTTGGTTTAAGCTTATATCTGATGTGAAATAAGGGTGGGATTTTAACACCCTCCACTACTATGTCAACTTGTTCTCATTCTATTTGATATCGATATGAGCAAGAGTTGTGGCAAAACTATTTTGTTGATGATTTGATGTGTGATTTCCAAAACAATGTTTGATGGCTTTGATTGTTTAAAAACTAGAAACAACAAACCTTGATATTCATGGTTCTCAAATATTATGTGCATTTGTGACTTGACATTTGTGAATTAAATATTGTTTATGCAATATGAAATGAAGTGTCTCTTTAATATGTGTGAGGAAGAAATTTCATGTGTTGAACAAGGAACAATAAACTTTTTTTGCAATGTTCTGTACCTTGGTAGAAATTTTCCCTCCATGCACCTTTCTCTCACAGAATTGTACATATGAATCAATTAATTAGTGGTTTTGGATTATTAAAGTTTGGAACATAGAAATATTGGTTTATGTGTATATTGCGTGCAAACTAAGGCTGGAAAATTAACTATCTGTATTACTATGTTCGAAGCCTTTGATCATTTAAAAACTATATCAAAGAGGAAACATCGAATATCAGTATTCATTGTCCTTGAATATTATGTGCACCTGTGATTTTACATTTTTGAATTAAATTCTTATTATCAAATATTAAATGAAGTTTTTTTTTTTTTTTAATGTTGTCAAGAATAAGCATTGTGTGGGAGAATGGGTGTGCATATCAAGGAACATAATTTTTTTCTCACAATATTCCATATATCTTCAAATATCCTTGCAGATCTTAGTCCCACATAGCAATACATATTAATTAATTATTTGGATTTTTTGTCTTATTAAAGTTTGAGTCATGAGAAGGGAGGGTGATTAACTGTCCCCACTACTATGTAAACGTGGGGTCAGTTTATTAGAGATTAACAAATACTGAGTGCATTTCCGATCTAAAATTTGCCAATTAGATAGTTATTATTCAATGTTAATGTTTGGGGCATGAAAAGTATGGTTTGCATGTATATTGTGTGTGAAATAAGGGCAGGCGATTAACAACCACCACTAGTATGATGATGTGGGCTTCGTGAATACTAAGTGCATTTTTCATATTGCGAGTATTAAGTTGTCTTATTTCTTCATTTAACAAATCACGTGCGATGAAAAAGTCTATGCAAACCTCAACTATGATTGAAGGATAAACCTTCTCTAATTTTGTTTGAGTAATGATAGGATTTTCAAATTTGATAATAAATAAAACATTGCAAGAAATCGGATTAAAAAACAACACACCCAATATAAGAAAATGAGCTAGCTACACATTATATATTGTGAATGTTAGAATATATATATAATATAAGTAAATAGGATAATCCAAAACATGAAACTTAAACAAAAAATAACTTCAATGAAATACGTATTTATACAAGGTTAATAGCTACAAATTAGGTAACGACACGACGAAATCAGATCTCAACCATCAAATATACCTGGGAAACTCTTTGGCACTTGTTAAATCCCTAAAGCAAAAGATTGAAGGTACTCGCCTCTAGCCAATGGTAATTTAGACTTACAAGTTACTAGTAAGAGGTAGATCTGCAATTTCCATAGAACACTTCTTGATGCTGATTACTTGAAAATACTATAGGTTCATGAAGCTAACCACACACACATCTTAGCATGATAGTGTTTATTCATATATGTCTTAGCTTCACTATTGACACCTAATCATTAGGATTGGGTGAATATATGTAAAATAGTGTAAATAGTAAATAAGGATAATAGTAATATGAAGAGACACTCGGAGGTGAAGCCCAAGAGTCTCTACTTCCATGTATATATCCATGATCAATATTAATGAAAAATCACATTTCGCATTGTTGAGTTACCTCGTAACCTGACATGGTACCAGAGCCAACACCATTTTTAGCTTTTGTACCCTTGTAACTCCATTTTTCCATTTTTGCAATCTTACATATTCTTCATTCCTATGATCTCTATCCTTTGCATGCTTTATAATCTAGTGTACATCCACATTTTTTTTAACACTGCCTCTCCACTGGTTTACTATGTGTTTGTGTTACACTAAAAAATGTCACCATGACTATTTGTAGTTAGTATGGCTCCATCCATGGTCATACTATCCTCCTTGGCAAGTCTCATGCCAATGCTCTTCATGTCAAACTTCAAGAAAGAGAGAAAAGTCATTTAAAGTCAATTATCTCTGGTATGCAGTTTCTCTTAGCCTTACCTGCGTGTACGCAACCCAAGTTCACAATACCTGCGTACTTGTACGCTCTATATGTAAAGGGGTGGGTGCGTACTCCTGTAAAGGTCAAAAGGAACAAATTTCACTCCAAAAAAGTTACTTGTGGTCATTTCTAGAGCATTCTAGAAGCTTGTTTGACGTGTATGAAGCGCCTCCAGATGGTTCATGTATCCCTACCAAAGAGGAACTTATCCCATCAAGAGGGGAGCTATCCCATCCAAAGAGGGGCTTATCCCATTGATGGTGGACCTGAATAACTTCCTCTAGAGCACTATAAATACAGGCGTTGATCCAAAGGGAGGGGAGGTTGAAAGCTGAACATTCCTAAGGGTAGATGCTGCTGGAATTAGGACTTCCTTGTAGAAGCTTGTGAGGAGAGATTACCATCTTTGCTTGTTTCATTTGGAAGTGGGTGAGCTGATCAGAGTAAAGGAGAACTCTTGTGGACCCTCGGAAGCACCTGCACAACACCAAGGCTCAGGTTGTAATGGTTCCTTTTGTTACCTTTTAATACAAATTAGTCCATTCCTCTCAACAATTTGTTATTTATGAGTTGTTTCATATACTCCTTGGTCTATATGTTAAATATGTTTTATTTTATGTGATATTCAGGTGCTATTTAATCGTTTGATTGTTAGTGAATGCAGGTTTCGAAGAGAAGGAGGAGCTCATCCGGATCAACGAAACTGGACTACTACAACAGCGTTGGGTTACAGGTAGGATCTAAACACTTGATTTCTCATATTGTAAATGCATATTTAGTGAAGGATTGCTCTTATTTGTCTTGTTTGTCACTAGAAAGTCTTAGGCTTCTAGGGAGGTCGGTTGTGTCCGCACTAACGACTCTTTTTGTATGACAAAATGGCGACTCCGCAGGGGAATCCATGGATGTGTTTGAGTTCTTTTTGATTTGATATTTTGGTCTGAGAAAAATCGCTTGTTTTCTGATTTTTGGTTGTCCAACTGTGTATTTGGGTGGGTTAGCTTAGAGTCAAATTAGATTTTTATTTTTCTTAGCTTTTCCAGCAGTATGCAGCCTCTGAGTTAGGCACAGTGCGTACTTGTACGCACTGCGTCTTTGTGCACAGGGCGTACCCGCGCCTGTGTCAACAGATCACCTGTGTACCCCTGTCAAATTTGAGAAAATTTCTTTTTTCCTCTTTCTACTCTTTTGATTTTGTTTTTGATTTGTTTTACTGCCCAGATCCATTTGTTTACTGTCAAAGATCTTCACCTGAACTTGTCCCGTTAGTGTCGAGGGTTTTGGTGGAATTCATAGTGATTTTTCCTTAGGGTTTGATTTTTAACTGGTCCTGTAGTGACTTTGGCGTTATAGGTTGTCAAACTTTGGATCTCCCTGGTTTTGATCAGTCCTCTTAGGAGTCGGGCCTGTCATAGAAGTCACCCTTGTGAGAGATCTCCCATTGTGTCTTCTCTTTACGAATCTCGAAAATTTTGTTTGTTAAAGCCTTGAATTTCATTCTTGAGAAAAAAAACAAAAAGATTTCGATTTTGTTTTTTGATTAGTTTATGATTCTGCATGAATTGATCCTTAGTTGCATTTTGACTGAGTAAAACATCCGGGAATTATCCTTGTAGGCTTTTGTCCTCATTATTTTTTGCTTTTAGGTAAATTTCCTTTTAATTTGCTTTTGAGTGAATTTGATTTGATTGCCTTAGATTTGTTAAATTTGATTTGATAAATAGTTTTACATGCGTTATTAATATAGAAAAAACACAAAAATTCTTTTGGGAAAAGTTTTCTTTGGTAGCATTTGTAGTCTTTTGGGAGAGAAAAGAAAATCTCGTGAGGTAACTAGTGGTCATGAGTTATATATTTTGAAAAGATAAAGAAATTGTTTCTTTGATTGTCTTTGCCAAGAAAGTTGTTTTCTATAAAATTTGCATTTTCCAACTCTCTTAGCTAGGAGATTCATTGAAAAAGAAAAGTAGTGTAAATCATCTTAGGTGCATCTTTGTAGTGGTTGCGAGTCGAGTCTACACACCACTAGTTTCATCTCCACTACCTTTTTGTCTTAAAGAAAAACCATAAAATTAACGCTTAAAGTAAAATCAACTTAGTAACTTTTATTTACTAGGGCTCTGAAACACCAATATAGATCAGGCTAGTGTCTTGGAGTAGGAGAGTAATTAACTCTCCAAGACAACAAAACCAAACAAGTAGCTTATCTTGTGATAGAATAAATCCAATTGTTTCATTTGTACTCTGGGAAAGCTCCTCTTAAAGGAGAAGCACGAGCTCATGTCCGAACCAGTGAGGGGATCAGTCCTCCCTCGTTGGGAACGACGCCAGACACGCACGTATTACAAACGGTAAACCTCGGATTAACCATTGTCGAGGAGCCAGGGGTCACTTGTCGGTAAACCTTTGATTATTGTCAAGGAGCCGGCAAGGGAATTGAGTTTGATACTCTGCCCTTGCGTGCTGTCGGAGTGTAGACCGTTCCCCCAGGTACATTTGTTGCTGTTGGTAACCTTAGTGACCATTATCTTTAGGATTCTACTGAGGTGACTATGGAGGGAAGATCCCACTGTACCTGGAGCAGACGTCGGCTAGACTCACTTGGATTTTTCGGGGGGTTCACTTCACTTGAGACGGTTAAAGTGGAGGAACTTGTGCCGGTCTATTCATTAAGTAGGTTACCGGGGTAACTGTTCCACCCGCCACTTCTGTATTGAATCTGGCGATGTTGGGTTTCATCTCCAACTAGCGTTTTTGGTCCGGAAGGCTACTGTTTGTGCTTGGTTTGACGCCCTAGATTCTTTAGGCGTGTGATTCAAATTTGTTTGGTTCTTTAGAGACTTTAGGTGGTTTTCTTTGAGATTTTACTTTTTTTGCGTGTGCAGTAGTTAAAAGTTTTTGACTGTGACAGTCCCGTCGACTTCGGGGCAAGTCTCCTGAGGTTGTTTCCATGGCCGAATTGTTGAGGAAATCCCATAGACTTCGGGGTGAGCCTCCTCAAGACGTTCTGAGTCATTACGAAGGTTTAAAGGTCCTTGTAACTCCTAGTGGCAGTAAAGTAGGTTCACCTGAAGAAGGAGAATCGTCATTGGTAGTCCATCCAGATTACCAAGGTCTAGAAACAGGTTATAATCCTGAGGCACTTGCAGTTTCCGAGCTTGCTGGTCGCTTTTCATCTACTAGTGATATAGGTGAAGAACCTGAAGTATCTGAACCTGTTACTCCAACTTCTAGTGCACTAGATTCACCTAGGATAAAAAGAGTCATCACCGAAAATCTTCCTGCTGGTTTGATAGCTTTTGAAGAACTTGCGCCAGAGGAAGAATTAGGCGTATCTATCCTTGAAGATCAACCTACTATTGATCTAAGGGAGCGTGAATCTATCTTTTACAGTCCTCCTAGAAGTACTACTTGGTACCTTTCGTAAACCAATTATTTAGACAACTCAGGGATAAGTTTTTCTCCACCTCGTACTCCTTTTCCACCTAGAGGTATTTATACTCCTGTAAATATGTCTGGTCAGTCGTCCGTGTTCACTCAATCTCCTGAATCTTACTTGTACGGCGGTCCTTTTGTTCCCTCTGGGTATCAGTCACTTTCTGGTACCTTTGCGGGGGCATCTCCTCAACCCATTGATCATGCGTTATTAGCTGGAAACAATGGTAATAAACCGTTGGGTGTAGGGGACATTTATATGATGTCAGGTTCAGTTCCCGGTTCTCCACCTCAAGGTGGCCAACTACCTCCTGGGGGGCAGCCTCAATTAACGCCTGGGGGGCAACCTCAAGGTACACAAATTGCGTCTGGGGGGCAACCTCAAGGACAGTATGTACCCATAGTACAATACATGCCTCAAGGTCAACCCCAGCCTCAATATGTACCCCAGGGTCAACCTCAGTATCAATATTTACCTCAAGGGTATCAACCTCAAGGTCAAGGTCAACCTCAGTATCAGTATTTACCCCAAGGTTATCAATCTCAAGGTCAATACTCGAGTCAAGGTTATCAACCACCTCAAGGTCAGTCATATGTTCAAGGTATGGGAACTGTGCCTTTCAGTTATCAATCCTATCCTCAATCCGGTTATGGATCTTAGTATCCTCATCCTGTTACGGGTCAATACCCCGGAATGATAGTGTGGGATCCATCACAAGGTCAACAGGTGTTGCAGCCAAGTATACAGTTGTTACCTCACACTGGACAACCCGTAGTTTCTGGTTCACCCCAGCAACCACAACCTGTCCAGTCAAATATTCAAACTTCTGTAACTTCGGTAGTTACTCAGCTGCCAATTGCACCTAGTACTCCATCTCAAACGACTGCTGCAACTACCGCAACATCTACCACACTTACTTCTGTAGTATGGACAGCTCTGGTTTCTACTGTCTCTGCAACCACTCATCAGACATCTTTACCGTTGTCCGGATCTACGATTCAAACCACGGTCCAGATGCCTGTAGGTCAGCCTGGTTTAAGTACCGTTGTAACAAATCAACCTCAATTTACCTATCAACAGTACCAGGGACAGTACCAATTCGGTCCTGCTGTCCAACAACCAGTTTACCAGTATCAACCGTATCCTGGGTACAATTATCAACAACCTCAACAACCCCAGTACGGTCCGGTTAATCCTGGTTTTCCAGGAGGATATAATATCCCGAATGCGATTCCTATTCCAAGTTATCCTAGATATCCTCCTCCTGGGACTGGTCTTGTGATCCAAAGTTTTAGGGATCCTAATCGGCAATTACCGTTTATCGCAACTTTGGATTTACCAGACTTGACGCGCCTAACAAACGATCCAATACAATATCTTCCGTTCTGGCCGCCAATGCCAAATAAGTTGCCCAGTGATATACCCAAATTCGAAGGTAAGTCTGGAGAGGATCCGTCCAATCACGTGATGACTTACCACCTCTGGTGTGCTTCAAATTCCATCTCCGATGATTCGATCCGCTTACGTCTTTTCCAGCGTACGCTCAATGGTCTCACGGCCAAGTGGTACATTGAGTTACCACGGGCCTCTTTTTACAATTTTAGTCAGTTAGCTACCTCGTTCCTAACTCATTTTCAGTTGCCGGTCAGATACGATAACAACACGGAGCTATTAACTTCATTAAAATAGTCGACCTCCACTTATATTTTCGATCATATCCGTGAATGGAGACGTCGATGGAGATTAGTGAAAGTTTTTATTCCGGACCAAATCTTAGCTGAATGGTTTGTAAAATCATTATTACCGAAGATTACTGAAGATGTAGCTAAGGCCGGAGTAGTTACTGAGGAGCAAGTCATTGCTCAAGCCCAGTACCTTGACTTAGTTTACACTCAGTCGGGTACGTTGCACGAGAAGATCCCAGATCTTCCTAAGTCGAATCAAATCGCTGCTGCTCCTTCGGTGTCTCATTCTGCTGATGGCATGATTGGTACGGTGAATACTAAAAGTAAGAAGAAATCCTCAAAGAATTCTTCTCCAATAATAACCTTACCAGACTCCCCGACAGGAGAGTCTTCTCCTGAAATTACCGTCGACATTCACGCTGTAGAGTCATCTATGGCTAAATCAAAAAACGGTGGTAAAAAGAAAGGCAAGAAGAAGGATAAAGCAGACAAGGCTCCAAAGGAGAAAAAAGAGAAGTCGGAATCTAATGACGAAAAGCGCAAACCTCGCTATCCTTGTTTAATTTGTGAAGGAGATCATTTCACAAGAGATTGCCCTCATCGGGCAGAGGTTGTGAAAATCGTTAAAGGTTCCCCAACTCCTGCTGTTTTGAAAGATCCATTTCCAAAGCAGGAGAGTAAAATGATAGGTTCTTCCTCAAGTGCCAGTGAAGAACCCATATTGATGACGTCTCATGTACGGATTGCGACTCCATCACAAGATTATGGTAGTAAAAGCCATGTTGATGGATCGAAAGAAGCATAATCTTCTCGTTCAAATACATCAACCTCAGCTCCCAGTTCCGATCCATTACAGATCGAGAAACCTAACCCTGACTTAGTAATAAAACCGCCCACCAAGGGTGCACTTCGAAGGTCTGCTTTCAATCCACATGCGAGAGCGGCCCAGAATTACAACATTGTTGAGGATTTAGCTGTTTCACCCTCAGCAATGTCAGCTTTAGAAGTGCTGCAATCATGCCCAGCACAGAGAAAATTACTTTTGTCGGCTATAGGAGCTGTTGATGTTCAGGACCCAAACCTGATAATCTTTGATCTAGAAAATAGTACACCGCGTCTCCCTCATCAGATGGCTTTCAAGATTCCAGTGATAGTCAAAAACAGGCCTATTCATCGCACTGTAATTGATGAGGGAGCTTCCACGTGTATTATGTCGATCCAGTGTTGGAGATCGCTTGGTTCTCCTTCACTAAACCAATCCCCGACGATTCTTAAGGCCTTTGATGGCCGTGGGTTCCATCCGTTTGGCATTCTACAGGATTTGCCAATAGGGGTTGAAGGAAAAACCGTTAGTCTAGATGTGGAGGTGGTTGATGCCCCTCTGGACTACAACCTTCTTTTGGGTCGCAGTTGGTCTTACGCTATGACAGCGGTCGTGTCATCGTTCTTCAGAGTTATAAAGTCTCCACACAATGGTAAGATCGTGACTATAGACCAGCTGGATTACTTTTCATCCGACCCAGCCTCTTCAGAAAGTATCCAGCATGTCGGTAAAACGACTATCCCTTACAAGGATGTTGGTGTAGGATTAGTTAAAGATTCCGGTTTACTAGGAACTTTTCCTTTCCAGCCAATCAACACAGACCCTTCTTTCGCAACCATTCATATGATTACTTCAGACACTATTATTTATGATGATCCTTGGATTGTCCCATCTGAATCTGAGATAGACTCATTCGGTAATGCAATGCCTTTGAGTCCATATGAAATTGCTTATGAGGCCGTGCAGTCTTTTTCCGACTCAAGTTCAACCCAAATCGACCAAATGAATGTGGTCTGTGAGGAATCACTTTTCACATCAACCTCAGAACGGATAATGTTTCCTGAAGTTGTGTCATCTGACGAACAACTTCGCGAAATCCTAAGTGTAGACGATCTACCATGGGAAGATCTTCATCATAGATCTTCGTTTTTACCTGAGGGTGATGACTTTGAAAATGATTTTTCATCAACTTTTACAGCTGAATACGTCAAGGATGCTAAGAATCCCACGAAACATCCTGATTCAGAGTTGAATTTGGGAAACATTTCCCAAACTATTGCCATTGACATTTCAGTCAAAACCGGAATTATTGAGAACATTCATATAGGTGCCTCGTGTACAGATGACGAAATTCAAACATACAAGGTCCTATTTCGAGAATTCCGCGACGTGTTTGCCTGGTCCTATGAGGAAATTCCAGGAATTGATCCCTCCATTGTTGTTCACGAAATCAAGACCTACCCGGACGCTAAACCCGTTTGGCAACGTCTGCGTCAGATACACCCTAGGAAAGCGGCTGCGATTAAAGCAGAAGTCGAAAAGCTGTTGAAAGCAGGTTTCATTTATTCGATCTCGTTAACGGATTGGGTATCGAATATTGTTCCAGTTAACAAAAAACAAGTAACAATAAGAATATGCATCGACTATAGGGATATAAATCGTGCTTGTCCAAAAGACAACTATGCTACGCCCTATATCGATCAAATAATTGATGATTGTGCCGGCAATGAAATATTTTCCTTTATGGACAGTTTTTCAGGTTACAACCAAATCAATATTCTACCTGCCGATCAACCAAAAACAACTTTCATTTGTCCCTTGCGGACATTTTCTTACTGCAAATTACCTTTTGGACTTAAGAACGCTGGAGCCACTTTCCAACGGGCAATGTCTTACGCGTTTCATGACATCAAGCACATTATGCAACCGTATCTCGATGATTTGCCAGCTCATTCTTTACATCGAGCTGATCACCTTGTACACTTACGCGCTATTTTTATGAGGTGTCGGCATTATCGAATTCGTTTGAACCCACACAAATTTGTCTTCTGCATAGAAGTGGGATGATTGCTAGGATTTGTCGTTTCAAAATCCGGCATCCGCGTCGATCCCTCGAAGGTCGAAGCTATCATCAATTTGCCTCCTCCTTCGAGTTTGCGCCAACTCCAAAGTTTACAGGGGAAAGCAAACTTTTTACGTCGATTCATTCCTAACTACGCCAAGGTTACAAAGGGTTTCACCCGGTTGTTGAAACAAAACGCTCAATTCTCTTCGGATGAGATAGCTCATAAATCTTTTGATGCACTTAAGCACGCGTTGACCCATGCATCGTTGCTGCATCCTCCCAACTACAACCAGGACTACTTTTTGTATCTCGCTGCCTCCCACTCCACCATTGGAATGGTCTTAGTTCAGGAAGACGAATTCGGAACGGAACATGTGATATATTATCTTAGTAGGATGCTAAATCCCACTGAGCTAAAATATTTGCATGTGGAGAAATTGGCCCTGGCCACTGTTCAGGTTGTCCAACGTTTTCGTCATTACATTCTTCTCCGTAAAACTACAGTGATTTCGGATTGCAACCCTATGATCTATATTCTGACTAAACAATTGCTAGGGGGCAAGTACTCCAAATGTATTTTTATACAGCAGTTGTTCGATTTGGAGTTCGAGAAGTCCAAGTCTAAGAAATCCTTAGTTTTTGTCGAGTTAATGTGTGATTTTCCGTGTGCTGACACAGAAACAGTGGCAGAAGAACCCATTGTGGATGACTCTTTGTTTCTTATCAGCATTTTAGATCCATGGTATGGGGATATAATCGTCTATCTCCAAACCCAATCCTTTCGGCCAGAAGCTTCAAAGTCGGAACGTCGGAAAATTCGATTCCAGTCCCAACAGTACAAAATTATTGGAGAAACTCTTTATCATCGTGGGGCGGACTTGGTATTTCGTCGTTGCTTAACTCATGAAGAGGCAGAAAGGGTTCTGAATGACTGTCATTCTGGAGCATGTGGCGGTAATATGTCTAGGTATGCCACAGCTCAGAAGGTGTTGCGTGCTGGCTTTTTCTGGCCGTCCATGTTTAAAGATTGTATCATTGCGGTCCGGAAATGCCACAACTGTCAAGTGTTTGATTACAAGATGCGTGCACCACCTGCTCCTCTCCACCCTATAATTGCCATTGGTCCTTTTGCTAAATGGGGTATCGATTTTATTACATGCAACCCTCACTCGGCCGGGGGGCATGCGTATATCATCCTTGCGGTTGATTATTTTACTAAGTGGGCCGAGGCGATGCCTACATTCGAGGCAGATGGCAAGACAGCTGCGATTTTCGTATTCAATCATATTATTGCTAGGTTTGGTGTCCCACAAGTGATAATCACTGACCATGGGCGCCATTTTCGAAACATTATGATGACAGAACTTACAAGCTAGCTTGGTTTGTGCCATGATAGTTCTACTCCTTATTATCCTCAAGCAAACGGTTTGGTTGAATCCATCAACAAAGTTCTAGTTATCATGATCCGACGAATCATTGGAATTCATCGGTCAAATTGGCACAACATGTTATTTTCAGCACTTTGAGCATACTGAACCTCAGTGAAAACATCAACAGGGTTCACTCCTGTCCAACTAGTTTATGGTTTGGAAGCAGTGTTGCCCATTGAATGCGAAATCCCATCACTTCAAATGGCTATCGAATTACTCCCAGCTACTTCTGAAGAGGAGAAGCGTGTGTTATACTTAGCTAAATTAGATGAGACTCGACGTGATGCTGCTTTGGCAATCGAGACTCACGCAAAAAGGATGAAAGCTCAGTATGATCGTAACGTGACCCCTCGTAATTTTTCGGAAGGAGACCTAGTGCTATTATATGATCAAGCTAACGATAAATTAGGTGCTGGAAAATTCGTTCCCATGTGGCATGGGCCCTACATTGTCAAGCGAAAGCTAGAAAAAGGGGCCTATGAGCTGGTATATTTCAATGGGGACTCTTTGGGTAAGCCCAGAAATGGACTTTACCTAAAGAGGTATTATGATTAAATGGTGGGTATGGAGATTCAGTTAGGTTAGTTAGGATAATTTTTCTTTCTAGCTGGTATGTTTGCTTAGTTTAGACAGTGTACTTAGTTTAGACAGTGTGCTTAGCTTAGAGAGTGTGTTTTTCATCGTTATTATGGCTTATCTTGGTTTTACTCTTGATATTGCAGATGTCGACACCTCTCCAAACGTACATTGGATTTGCTGATGGTGCTTTTCGTAGTACACAGAATATCTCTTCCGCAGCTTGGGTTATCTATTCGCCCTCTGACGAGTTAATTTTTGTGCATGGGGTGAGCCTCGGTCAAACAACAAACAACATTGCAGAATACAGTGCAGTGATTGAATTATTATCTGAATATATTTCATTTGGGATTCGGAGTTTGATAGTGAGGTTAGATTCTGAACTCGTTGTATTACAACTTAATACAGTCTATGCCGTTAGAAATCCAATGTTATTAAGATTGTTTTTGAGGGTGCGTCTCTTGGAACGTGAATTTGATTACATTGAATATCAGCATATTCCAAGGTCTTTAAATACATTAGCAGATGCAATGGCGTCTCGAATTTTAAATAGACATTTGTAACAATCATAAATGTAAATTTATAAACATTTCATCACACATTTTTAACAAAATAAGCCGGTAATAATGATATATATAGATAGAAGTGTGTCAAAAATATACATCGTCTTCAATCATAGGTTGAAAAACACCTTATGATCGACAAAAATGATGAGTACAAAAAACCAAAAATGTCACATGTGTCTACAAAAAGTGACTAGCCAATCACTGGTGGTGCTCTTTATATGAGACCACTGCCCGCGCTACCCTACACAGGAACCTCCTTAGAGGTCCTAGGACTGCGACCACATAGCACTGAAGTCGGATAGGAATATCGTCTATAGTCGTCTCTGGTATGTCCGCCGTAAGACGCTCTAAATCCTGTTCCAGCTTGGCTAAGGTCTCTACGGCCGCATCCTGTGGGGCTGGTGCTGGTGCAACTGGTACTCTTCTCTCAAAATCCCGGAGATTGGCCGGACACCGTGGGCCTACATCTGCATTTTGAAAATTTTTGCTGTCAGTTTTGAGAAGATATATAAAAAACAAAAAAAAAAAATAGATAATTGAAAAACTTGTGAAAAATGAAGTACCTCTGTCGTCCCATTGTTCTCCCTGTGGAAGAACCATGTCTGGATCATTGCGAAAATCTACTCTAGCATAAGGAAAATCCTGAATCACAAAGACCTGGTCCTCCAACCAGTGAAAGTAACCCGCAGGAAATCGGACAACTCCCGCTCCCTCATCAGGATGCCGGGCCATTACTGAAACCCACCGCATCAACTTAGGCTCCCGAGGAGGCCCAACTAGAACAGTAAGATGCTGGGGGATCAGCATTGGAACTCTCTCTAGGGCAAAGCTCACAACTAAATGCCCATATCCAAAGGTCTTCAATTGTCCGTTCTTTTCCCTAGTCAGTTGGCCCTTCATATTGGCCAACACAGCGTCGCACCAGTTGAAAATGGTGCCTCGGAAGCAATCTATAGCCATCCGCATTTGGGAACCAGTGGCTATGTGCAAAGCAGAAGCACCGCAAAGTCTGGTAACTGTAAAGGCAATTACCATAAGTTCAGGTCGGGATATGTATTTGATTTCTATCCCCTTCTCCTGGTTTTGATTGTTGCACCACTCTAGCCAGAGACTAGCAAGGGATTGGCCACCCGGCCTAGTCCCGAATAGAGACAGTTGCTCGCCCCTGTTAGGCAAGCTAGTGAGAAAATATATGTCAGAGGGCTCTATCTCGAGTTGGTGTTCTCCGATGTAGAAACATTGATATTGAATATTCCACATTTCAGCCAGCCACTCTAAGAATGGCACCTGGGACCTCATGCCAGGTATGGCCCAGTATTTGTAGAGACCGCATGCCTTTAAAGCATCAATGGAAGGCTGATGACCTATTGCGGCCAAATCGACATCTTCGTGTTCTCTTTCACGCCAATCTAGCATGGTGGGCAATCTACACACCAAAAAACATTGATTAGAATTCATTAAATCAAATTTTGATGGTTAGGTTTTGAGTTTGGGTTTTGAAAATCCGCTTTGAGCGGAGTACGCACCCCGCGTTCAGAAAACAGAGCGTGGGTACGCAGCTATTCTGAAGGTGGGCTATGTACTCTGACCATTTTCCCATATACGAAAATGTCGGGGTACGCAGGTCACCCATGGGGCACCTGCGTCCCCCGAAAAGCAGACCCTAAAACCCCAAACCCTCCAAAAAATCAAACTAAAACCTAAAATGGAATTCTAAATGGATGAAATTGAAGAGGAGGATGTTATGAAATACCTGAAAGAGACGGCGCTCGATTCCGACGGTCGGATTCTTCGCAAAGTCCATGGGAAGTTTCTTGTCAAAAGCCCTTTTCTCACCCTCAACAGTAAAATGGTAAAAATGACATGGTAAAAAGTCTTTTTATAGTTTTTTTGGATAAATGAATGCTAAGTTTGTTTATTTTTCACCATGAAAAGATATTTTTCAATGTATTTTTGCCCATCTTAAACAGGTATGAGTAATGTGTTGTTTTTGTGCAGGACAAAAGGACTTTAGGGAAAAATCATCATTTTTCACGAACCAAGACATCAGAGTCATCTTTTAAGCCCTTTTCTGACTCCTAAAACATGAAAAGATTTCCGAGCATTTCTTTTACACTCGTTAAAATGGAATTAAAGACGGTCCTCTAATAGCCCTTTTCTCACCGTAAAAACAAGAAAAGGTTGCCGGATTTTTGTCGTTTCAAATTCGATACTGGAAATAAAACGACATGCCTCTGATCGCTTTTTACTTTTCAGGTCAAAGGCATTAATCATGAAAGTACTCCTTGGTCGCAAGATCAAGCGGTTCTCTCAGGTATTATTTTATAATTTTTTTGGGCTTGGGAGACACAAATTTACGAAAAAGTTCACCTTGGAGTCTTCTTTAGTTTTTTCAGACTCTCTAAAATTGAAAAACGCCGAGTTTCTCCTATACTGGACTCGTTAAAATTTCACAGTAAAGGACCTGTTCGATTACAAACAGGAATGGACCACTCCTTCTTAAGGTCCAAATCTAAACTAAGTTGGAGTCATCCGAAGGATGAGCTTATAATCAAGCATATGTTATCCTCCTCAAGCTTGTAAAAAATAAAGAGGTACTTGCCAGAAATGGTGGGGGAAAAGAGAGAAGAATGAACCTATTTGTTATCCTTTGTTACAGAAGAACCTTATCACCGCTCTTGAACACGACACGTTTCATTCACCTGGGTTGGGAAATCCTTTGCCTTAAAGCTGATAAAACCGCTTTGAAAGTCTTCAACCGTTTCTGGGTATTAACTTTGGGCCAATCGTCACCAAGCCATCTGTCGTGTCGTTATGTGTTCAAGAGGTCTCTGCAAATAAACCATTCATATGCAAAATACTTGTCATCCATTTGACCATCCCTGAGTCAGTCATTACAGCAACATTTCTTGAACTTGAACAATGATTTCGTGTTGTGGGCTTGCCTGCAACGGGTCGCTTTCTATCGACATCAGCACATTATCTAGAAAGATGACATAGAAATCGTTAGTACCTTGAAGTCTGCATGCATCAATGGCAGGTTTCTCGCCTTTGACGATAGTTTACATCATTGACTTTCGATCAAAGGATTCCTTGACGTGTTCGACATCAACCCATTCATTCACATTTCATGGATTGTACTGGGTACTTTGAGAACCATTGACATTACTGGTGGTCCCTCTCACACTTGTTAATAGTTTACATCATCGACTGGTAATCAAGTGGTTTCTACCATGTTCGACATCAACTCATTTATTCGCATGGATAGAATCGTACCAATTCAGGAAGTAGAGATGAAGACCCTGGATCTAGTTTCCACCATCCAGGCTGCGAGGAGTTTTGTATTCATTATATGGTAGACTAACCATAAACAGATGGCTGCATCCATACTGTGCCTACAAAAGTCTACGATTGTGATGTACTGCAAAATCATTCTTGTATCAGAGTAGTAGTTAGATTGTTAGTTAAAGTTTTCAATCTGAGTATGGGAATGCCTACCTCAGTGATGATATCATCTTATATATGTATTTTGTGTTGAATATTTGCAGGTTCTGACCGGGCCCTCCGCAAGATACCCCTTGAAATGATAAAGTACTTCACCCTTCCTAGATCATATAAAACCCTAATCTACTATAGGCTTCGCACTTTAGGGGGCAATCTGTTACACTAAAAAATGTCACCATGACTATTTGCAGTTAGTATGGCTCCATCCATGGTCATACTGTCCTCCTTGGCAAGTCTCATGCCTCTGCTCTTCATGCCAAACTTCAAGAAAGAGAGAAAAGTCATTTAAAGTCAATTATCTCTGGTACGCAGTTTCTCTTAACCTTACCTGTGTGTACGCAACCCAAGTTCACAATACCTGCGTACTTGTACGCTCTATATGTAAAGGGGTGGGTGCGTACTCCTGTAAAGGTAAAAATGCACAAGTTTCACTCCAAAAGCGTTACTTGTGGTCATTTCTAGAGCATTCTAGAAGCTTGTTTGACGTGTATGAAGCGCCTCCAGATGGTTCATGTATCCCTACCAAAGAGGAACTTATCCCATCAAGAGGGGAGCTATCCCATCCAAAGAGGGGCTTATCCCATTGATGGTGGACCTGAATAACTTCCCCTAGAGCACTATAAATACAGGCATTGGGCCAAAGGGAGGGGAGGTTGAAAGCTGAACATTCCTAAGGGTAGATGCTGCTGGAATTAGGACTTCCTTGTAGAAGCTTGTGAGGAGAGATTACCATCTTTGCTTGTTTCATTTGGAAGTGGGTGAGCTGATCAGAGTAAAGGAGAACTCTTGTGGACCCTGGGAAGGACCTGCACAACACCAAGGCTCAGGTTGTAATGGTTCCTTTTGTTACCTTTTAATACAAATTAGTCCATTCTTCTCAACAATTTGTTATTTATGAGTTGTTTCATATACTCCTTGGTCTATATGTTAAATATGTTTTATTTTATGTGATATTCAGGTGCTATTTAATCGTTTGATTGTTAGTGAATGCAGGTTTCGAAGAGAAAGAGGAGCTCATCCGGATCAATGAAACTGGACTACTACAACAGCGTTGGGTTACAGGTAGGATCTAAACACTTGATTTCTCATATTGTAAATGCATATTTAGTGAAGGATTGCTCTTATTTGTCTTGTTTGTCACTAGAAAGTCTTAGGCTTCTAGGGAGGTCGGTTGTGTCCGCACTAATGACTCTTTCCGTATGACAGTTTGGTATCAAAGGCTCCCAATCTCTCCTATCATAATGCTTCTCACCTCCACATGTCCCTCTCCGAATGGCGCACTGCATCCACCATGGTATATGATGCAGAAGCATGAGCCTTAAAGACAAAAGACTTTGTATTATTCCAAAAATCCAAGAAACGTTACAAGAAAATGAGTGGGGTCCTTTAGCTGTCAAATTTCAAAGCTTTCTAGATAGGATTTATACTAGAATCTATTATCACGTAAGAAATTCAAGTAGTTAGATGTAGTGCAGATGCTTGAGGAGAATATCATGCAGATTAGATAGGATTAGTTAGTTCGGTCCTTTCATTTAGGATCTCGTTGTTAATTGAAACAGTACTTATGTAAGTTCTGAATCATAATAAGGGGATTTTGATTGACTCGACTTGATTTTCCATATATAATATTTAGTTGCAGAAAATATCTCTCTGTGTAGATTTGGTCAATCTCGGAGGTGTTGCATCCATCTGTACTATCACTGTGTTTTGTTGAATTTCTTGTTTAATTCTAAAAGTTCGAGTATTGTGTAATCGAGTTAATCTCTTTGGAGTGTATTATGAATTGTGGAGTTTGAAAGTATATGGGTTCCTTGTTCAGGATTGAAGGACTGCATTCATCCTAAGCCGTTGATCTTAATTTTAACGCCTTACGATCAGTCCACAACGAGGTTAGCCTGGTGTTAACTCGTATTTTATTAGAAGTGTCTGCAAGTCAGAGGATCTAGTGCCCATCATTATTTGATGGATATCGGCTAAAGAATTGGGCGGATGTTAACTCATGAAATAAACCCAACATCAAATATATTACAGTCCATAAAACCCATCAGGTCCATCCTAAGAAATTGAGCATGTGGAAAAATCTGGACCCGTACTTCTATAAGCCATGTATTTATAAACCTCATTAGGTCCGTGTGGCCGGTTAAAGGCCACGTAGATAACTGAGCGATGATATGGTGATCGTTGGATCACTAAGGTTGCCAACCATTCGGTCAACCTCGCATCACTTTAGTCCAGAGTAAGTAAACCTTGCCTAATAGTCTTGAGATTGTGATTTTGTGATGTTTGAATAGATTAATAAGGCTCATTCTGTTGGGGGAAAGTGGAAGCAGTTCCACTAAGTTAGTCGAATAAATAACTTTATAGATAGATAAGAGATACTCCACAGGAAAGTGAAGAAGGGGTCTAGCCTAAATTACAAGAGATTGTGTCTAGTTTTTAACATTTTTCTATAACGCCTACACCCCAGCCACAATTTGTGGTATTAGAGAAGGTCAAAGACACTAAACAGGATCACAGGGGTTAGAGAAGAAAATCCACTATGGCTTCCAGAGTTGGAAGAGGATGCGGTAGAAGAGGAAGGCCTATTGGAAATACTGAAGTAATGGAAGCTATGCAACATATGTAGGCTAGATTAGAAGCAATGGAAACAGGGAGAGATGAAGATGCTGGATATGTTAGTGATCCTGAAGTGGAGGTTGTAGAAGAGAAGCAACCTATAGAAGTTACTCCTGAAATGATATTCTTTCAGTCAGTGTTGAGATCCACATCTAGACCCAAAAATGAAGTTTCAATTTATGCAGGAGGATTAAATCCTGAGGAGCATATAGACTGGATTAATGACACGGAGAAATTCTTCGATTATGAAGAAACAACAGATGAAAAGAAGGTAAAGTTTGTTGTCACAAAGTTGAAAGGATATGCAACACTTTGGTGGGATGGAGTGCACATAGAAAGAAGAAGACTTGCCAAACAACCAATTAAGAATTGGAATAGAATGGTGGCAAAACTGAAAAGTAATTTTCTACCATGTAACTATCAAAAAACATTATTTAAACAGATGCAGAATCTTAGATAGAGGTCTATGATAGTAAATGAATACAGAAACGAATTCTACAAAGTGAGTATAAGAGTAGGACAAGTCCAAGATATAGATGATAAAGTGGCCATATATGTGAATGGTCTTAGAATGGACATTCAAGATTAGATAAGTGTACTGTATCCTAAAAAAGTGGAAGAGGCTTATCAGATGGTACTGAAAGCAGAAGGAAAACTCTTGAGGAAACAATTTGCTAGAAATATAGGTACTTTTCAAGGAAGGTGAAGATAAGGTGGTAGAGGAAGATCTTCAACACTTGGAGATGGAGCTAGCAATAGCTCAATTTAGCATACACCCACAGGAGGTGATGCAAGTGGAAAAGGGAGTTTTTCTAGATGAAGAGGAGGTAGATGCAGAGGAAGAGAAGTTAGATGTTACAGTTGTCACAAGCTGGGACACCGAGCTTATGACTGCCCAGAAAATATCGGAATACCTCATAGAAATGCAATTATTTCAAAGACTGAAGAGGAAGAAACAACGGTGGCAGAAGAAGAAAATGTACCAGAGAGAGGATATTCTTTGGTAGTTAACAAAATATTTCTAAAGCTGGAAAAGGAAGTTGCTGAACCAATACAAAGGAAGACCTTGTTTAGGATTGTGTGCAAGGTTCAAGGGAAATGTTGTCAGATGATAATTGATAGTCGTAACATTGATAATTTGGTCTCTATAGAAGTGGTGGAGAAATTTAAATTGAAAAAAAAGAAACATCCAGCACCTTACAAGGTATCATGGTTACAAAAGGGACATCAGTTGTTAGTAAATGAACAATGTGAAGTAGACTTGCATTTGGGCAAGTATAAAGATAAGCTATGTATGATGGAAAGAAGAACACCTACAAATTCAACAAAGATGGTGTGAATCATACATTCCTGCCAATAGAAGAAGAAGATACATAAAAGAAACGTGAAGCAAAGACTCTTTTGCTGAGTGGAAAGGAGTACTTACAACAGATGGAGGAAGATGTGGTAAGTTTTTCATCTATTTGTAAACTAAAGGTAATAATTACTTCCACAAAAGTTTCTGATTTACCAATTGAGATTCAAGAGATGCTGGACAATTATTGTGATATAATTGTAGATGACTTGCCTAATGAGTTACCACCCACTAGAAAAATTAGTCATCATATAGATTTGATTCTAGGAGAAAATATACCAAATAAAGCAGCTTACAAGATGACTCCCGCAGAGAATGAAGAAGTAAAAAAACAGGTGCATGAACTATTAGATGAAGGATTGATTAGAGAGAGTTTGAGTCCTTGTGCAATGCCAATAGTGTTGAGCCCAAAGAAAGATGGAGGCTGGAGAATGTGCATTGATTCAAGAGAAATCAATAAAATAACCATCAAGTATAGATTTCCTTTACCTACAATTGAGGATTTAATGGACTGTCTGAGTGGAGCAAGATATTTTACAAAGCTATATATAAAGAGTGGGTATCATCAAATAAGGATTAGAGAAGGGGATGAATGGAAAACTTATTCTAAAATGAATGAAGGGTTGTATGAAAGGATGGTAATGCCTTTTGGGTTGTCGAATTCACCTAGTACATTCATGAGACTTATGAATGAAGTTTTGAAGGAATTTATTGGTAAATTTGTAATAGTATATCTGGACGATATATTAGTTTACAACAGGTCTAAGGAGGAACACATGAGACATTTTAATTATGTCTTACAAAGGTTGTAGCAAGAGAAGCTACTGATAAACTTAAAGAAGTGTTCATTCATGAAGGAAAAATTAGTGTATTTGGGTTTTGTTGTTTCTGTTGATGGATTAAATATGGATCCAGAGAAGATAAAGGCAATCATAGAGTGGCCTTCACCAAAAACTATTTTTGAGGCAAGAAGTTTTCATGGTCTTGCTATTTTTTATAGAAAATTCATAAGGAACTTTAGTAAGATCAATGCTTCTATTATCGACACTACAAAAAAATATAGATAACCATTTAAGTGGATTGCAGAAGAAAAAAGGAACTTTCAATTATTGAGATGAAAGATCACTGAAAAACCTATTTTGGTTTTTCCTGATTATAATAAACCTTTTCAAGTGAAATGTGATGCCAGTGGAGAAGCCATTGGAGGTGTTTTAAGTTAGGAGGACAGACTTGTAGCTTATTTTAGTGAGAAACTGAATGAGTCAAAGAAGAAGTATTCTTCTTATGATAAGGAGTTTTATGCAGTTGTGCAGTCATTGAAGAAGTGGAGACATTACTTGATGTCTAAAGATTTTATACTTTAGTCAGACAACCATGCATTATAGTACATTATGCGACAACCAAAGCTTAACCAGAAACATGCCAAATGGGTAGAGTATCTTCAAGGTTTTAATTTTGTCTTGAAGAATATAAATGTCCAATAAAATAAAGTAGTACATGCCTTATGTAGAAGAAACATACTAGTTCAAGAAAGTCAAATTCAAGTGTTGGGTTTTGCTTTTCTTAAGGAATTGTACGAAAAAGACTTAGATTTTAAAGAGGCATTTGAAGCTTGTAAAAATCATCTTTTATTAGACAGAAGTAAGTGGCTTGATTATTCCTTGCAATATGGCTTGTTGTTTAAAATAAATCATTTGTGCATACCAAATTGTTCGATGAGAGAAAATTAAATCAAGGAGAAACATAGTGGTGGACTTGCAGGACATTTTGGTGCAGATAAGACTTATGAGCAGTTGCATAGGTTTTATTTATGGACGAAGATGAGGATTGAAGTGGAAAAGTATGTGAAGAATTGTAAAGTCTACCAGTATGAAAAAGGAAGAAGCCAAAACACAAGGTTGTATGTTCCATTACCTATTCCAAATAGACCTTGGGATATGGTAAGCATGGATTTTGTTTTGGTTTTGCCAAAGACTCAAAGAGGAAATGATCCAATTTATGTTCTAATTGATAGATTTTCAAAAATGGCACATTTTACTCCATGTTATAAAACTAGTGATGCTACTCACATTGCTAATCTTTTCTTTTAAAGAGATAGTAAGATTGGATGGGTTACCTAAGGGTATTGTTTTAGATAGAGACTTCAAATTTGTTGGATGTTTTCGGAAGACATTGTGGAAGAAGCTTGGAACTAAACTGAGTTTCAATTATGCTTATCATCCTTAGATGGATGGATAGACTGAATTTGTAAAAAGAAGCTTGGGTAATATTCTAAGAAGTCTTACAGGTGAACATCCAAAATAATGGGATCAAGTATTGGCACAAGCTGAATATGCATATAATGACTCTCCTAACAAAAGTACAGGGGAAAGTCCATTTCACATAGTTTATGGAATGCATCCAAGGGGAGTATCTAAATTAAGAAATCTAGGAAAAGTTGAGATGATAAGTTCTAGAGGGGAAGAATTTGCTTCAGAAATGCAAGCACCACATGAGCAGGTAAAACAACAGTTACACAACAGCAACATAAAGTAAAAAAGTAGAGTAGACACGAGAAGGAGAGAAGTTAACTTTGAAGTTAGAGAGTTCTAGCACACCTGAGGAAGGAAATATTTCCAAAAAGAGAGTATAACAAGTTAAAGTTCAAGAAAATTGGACCATGCAGAGTATTGAGAAAATTTTCTTCAAATGCATATGAAATTGAATTACCCTCTGATATTGTAATATCTCCAATTTTCAATTTTTCTGATTTGTACAGGTATGAAGGTGAAAATGAAAATTATATAGTAGAAGACCAAGAGAAACAAGAAATTGATTGGGTAAAACAATTACCTGCAACAAAGGAATTGCAGCTAGAGAGGATTTTAGACAAGAAATTATTGAAGAAGACAAGGGGACAAGAGTATTTTTAGTATTTGGTCATGTGTAAAGATCAGCCAATTGCTGAAGCTACCTGGGTAACAGATGCTACACTACAGAAAATTGGGTAGTTCTATAGAAGAGCTCATGGATAAGAGCCCATGAATAATTTTCTCATGAGGAGTCTGATCCAGGAGCATGAGGCTTAAAGACAAAAGACTTGGTGTTATCCCAAAAGTCCAAAAAAAGTTACAAGCAAAGGAGTGGGGTCCTTTAGCTGTCAATTTTCAAAGCTTTCTAGATAGGATTTAGACTACAATCTAGGATGTATATTATCATGTAATAAATTCAAGTAGTTAGATGTAGTGGATATTCTCAAGGAGAATATCATGCAGATTAGATAGGATTAGTTAGTTCGGTCTTTTGATTTAGGATCTGGTTGTTAATTGAAACAATACTTATGTAAGTTATGAATCATAGTAAGGGGATTTTGACTGATTCGAATTGTTTTTCCATCTATTAGATTTAGTTGTAGAAAATATCTCTCTGTGTAGATTTGGTCAATCCCAGAGGTGTTGCATCCCTCTGTAATATCATTGTGTTCTGTTGAATTTCCTGTTTAATTCTAAAAGTTTGAGTATTGTGTAATCAAGTTTAATCTCTTTCGCATGTATTATGAATTGCGGAGTTTGAAGGCATACGGGTTCCTTGATCGGGCTTGAAGGACTGCATTCATCCTAATCTGTTAACCTTGATTTCAACGCCTTACGATCAGTCCACAACAAGGTTAGCCTGGTGTTAACTCATGTTTTATTAGAAGTCTCTGCAAGTTGGAGGATCCAGTGGCCATAGTTATTCGATAGATAGCGACTAATGAATTGGGCAGATGTTAACTCATGAACCAAACCCGACATCAAATATATTACAGTCCATAAAACCCATAGTTTCCATCCTAAGAAATTGAGCACGTGGAAAAAGTCAGACCCAAACTTTTATAATCCGTGTATTTATAAACCTCATCGGGTTCGTGTGACCGGTTAAAGGCGATGTAGATCATTGAGTGATGATACGGTGACCATTGGATCACTAAGGTTGCCGACCATTCGATCAACCTCGCATCACTTTAGTCACGAGTAAGTAAACCTTGCCTAATAGTCTTGAGATTGTGATTTTGCGATATTTGAATAGATTTATAAGGCTCATTCTATTGGGGGAAAGTGGAAGTGGTTCCGCTAAGTTAGTGGAATAGACAACTTTAGAGATAGATGATTGATACTCCACGGGAAAGTGAAGAATGGGTCCAACATAAATTACAAGAGATTGTGTCTTGTTTTGAATGTTTTTCTATAATGCCTGCACCCCAACCACCGGTATACCCATCATTGTCGAATACCACACTTTGCGTTTATCTTCATCTCCTCCCACGCATAGTACAACCTCCTGCAAACTAAGAAACATGCCCCCTGATTGCGCTACTTGTCTCGGTCCCACTCACAATTGACTACAAGTTGATGACCTATACACAAACTCCAAATTTTGTGTAATACTTCTGGTTGCCATACTATAGTTATGCTTCCACTTCCATACGTGACCCCTCCTTCATCCCTCGATATGTAGGCCTTTGTCCATACGTTGCTCAACTAACATCCTTTGGTCATGATGTTTTAATATATAAAGCCACGTTGCCTCTGTCCATATATAGCACTACCTCTATCCATATATAATGTTGCCTCTATCCATATACTCCCTCGCTATATACACTTTCCCCTTATACCAACTTCGCCAAGTAATAGCTCCCCAAAGTATTACCTTTGTCTTATATATCAGAGTCATATTTTTTTTACAATTTTACACTAGAACTACATTTTTTTTACCACTAGGAGTGAAAATTTTTATATATTGGCAGAAAATTATATTTTTTTATACAGTACACAATATTTAAGATGCATTTAGTGATATCAATTGTTGGAGTATTCCTCTCTAGGAAATAGAACTATCCAGAATGGTCATGGAAGATTAAACACACTCTCATTTTTAATGAGTTGTGGAAAGGAGTTTGTGTAGGAGAAGGAGATAATGAACCTCCAAAGCCCACCTTAGATAAGGAGATCACCATTTGGAAAAACAAGAACAATAATGCCTATGCCTTGATTGCATCATCTATAAATGAAGTGTTGAGTCACCATATTTCACCATTTTCAAATGCTTTTGAAGCCTTACAGAAGATGAAGGAGCTCTATGAATCACACTATGAACTTGAAGTTGTCCAATTGATGATTAAATTGTTTAGCCTTGAATTGAAAATAGATGATCCTCTTGCTTTAGAATCAAAATTAAGATGTATTATGCATGATATAAAAACTAGTGGTGTTCAAATAGACATTCCTCTTGTAATATATGTCAAGGCGCTATATCCCACTTATTCAAATTATCTTTAATCATTGCAAGCAAGTGGAAACATCAAGGAGATTACCTTTGACTCCCTTGAGAAGAATTTTTCTGAGAGAGAGAAGGCTTTTGCAGGGAAGAAGATAAATCCTAAGTCTTGTGAAGAATTTGTATGTCTTGCACATAGAGATAAGAATCATCTTCAAGATTCTTCTAGAGGAAGAGGTGGTCGAAGAAGAAGAGGAAGAAGAAATTTTAGGGGTGGAAGGATAAACATTTCCAAGGAGAAAAGTACGATCTTTATTGCATATGTTGTAATATAGATGGACATGATGCATCCACATGTAAATTTCCTTGGGATATAATTGAGCATGAAATAAATGAATCCAAAGGTAAAACTCATGACAAAGAGAAAGGTAAAGCACCTGAATCTGGTCACTATGTTGTGGCACATTTTAATTTGGGAGTAATTGAAGAATTATTTAATGCTTCACTTGCTTCTTGGAGAAATAATTGGTTTCTTGATTCAGGGGAAACTTACCACATGACTTTTAGAAGAGAATTTTTTGAAGAATTTAATAACAATGTTGACGGAGAAGTATACTTTTCATACAAATAAAAACTCAAGCCATCAAGGCTTGGAACCATCAAGCTCAAATTGCTTGGTCTTCTATAATTTCTTCTGCGTGATATTTATATATCTTGAATCTGAGGAGAAACTTGTTGTCCTTGGTCCACATCCGCCAACAAGGACACTCCATTCATATGTTTTATGGAAAGGTTGAGGTCAGCAAAGAATCAGATCTCTCACTTGTCATGACATGGATAGAATAAGAAATACTTCTGAAGCCGCAAGGTACCTTTATTCGTGCAAAAAAATTATCATACAGTTCCCATTATGATGAAGGTACATTTCCATCATCTTTTATGGAATTCTAGATTTGGACATTTGTATTAGGACAACCTTCACATGTTGAAGAAAAGTGATGTTATTGGTTTGCCTACAACTATTAGGAATCTTAAGCAATGTGATTCTTGGATTCTAGGAAAGCATAACAAACAATATTTTCATGATTCAAATTCCAGAGCACATAGAAAACATGAACTCATTGATTCAGACTTATGTGGCCCAATTCTTATTCCTTCCATAAATGGAAATAAATATATGATATAATTTATTGATGACTAAAGTAGAACGTGTTGGGTTTATTTATTAAAGAAAAAATATAGTGCTTTTCAGACATTGCAGAACTTTCATGCATGGATTGAAAATGATGCAAAATTTCATATTGGCTATATTTCCTTTGATAATGGAAAATAATACACTTCAAATGAATTTGAAAACTACCTTTGCCAGTGTGGGATCAAGCATCAAACAATTGTGCCTTATAATCCCAAACAGAATGGAGTAACTGAAAGAATGGGCTAGACAATCTTAAATATTGTACGTTCCATGATGTTTTTTAGGAATGTAAAATTGATGTTTTGGGCTGATGCAGTTCTATGTGCTGCGTATGTAAAGAACAGATGTCCATCTAATGCTATTAGAAGCAAGACTCCTTATGAAATGTGGTGGGCACATTCCGTCTGTAAAGTATCTCAGGGTCCTTGATTCCACCTATTTTTCCTTGATACCAAAGGAACAAAGAAACGAACTTGGTGCAAGGAGTCAAAAGTGTATCTTCTTGGGGTATTCAAATAACTCCAAAGCATACTGTCTCTATGATGTAGTTAATAAGATGTTTTTTGTATCTATATATGTGACTATTCTTAAATCTTCCAAATATGACATTATTGTTGAGTGACAACTTGATCTCTTGGATAGATTTAGACAAGCAAAGTCATTTCAATAATTTGATAATGAGATTCACATCTTGAAGGGGTTTTCCTATACTAGATCAATCTACGGAACCTTCTTCTGATTAAATCTCTTCCCCACGTGAAGCTTTATCCATTGATGATACCTTAAGTGATTTGGTTGGTAGAATTGGGAGACTAAATCTTGACTCAGCCCCAATTCCGTCAACTGAGTAGCTTGGGCCATCTCAGAAAGGTCCTCCAAAATGGCTAACAAAGACACTTGAAGGTGTTCATCCTGATGAGGTTAGAAAGGCAGGAACAAGAAATCCAACTAGGAAAAATGGAGGTGATGAAGCCAATTTTGATTCACCTATTGATATGGATGTTTCTTATGATTGTTAACTAAATTTGTTTATAGATTTTGAACCATCTTCCTTCAAAGAAGACGCTTCTCATGATGAATGGAAAGAAGCGATGCAAAAGGAGTATGATTCCTTGATCAAGAATGGTTTTTGGAAGTTGGTTGATCCTCCATTGGGAACCAAACCAATTAGCTACAAGTGGGTCTACAAGAACAAGTATAAAGTTGATGGCTCACATGACAAGTACAAATCTAGAGTTGTGGCAAAAGGTTTTTCATAGAAGGAAGGGGTAGATTATGAGGAAACTTTTTCCTTGATAGAAAAGTGGGTTACCATCCATACACTCTTTTCCCTGGCATCTCAGAGAAGTTGAAAAATCCATCAAATGGATGTAAAATAGGTTTTCTTGAGTGGAGATATGAAAGAGAATGTTCTTATGTCCCAACCAGATTGATTTGTTGTGAAGAGCCAAGAACACAAAGTATGCAAGCTTGGGAAATCTTTGTATGGCCTCAAGAAAGTATCGCGAGCTAGGTATGAAGATTTAATTGATCATCTTCTAAAACTAAACTTCAAACATTATGATCTTGATGATGCAACTTTGTTTGTTAAGAAAGTTGTAAAAATAGTTGTATATCTTGTGGTTTAGGTAGAAGATATTTTGATGACAGGGAATAATGAGACAAATGTTGCATCCATAAAGAAGGAATTGAGGAAATGTTTTGAAATGATTGACTTGGGTTATGTTAACTATTATCTTGGTATTGGAGTAACTCAACATACAAATTTTATATTCCTCTCTCAAAAGAAGTACATTGGACATCTTCTAAACAAGTTTGGCATGGTTGAGCACAATCCTTTGACTACTCCAATGGAACAGAACTTGAAGCTCACATCCATTGAAGGAAAAGAATTTGAGGATGCAACAAAGTATAAATAACTTGTAGGAAGTCTCAGCTACCTAACTGTTACCAGAACAAACATCTTCTTTTTTGTTGGAATCCTCTCTAGGTTTATCCAAAAGGCCTCTAAGGGACATTGGCTTACTGCAAAAAGACTTCTAAAGTACTTGAAGGGAACTCAAGACTTTGGACTCAAGTATACACAGGTGGGCGACTTCAGATTGATTGGATACTTTGATTGAAACTTCGATAGAGATAAATAACTTGGGGTATCTACTTCAGGTTATGCTATGAGTCTTGGATCAGGATACGTCTCCTATAGATCACAAAAACAATCAGTTCCAACATATTCCACAATAGACGCAGAGTATTTAGTAGCAGCTGAAGAAATAAAGGAAATTGTGTGGCTCTGGAAGATTGTAGAATATTTGCAGGTGAAACATGTGCATTCAAATTCACTCATGATTGAAAACACTTATGCAATAAATTTGGCCAAGAACCCAAAGTTCCATGATCAAATGAAGCACATCAATATAAAATACCATCTGATTTGACATAATGTTGAGGCCAAGACAATCCATATACACCACTGTTCCACAAATGAGTAGATTGCAAACATCTTCACCAAAGATATTGGAAGAAAAAATTTCAAAAGATTCAAAATGATGCTTGGACTCACCAACATCCCTTCAGATTAAGAGGGGGAATGTTGACACCTAATCATTGGGATTGGGTGAATATATGTAAAATAGTATAAATAGTAAATAAGGAGAATAGGATATGAAGCACAAGAGTCTCTCCCTCCATGTATATATTCATGAGAAATATTAATGCAAACCATAATTCACATTGTGGAGTTACCTCCTGGCTTGACATTCACACATGTATTATTTGACACATCCCTTAGTTGATAACCGACTTCAATAATATTTTCATTTTGTAAGTGGTAAGAGAATATTTAGGTGGGTTTAATTAATAATCAAAGACACATGTATAAGGTATTTAGTCGAATTCGAGGAAAAAAACATCTGTGCAAAATTCCCCCTCTACATAGCCTTTAACCTGCATGAAGTCATGAATGTGTGTAGAATGAAGGGTGTGAGGAAGAGGATGTATATATGAGAGAATAGGGGTGTAGATATAACATTCCTTCACAAGCATGAAATTATTTTAAATTTAAGCAGAAACTTAGTATCCAATATTAATTAAAGTTTATTTTTTATGCGAGTAATAAGTGTTGTGCAGGAGAGTGGTTGTGTGGAGAAACGAGAAAAACTTTAATTTGCAATACTCTACATTTTCGGATATATTTCCCACAAACCAATACATTTTAATTAATTAATTAGTAGCTTTTTCCTATTAAAATATATATCGGGTGAAAAATAAGTGTAGATGACTAACTTTTCATATTACTATATGGATGTGGGATCGTTTATTTGATATCGGGATGAAATAATGGTGTGGGACAAACCATGTATGTAATGTGGTGGTTCCTTCCTTCACGCTTATACAATATACATTATAGCTCTGTAGTTCTCGAGCTTAGTAATATGTAATTATGTAAGAACATTTAATGTTTATTTCTCCTCTGAATTTGTTTTAATTTTAGTTATTGTTTAATTAGAAGCTAGTAGTAATATTAATTTTCATAGAAAGAGGATGTCCTTATAGGTTAACATGATAAAACTAGAAAAAAAAATTACATTTTTTAACAAATATATAAACATTTTATATAATGCATGTGGCATTGAGAGCCCAAGTGTTATCATAACCATGCAAAAATTGTATTGGAAAATTTAGAAGAATATTTATTTAATGAAAATATGTAACATTTCTAGTTATTGTATGTGCCTACAACTACCTAGCATCATCTAGGTCCATTGAACCAAAATTGTGAATAGTGATAGATGATCTCGTTTTGTCTCCAAGAGGTAAGCGTTATTTCAAATAACTTAAATGGAGTGTTAGAAAATATTTTGGAGTGTGAAGCATAAATAAACAAAAAATGAAAGAACACAGCTCAGAAACTAGTTTATAAGTACAAGGCTTATTGATCATTTTAGAGAATAGCCATCATTTTATAATATTTCAGAGTAAATGAAATTTAATACTAACACAATCTAAATCGTATTCAAGGAGATGACCTAATCATTCATGTATTTGGTGAATTGAATACTAAAAAGAATGATATTGGAAATAATGCTTCCATGACTTGCAAGTTGCCATGAGGTGTAACTGTGTGAGTTGCTAAGTTATTAGTTATATCAACTACTTTTAGTAATCTAGATCCACCATTCTCGGATCTAGAGGTATCATGTATTCCTACATATGTAATATGTAATCGTTGTGAGATCAATAAAATTATTATGACTTTGGTTGTGTTAACAATCTCTTGCTCTCTCTCTATTTTCTAACATGGTATCAGAGTGGGTAATAGCTTAACTTCCTGAGTGAGGGACAGGAATATGTGAGAGCCATGAGAATAAATAACTATATTGGAGTAGTTTAGATGTGTTTTTGGTTTTTGTTTTCATTCCTTTGAAGATATTTGTGTAGATTTCTTATGTGTACAATGGATTCACTCTAGCGAGTCACATGAATGGTTAGGTGATTATATGAATTATAATTGAATATATATCTTGGAATATGATGATGAAAAGTTTTGATTCAGCGATCACCCAAAATATTGTGGATATATATTTGCAAATCAATTTATGCCTTTTGCTTGGACGAGTTCATAAAGAATATCGGTGATTTCCTGCGGTGTAAAACTATGGAGCGTTTGATTTATTCCGCTAAGTCGACGGGTGGTGTGAAGGCCATGGAAGTCGCCATATATCAACACATTTTTGCGTGATTTTCCATAGTGGGAATCATCGCCATGAACTTTGCATTCACTGTACGATACAGAAGGGAAAAATTTAGCGTGGAATTTTTTGCTGCAAGGTTTTCCAATATATTGTTCATGCTCTACCAGTGGAATGACACCAACCCAAAAAATCTTGGCTGCAATCTCAACAAATTTCAATAGCTGGACATCAACAACAATAAATAGACTTGTAGATTTCTAGACTACATAATCATTTGTTGCTAACCATGAAAGAAATGACCAAATTTAGCCACGCTTTGCATAGATGATTCAAATAGACAAAAATGGATTTGGGTCATAAATTCCTTGTTAGATATGAATTTTAACTCATAAAGAATTAGTTTTTCATTTTCTTGTCAATTGTGCTCAGGAAAGGTGTGTTTGATATTAATGGTCCTCTCACTAGCATTAGATCATTATGGCTACCTTTAATATGGAGAATCTCAAGGCGACTATTGATATTGTGTTCACTATTGTTATCAGCAGGGGATGATTGTTATTGATATAGAAAGTGCTAGTTAAAGAAAAATGTCCATATTTGCAATGAAAATAGATTCATGAGTCTGTTATTTTGTGTTGTGGGAAAATCTAGTGTTATTTTATTATGTTGTAGTGCATTATTTTTCAAGTGTAGTGTGAAATTCAGATGATGTAGAACCATAAAGAACATGCCAACTATTCAACAAACTAATGTGACCCATCGTGCTTCGGGAGCATAAGTACATGTTATTTATACAAGGTCAAGTTGTATAATTATCTGCTGAATACATTCTGTACCTAGAATGCAATCCTAGATAACTGGTGAATATAGTGGAAGACCATATATTCAATAAATGGTGGCATTTCCATAGTATAGTTCAATATCGAGACTGACCCATTGCGCTCTGGGAGGTTGAGAAGTGTCAATTCTACAAAGCACATCAACGATGGTATGAAACAATTATGTCTTAAATGAATCAATTGGGAAGCTTGAAAGTGTGGTGAAGAAAAGAGTGGAAACTCTGAGATTTCAGAGTATATATGAGTGCTATTGATGACCATATCAGACAAATTTGATAGAGATTCATTCATTGTTGTAATGTCTACTTTCTAGTTTTCGCATGTAAGCATTAAGAGAGGGTATTGGAAGTAATGGTTCCATGAATTCCAAGTTGTCATGAGGTTTAAGTGTGTGATTTCCTAAGTTATTAGTTGTATCAACTATTTTTATTAACTAGATCCACCATTCTCGGATCTAGAAGTATCATATATTTCTATATATCTAATCTTTGTGAGATCAATCAAATTATTGTGTCATTTGTGTTGTGTGAAAATTCTGTAGCTTTCTATCTATTTTTTAACAACTGATATTTGCATATATATATATATATATATATATATATATATATATATATATATATATATATATGTTTTCTATTAATCATATATAGTAGTTACGTCTCTAGGAATCCCTTATATTGGAATTGGGCTCTTTAATCATTTTCTGAATTAATATTTTTGATCTGATGATCTAAATTGAAAGATGTGAGTATATTCTCGTCTTCGCCACTCTATCAATGAATTAAATTGAAATTGATAACATCCTTTAATATTTAAATCAAGTGTTTAAACCTTGTTTAAATTAATTTTTTACCAAATCATCATTAAAAATTTACTGTGACTCTTATTTATGTCCAAGTACGAATATTAAGAAAATAAAATTAGAAAGTTAATGTGAAATGTGCATGTGAAAGAGATAGGTGTCTATTTACATTCTTGAACGTATGCATGATTAAACATGGAGGAATGGACCACAACAACTGAAACGTATCCGTGATTAAACGTGGAGGAATAGAACCCAACAATGGAAACATATGCATGATTAAATGTGGAGGAATAGAACCCAACAACAAAAACATATACATGATTAAATGTGGAGGAATAGATAACACCAACATGGAGGTATAAGGAAAAGGTTTCATGATCCTCATCGATGTGGTGTGGCTATGTAACTGCTTTGGTTGAATTTTTGCTTCATGGCATGCTCTCTTTCACTATACAAGAAGATGGTTTCTATTCCTCATATTTCTCTAAATCAATTTCTCCTTCTATGCTATGCTCTTATTTCATTGAGTCTCAAATAATTGTTGATCATGTAATAGATCCACAAAATATCTCTAGATGTAGTGAATAAATGATAATGGTGATGAGATCTGATAGAAATATAATGGTATAGACGACTCCCTTACACTGTTCTCCTTCTCATGGTAGCATATTGGCAGAGTTACCATGGAAAGGCGTGCAAGTAATATCTTGGATGGCAGCAATATTATTACATCTAAAGTGGTATTGCTGGAACTAGAATTGCAAGCAGTAAATCTAGTGGTATTCTCAATTTCAATTTATTTGCATTTTTTTTACAAATGAATTAATAATTTTTTGAGGAATTGACCTTATTTTTAATAGATTACACACTATTTTCTAGCTTTACATTAACCTTAGAGCTTGATTTCTAAAAATATAAATAGAGCCTCACAAAAATTATATAATTATTCACCAATAAATCTCAAGGTGTGAATGTTTGGTTGTCTCAGGATAAACGTTTAGAAGATTTATGCAAGATCATATCTTCAATTTGCATCAAATCACTGGATAGATTAGGGAATATTGCACTGTAAATCAACAAATTATGAAGATACGCATAACAACAACCCCGGAACAAAAGTGTCCTCTTCATTTACATGGGTGTTTAGTACGAAAAGGTATTGGAATTTTTAGGTAGCATTTTACTCTATAACTTTGAGTATATCAAAACCTTGATGAATACTAGGTGATATGAGACATATATGATGGATTTTTATGGAATTAAATTCATACAAATTGTCCCAACACACTATGATGATGTTTTTGACTTATTGGATATCTGGGTTCTACACACTCACAGAAGTAGTGTAAAGTTTGTACAAAAATTCTCTTTGAATAACTCATACATGTAATATTCTTCTTTTCTTACTGGATTATTTATACATGTGATCTTCGTATTTTATTATTGGATTTAAACATGTTTATGTCGCTACTCAGTGGTACATGCTAATATTTATTATTCTAAACTTGGGAAATTGAGCTCTGAAATAACGGCGGTTATTTCTTATCAGAACAAAAATGATGATTTAATATTTTAAAGAATAAAAATTTATATATGGAGGAACCAACCATTGAAATTCATTTCCCTATTTATAAAATCTGATAAATTTTGGCTCAAATGTAAACCAAATCTTTATAATTTTTGAGTAGCAGAATTGATGTAGCAAATGTTTTATAATGTTTAAAAACAAAATTGAGGAAATTCTTTTGATATTATTCTTTCCTTAGTTTAATTGGTTTATGTTTTTAATTTTTATTTTTTTGGATAAATAAAAAAATAAAATAGAAGAACAAACAAACTTATTAGTTAAAATATACAAATAAATTCAATGTTTTGATTTTCTTCTTTCATATTTAACACATTAATTTTTCTTAGATATCTTGAACTATAAAATTTGATGGGTTTCCAATATAAAATAATAACCTTAGAATTTGATTTAAAATTTAAAATTATATTTTTTAATAAAATGAATTAAAAAGAACAGAGGCATAAACTAAATTTATTGTTTCAATTTTAATATATTTTTGTTAAAATTTTTATTAAAAATATAAACTCAAAATATTAATAACCAATAAATAAATATATATATATATATATATAAAATAATTAGAATTCTCTTTACTTCAAAATAAAAATAATATCTAACACTTGTAAATCCCTGTATCATCAATATCTATCAAACCCTATATCACTCACCTCTTATGACACATATTTCATTCCAAAATTTGTGATACATTCTCATTTTCAAATATAAGAACATAATTATTGCATATGAAATACATTAATTTTTTAGTTAATATAAATTTGAATTATTTATTTAAATTTTACCTTGTATACCTCTAAAATTACAACAAAGGCCATCGTCAATCTTTATTTATATACCCTTCGTTAGCTTTCAGTTTCGTTACTCTTAATTTTAACCAATATGAAATTTTACAAAAGATTCACCGAGTTTAGCCCAGGAAAAATGTACAATAGAAATTATTTATGTATTTGAATAAAAAATCTAACCAATCATATGAGTCTTAAACAAATCCACACTGATGTAATATCTATTTTAGATGATTATGGAATAATTCTCTAATATCTCCTGGATGCGGGTGTTTGAGGTGGCTTTAAATATGAAGGGACAGGGGTGGGGCGAGGTAGATCGACACCTTCCCACCCAGTACAGAACGTTAAATAAAAGTAAGGCGGTTGGCTCTTGGCATGCGCGCAGAGCAAGGTTCATCGGCTCTCATTCCAGCAGCTCCGGTTCACACATCATGTCTACAACACTGGTTCTTCCCTCCGCACGCTCTGGCCTGCATCAGAAGGCGACGTTCTTCAATGCTATAGTTATGGAAGGAGCATCTCGAGGCATGCCAGAGGAGGATAAATCCAGGCTATGTCTCAGGTATGTGGTGAATTCGTCTTTGCTATTTCATTCGATTCATTCTCTCGCCTCTGGCCTCATTTCTAATTTCTGACTGTTTGATGTGAACTTTGTCATTCCTGAGGTCTCTCGGAACTTGCTGGGGAAGGTTACTCTGGTGCTTGGCTCGGCCCTCTTGGCGGAGCAGCTTCTGTTCTTCCTCTCGTTCCTTTCCTGGGTTTCGAGCTGTTGTTTCGATGTCTTTGTCTCGTTGATTCATTATCTTGTCTCAGGCCTCGTTTCTGGTTTCGGGTTGTGGGATGTTGGCCCTGTCATTCCTGAGGCCTCTCGGGATTTGCTAGGAAGGGATAATTCAGTGCTCAGCTCTGTTCTCTTGGCGAAGCGGCTTCAGTTTTTCCGCTGGCTCCCTTCCTGGACCTTGGGTCTCTGCTGCGAAGTTTTTTCGATCTGCTGGCAAAGCTGTTGCCATCTCCCGGTCCTCGCTGTTGCTCTACCTACCTGGCATCCCATTGCTGCTCTCTCCCAGATGCCTCGTCTGTGCCAAAAAATGGGGTGCCAAAGACGCCAACCTCAGTGCGCGCCTTCCAGTTCGTCCTCTGATTCACCTTCCCTCTCCAGTGAGTTGTTTGCAGGCTGCTACCCCAGCACCCGTAGTGGGAGAGGGCGGCTCCATTCCTCTAGCTACCACCCTGGGCCTCCTTCCACGTCTGGCTCTACAATCTTCACCTTTAACAGCTCTCTGAATCGCCCTAGGATAATTGCTCATATCTTGGTGGTTTTCCATGAGGATGATCAGACAGAGGACTCTGGATCTCATTTGGGAGGTTCGGGGGCAATCTCTATTCCATCTTCTTCCCTCCAGCTGGGTATTGGAAATGCGCCTCGACATGATTTGAATGTACAGGTTCGCAGCGCTCAAGATGTGGTGATGGCGCCGGTTGACCCTCATCCCTCTGATCAGAATGCGGCTCAAGCAAGGGATTTGCCAGATTATGGTTGGTGTTGTATCGAGGAAGAGCCTCCAAATGACTAGTTCGCTCACCCCAACCTCGTCTTCGTGTAGTGCGACCCTTTCCACTAGGCAAGTTTGTAATGCAAACAGTTTTGTGGTTTTCCAGTGTTTTTTGGCATTTTTCTTAATTCTGCATTATCAAGAGAATCTCAACCCAGTCTCCTGCGTGGGTCCTGAAAACTGACCCAACAATGAGCTCACTGCAGTCAGTCTTCTCATATGCTTTTCTTGACAGTTCTGCCTCTCTTCAAAGCAGAGTTTTGACTTTGGTCATGTTGTAATTGTACCTCCTTACTTTGTTAATAGATTAATCTTATTTAGAAAAAAAAAAATCTCCAATATCAATTATCTATTTAGATCATCATGATTTTTTAAAATTAAATAATTATTTTAATAAATATTTGCTTTGAGTTAAGTTAATGATTTCATTTTAATATTATTTAAATATATATTTAAACATTAAATTATTATATATAAATTGGATATTTAATGAATATTTATCTTATAATCAGATTAATAATCACATTATAATATATTATTTAATTCCGCCACATATTTTATTCCCAAATTTTGTGTCATTTTGAGACTTGATAAATGCAAACCTTCGTTCACATAGAAATGATAGAACGGATAACGCTAGATTTTGTAGCCGCTAAGAGAAATATTTTCTCTTCGACTCAACTTCGAGATTTTCAATTTTCTTTACATGCAAAAACAAACTATTAATTATTATGGAACGTAAATATTTATCTTAAACTATTAATTGTTATGGAATGTAAATATTTATTTTTTATTTTATTTAAATTTTATGAGAAAATTTTTGTGATTTTTGTTTAACTTATTTGAATGATATTTTTAATATAAAAAATTCAATATTTTAAGTTTTTATTTTTATAGGATTTAAATTATAAAAAAATTGTCATTTAAAATTATAATTGATAATAAAATTATATAACATAAATTAAATTTATTATATTAATTTTAAGTTATATTCATCTTTATACATACTAGTGAAAATGACTAAAATATACATATTGAAAATACATGAAATATTCTCATATTCACATATAACCATACTCTAGGCTTAGGAGCATTGTCGAATTTTTTTTTGTCTTAGTTTCATATAAAAAAGAATTAAAAGAAGGCATAAATATTTTAATGTAGGGAGTGAAAAACAATATTAATATTAATAAATAAGAATAATAACATCTTTTTTCCATAACTGAGTATAAAATTATTAATAAAAATTAAAAATTAAAAAATCTATTCATTTTAACAATATTAATGATATTAGCACTAATATTCTTGATACAAAGTGTATTAACATTAATATTAGTAAATAAAATTAGTAATATTTATATTTCCATTATTTTAACCATTGTTCAAATGGGTGACCATAATTTATGACAAAAATATGGTCAATCATTACCAAATATGTGAAACCATCACAAAACATATTGAGCCATGGGAAACTTATGTCAATTATGACAATCATGGTCACCTTTGGTTAACCATATTTACCATAATCAACCTATTAAAATCATGGTCAACCCATATTTAGCATGGAAAACAATGGTTAAAATGCTCAAACATGGTCAACCTAAGTCACCATGGTAAAATGTAGACAACGTAATGGTTAACCATAATGGTCTACAGTTTTCAACCATGGAAAACAATGGTGAAGCCTCGTTGGATATGCTCAACGATGGTCAAACATTATGGTCATAAATGGTCAACCATTTTGGTCATAATAAAGGGTTCATACTATTATAGTTTATAATAAAGAGTTTAATATTAGGGTTTATAATGTTGGCTTTAATATTAGTGTTTATAATGTAGGGTTTATAATATTGGTTTTAATATTAGGGCTTATGATGTAGTGTTTATAATATTCAAACATAATCAACCATAATGGTTAATCAAGGTCTCTATGGTCAACCATGATCAACGATGGTGAAACAATGTCAATGAACATTAACCAAGTTCATACAAGATCAACATAATTAGAATGGTCAACGAATGTCTACCAAGGTCAACGTCCCATTGTTACATTACATTGCAATTTCATTCAGGTCAACCATGATCAACCATTGTGAGCTATGATGAGCCATTATCAACCATGCTCAACCACGGTGATACATGGTTGAACGTGGTCAACATAGTTAGTCATGGTCAACCATTATCAACTATTCTTTATAATATTAATCACTTAGGTTTATAATATAAATAATCTCTTCGGTTTATTTCTTAGGGTTTATAATATTTGTTTTATTGGAGCTTATAATATTAGGTTTAATAGAGTTTATAATATTTGATTTATAATATTAAGTTCAATATTAGGATTTGTAATACAGGATTTATAATATTTCGCCTTATAATATTGAAACATAGTCAAATAAATTCGACCATTGGGTTTATAATATTGCAGTTTTTAATACCATATTTATAATATTGTGTTTAATATCAGGGGTTTCAATTTTTCGGTGTCTAATTGTCAGAGTGTGACAAGCATCATCACAATGCTAGTGTCACAATCATTGTTACAATGATATATTACATTGCAATTTATTATTAATAAAAATAAAAATTTGAAAATTCTATTCATTCTAACAATATTAAAGATATTAACATTAATATTCATAATATAAAGTGTATTAATAGTAATATTAAAATAAAATTAACAATATCTACCTTTTAATTTAGTCAAATATTGTCATATATTGTGAATATTATCAATCATTGTTACTCATAGCCATGTATGGTTGAATGTCACATTGTGACAAGGATAGTCTCACCATGAAAATAAACCATGTATATTCTAGTGTTTGTAATATTTATATTTCATTTTACCAATATTGGGTTTATAATATTGTCCCTTGGGTTTAAGATTATTCCCTTGGGTTCATGGTCCCTTGGGATTTTAGTATTAATCCCTTTGGCTTGTGTTTCCCTTGGGTTCATAACATCAATCCTTTGGGTTTATTATTAACTTGGCTTTATAATATCAATAATGGTCAACCATAGTCAACCATAACCAACCATAGTCAATTGTGGTCAATGATGGTCTGATCTCGCATTATGATGAAAATTATCTCCACTTAACATTTATATACCTCGGGATTATAATATTAGTCCCTTGGGTTTAATATTATTCCCTTATGTTCATAATCCCTTAGGTTTTTAGTATTAATCCCTTGGGTTTATTGTTCCTTTGGGTTTATAATATCAATCGCTTGGGTTTATTATGATGTCAACCATGGTCAATCACAGTCCATCATGGAATTTGATAAGGATTGTCTCAATATTAAAATCAATGATGGCCAATCATGTTTATTTTAGTATTTATAATATTTAACTTATGGTTTATATACATTGGGTTTATAATATTAGTCCCTTGGGTTTAATATTGTTCCCTTCGATTCATACTTCCTTGGGGTTTTAGTATTAATCCCTTGGGTTTATAATATCAATCCCTTGGGCTTATTATTCCCTTATGTTTATAATATCAATCATGGTCAACCATACCATGGTTGAATGTCACATTGTGACAAGGATTGTATCACTATGAAAATAAACCATTTTTATTTTAGTGTTTGTAATATTTATATTTCAGTTTACCCAATGTCCAGTTTATAATATTAGTCCCTTGGGTTTTATATTATTCCCTTTCCTTCATAGTCCCTTATGTTTTTAGTATTAATCCCTTGGGTTTATGTTTCCCTTGGGTTCAAAATATCAATCCCTTGGGTTTATTATTAACTTGGTTTTATAATATCAATCATGGTCAACCATAGCCATACATAACCAACCATGGTCAACTATGGTCAATGATGGTCCCACTCTCGCATTATGAAAAAAATTGTCTCCACTTATGGTTTATATACCTTGGGTTTATTGTTACTTTGGGATTATAATATCAATCGCTTGGGTTTATTATTCCCCATTCAACCATCGTTTATTATGATGTCAACCATGGTTAGCCATGGTCCAACATGGAATTATGATAAGGATTGTCTCAATATTACAGTCAATGAGTCAATCATGTTTATTTTAGTGTTTATAATATTTATCTTAGGGTTTATATACGTTGGGTTTATACTATTAGTCCTTTGGTTTTAATATTATTCCTTTGGGTTCATAATCCCTTGGGGTTTCAGTATTAATCCCTTGGGTTTATTATTATATTGGGTTTATAATACCAATTCCATGGGTTTATTATTCCATTATGTTTATAATACCAATCATGGTAACCATTGTCAATCATAGCCAACCATTGTTGAATGTCGCATTGTGACAAGGATTGTTTCACTATGAAAATAAGCCATGTTTATTTTAACGTTTGAAATATCTATATTTGGGTTATACAATGTTCGGTTTATCATATTAGTCCCTTGGGTTTAATATTATTTCCTTGGGTTCATAGTCCCTTGGGGTTTTAGTATTAATTTGTTGGGTTTATGTTTCCCTTGGGTTCATAATATCAATCCCTAGGGTTTATTATTAACTTGGCTTTATAATATGAATCATGGTCAACCATGGTCAACGATAACCAACCAAAGTCAACTGTGGTTAATGATGGTTCGATCTTACATTATCACCAAAATTGTCTCCACTTACGATTTATATACCTTGGGTTTATAATATTAGTCCCTTTGGTTTAATATTATTCCCTTCGATTCATAATCCCTTGGGTTTTTAGTATTAATTCATTGGTTTTACTCACGTGGGCTTCATTGGGGGAGCAATACCATACCACATGGGTTCATATTAGGGGATATGTATTGAGGAATAAATGGCATAATATATTGGGGTATATATAGGGGGTAAAGGGTTTTTATATTGGTAGTTATAAAAAATGGAGCTCAAAGTCATTGAAAAAATATAAAGGGGTATAAAATATGTTAATGAAAAAATGGATACCCACAATATCTAGTGGAAGTAAGGGTTTTTTAAATTGGGAGGGCGAATTGAGTTTGTATTGGTAGGGGGTTAAATAATGTGATTTTTAGGGGTTATTTCCAATATGTATTGGAATTAGGAGTATTGTTTAATATGCCACGAATGCACTTGATAAGCCAGAGGTTCATTGAATGAAGCCCCCATGGGTTTACTATTCCTTTGGGTATATGATATCAATCACTTGGGTTTATTATTCCCCAGTCAATCATGGATTATTATGATGTCAACCATGGTCAACCATGGTCCAACATGGAACTGTGACAAGGATTATCTCAATATGACAATCAATGATGGTCAATCATGTTTATTTTAGTGTCTATAATATTTATCTTAGGGTTTATATACGTTGGGTTTATAATATTAGTCCCTTTGATTTAATATTATTCCCTTGGGTTCATAATCCTTTGGGGTTTTCGTATTAATCTCTTGGGTTTATTATTCCATTGGATTTATAATATCAATCCCTTGGGTTTATTATTCCCTTAGGTTTAAAATATCAATCATGGTTAACCATTGTCAATCATAGCCAACCATGGTCAACCATGGTTTAATGTCACATTGTGACAAGGATTGTCTCACCATGAAAAAAGCAATGTTTATTTTAGTGTTTATAATATTTATATTAGGTTTACTAGTGTTGGGTTTATAATATTAGTCCCTTGGGTTTAATATTATTCCCTTGGTTTCATAATCCCTTGGGGTTTTAAAATTAATCCCTTAGGTTTATGTTTCCCTTGGGTTCATAATATAAATCCCTTTGGTTTGTTATTAACTTGGTTTATAATATCAATCATGGTCAACCATAGTCAACCCTAACCAACCATGGTCATTTGTGGCCAATCATGGCCCGATATCGCATTATGACAAAATTTATCTCCATATGAAAATAATTCACAATCATGGACAATCATGGTCAATGATGGTCAGCCATACTTGATGATGGTCAACCATTCTTTATAGAATCAAACATGGCGGACCATTGTCAATTATTGTAAAACATGTTTGAACATTGTGTTGTGACAAAAAAATTTCTCGATATGAAAATCAACCATGATCAACTATGGTCCAATGTTGCATTGTGACAAAGATTGTCTCGATATGAAAATTAACCATTTTCAACCAAGGTCCAACATGGAATTGTTATAAGGATTGTCTCAATATGGAAATCAAGCATGGTCAATCATGTTTATTTTATTGTTTCTAAAATTTATCTTAGGGTTTATACACGTTGGATTTATAATATTAGTCTCTTGGGTTTAATCTTATTCCCTTGGGTTTATAATATCAATCCATTAGGTTTATAATATTAATCATGTTAAACCATGGTCAATCATAGCCAACCATGTTCAAACATGGTCAAACCATATGGATATGGAAATCGACCATGGTCAACCATGGTCCAACGTTGTGTTCTGACAAAAATTGTCTCAATATGAAAATCAATCATTGTCAACCATGGTTAACCATGGTCCAACATTGCATTGTGACAATGATTGTCTCTATGTGGAAGTAAAAAATGGTCAACCATGTTTATTTTAAGGTTTATAATATTCATGTTAGGCTTTATATACCTTGTGTTTATATTTTTTATACCTTAGGTTTATTATTCCCTTTGGTTTATAATATCAATCGCTTGGGTTTATGGATCCAAGTGTTCATATTCCTAGGGTTTAATATTATTCAACAGTCGTCAACCATATTCAACTGTGGTCAACCATGGTCTAATGTTGCATTGTGACAAGGATTGTCTCAATATGAAAATCAATCAAGCTCAACCATGTTTGTTTTAGTATTTTTAATATTTATCTTAGGGTTTTTATACCATGGGTTTATAATATTAGTCCCTTGTGTTTAATATTATGCCCTTAGGTTCATAATCCCTTGGGGTTTTAATATTAATCCCTTAGGTTTATTGTTCCTTTGGGTTTATAATATCAATCAGTTGGGTTTATTATTCCGTGATCAACCATGGTTTATTATGGTGTTAACCATGGTCAAACATGGAATTGTGACAAGGATTGTGTCAATATGAAAATCAACTATGCTCAATCATGTTTACTTTAGTGTCTATAATATTTATCTTAGGATTCATATATTTTGAGTTTATAATATTACTCCCTTGGGTTTAATATTATTCCCTTGGGTTCATGATCCCTTTTATTTGTAGTATTAATCCATTGGGTTTATTATTCCCTCAAGTTTAAAATATCAATCCATTAAGTCTATAATATTAATCATTTTCAAGCATGGTCAATCATAACGAACCATGTTCAACCATGGTCAAACAAGGTTGGATATCGAAATCAAGCATGGTCAACCATGGTCTAATGTTGCATCCCAGAATGATTATCTCGATATGAAAATCAATCATGGTCAACAATGGTTGACCATGGTCCAACATTCCATTGTGAAAAGGAGTGTCTCTATATGAAATCAACCATAGTCAACCATGGTTATTTCAGGGTTTATAATATTGACGTTATGGTTTATATACCTTGGGATTATCATTATTATCCCTTAGGTTTATTATTCCCTTGGGTTCATAATTCCTTGGAGTTTTAGTATCAAGCTCCTGGGTTTATTATTCCTTTCAATTTATAATATCAATCCCTTGGGTTTATTATTCGCTTAGGTTTATAATATCAATCATGGTGAATGATTGTGAACCATGGTCAATCATGGGGTTTTAGTGTTTTAGTATTAATCCCTTAGGTTTATTTTTCCCTTGGGTTCATAATATCATTCCCTTGGGGTTATTATTAACTTTGGGTTATAATATCAATCATGGTGAACCATGGTCAACCATAAACAACCATTTTGTGATGTCACATTGTTGAAAAAATTGTCTCCATATAAAAGTCATGGACAATCATTTTCAACCATGGTCACCCATGGTTGATCATGGTCAAGCATGTTTTATAGAATCAAACATGGTCAATCATGGTCAATCGTGGATTTTTGTAATAATCCCAATGGTTTGTTATTCCTTTGGGTCAAACATTGTGAATCATAGTTAGCCATGGTCAACCATGCTCAAATGTTGCTTTGGTACAAAGATTGTCTCGATATGAAATCAACCATGGCCAACCGCGGTCAACAATGGTCCAATGTCACATTGTGACAAAGAATTAATTATTATTATGTAAATATGAATTAATTATTATTATTTTATTTAATTAAATAATATTCGTATTACTATTATTTAATAATATTTATTTAAAAAATATTACTATTGTTTAACAATAATTATTTTTTTAACTATTATTTATTTATTTTTATTAGTAAATTATTATTATTATTATTTTTATTATAACTTATAAAATAAAATAAAATAAAAATATTTATATTTTTTCTAAAAGAAATATTAAATATGAACCATGCTCGTTGGTTCGAAACACATCGATAAAATTTTTCTAATGTGATATTTCTATAAACTCAGATTATGGATCACAAAAGCTTAAATTCAAATAAAAATATTAAAAATTAATATTTTTTAATAAAATAAATAATTATTTATTTACATCTCATAATAATAATAATAATTATTATTATTATTATTATTATTATTATTATTATTATTATTATACATTTGCAATGATACGTGTCATACATAAAATCAATGATTATGATTTGCAATGATTTATTTTATAAAATAAAATAATTATTGTTATGAAAATTATTATTGATAATTAATATTACTAATATTATTATGAGTTAATAATAATAATAATAATAATAATAATAATAATTATTATTATTATTATTATTATTATTATATTTTTTCTTTGAGGCATGTGTGCTTCATTTTTTTGAAGTTGAATGCTGGAGTATTCACAGTAATAATCGTACTTGTCAACATTTCAAATCCTAAGAGGGATCCATCATCACTACAATTTCTAAACTATTATATTATTATTATAATAATTATATAATTATATTAATATAATAATTATATAATAATAATATTATATTAATATAATAATCATAAATTATAATAATATTATTATTATAATATTAACATAATTGTTGACACCTAATCCTTGTGGTTGGGTAAATATCTGTAAATAAATAAATGAGAAATGTGAACAGTCATCGGGAGAGGAACTCAACAGTCTCTCGCTCATGTATATAACAGACCTACCTGATTGAATGAATATACGAATCAGTTTTTTCTTTGTGGAGCTATTGCCTAGCGTGACATGGTATCTGAGCCAGCTCCCAAAATAGTTGTAACTCCCTTCTGCCTACTGCTCCTTGTCCTCTCTCCCTGTGGAGTCTGTCTACTGTGCTCTCTGTCCTCTCTGTCTGTTGTGCAGTCTGCCCACTATTCTCTAAATTCAGAAGTCATTGAGCATAGCAGCGTTTGTGATGAACGCTGGGGTGGTGAGCGTGGAACTGTTTGAATAATGTTGCGACTGTTCCTTTTTTCCATGTAAAATACGTTGAATAATGTTGCGATTGTTTCCTTTTTTCATGTAAAATATGTTGGTTAAGAATGACCTCCCTCCACACTGGTCTAATAGCGCTCCAGCATAATTTCTACAATTATACATTTTATATTTTATAGCGTTGTTGCAAACTGTCAGAACAAATTGCTATATATTTTACATACGTTGTTTGATTATGACGGTCTGTAACCCTTGATACATTTAGAACTCCATTTAATACCACACCTAGAGCTTTTAAACACTGATTTTCATGCCTGCTGAAATGGTCGTTTCTTTGATTCAAAGGTGAAGTTAGTTTTTTAATTTCTGTGTACAAATGGCGGCAGCGATGATGGTGGTGTCATCGCGGGAGGAGAATTTCTACATGGCGAAGCTGGCCTAAGCCTTTGGCCTGTGGACAGCTGCTGCTACTTGTGGAATCTGTCCACATTCAGAAGTGGAATAACGTTGTTGCTCTCAACACCGAAAAGATTGAACGATTGGCTACAGAAAGGTGTATGCGTTGGCTCAGAAATGTTGTCAAGCTGTTTTGAACACTGTATATGTTAGCTCCAGAAACGCTGTCACATGGTATATTTCTTTAAATAGTTGAACGCTGGCCTGTTCTAATATTTTTTCAAATATTTGAAAGCAATACCGATACATTTGAACATTGAAGCGAAAGTTAATAATAGCTTGTATGAAGCTGTAATGTTCTGTGACTTGCAGTTATCAATGAAAAAAAAAAAATTAAGACAAAATCATACAGTGGGAGAGTATGTAATTGCCATAATTTATGATTGAAAAAAAGGGGGGGGGGGGGGGGGGGGGGGGGGGTCCTCTTTCATTTTCGCATTCAAGGATGGCGATTTAGATTTGTAAAGGGAAGAAGTGGTCAGTAGTAACTGAAAGATATTTATTGTTTTAAGTATAACCGCATGAATATGGACAAAGGGATGACTTCATGTATTTTTAAGAGGGTTTGTAACTTGTGATATTGAGAGTCCAAATTCGTCTGGACTACGTTCTTTAGCCTTTTAATAGACGCAGTGCTTTATGTTGTTGAGGGTATTTTATACTGCCATATTCTATACTTTAAAGTTGTGCAGATGAATGTGAATTGACATTTGAGTTTGCTGTCCAGTCACATCAGAACTATATTTTTCCTTCCCATTAAGAGTAAAATTTTGCAGCAGAAGTATTTTTTTTTGTTACAGTATGCATTCAAGAGGAAGAGGAAGATATTTCAGAGGCAGGGGGGCAGACATTCTCAAGGAGAAAAGGCAGATTTGCACTGCATTCACTGCAAAAGAAATGGATCACATGATGCCTCTACATGAAAGCTGCCATGGGACAAAATTGAGCAGAAAAGAAACCAACAGAAAGGTAAAACTGATGATACAGACAAAGGTAAAGCACCTGAATCCACTCACTATGTTGAGGCACAATGTAACATTGGAGTAAATGAAGATTTGTTTAATGCTTCACTTGCTTCATGGAAAAATGATTGGTTGCTTGATTCAGGAGCAACCTGCCACATGACTCATAGAAAAGATTTTTTTGAAGATTTCACTCACAATGTTGATGGAGCAGTATACTTTGCAGATCATTCAAAAATCAAGCCATCAGGGCTTGGCACAATCAATCTTAAATTGCCTGGTCTTCATGACTTTCTTCTGGATCATGTTCTATATCTCCGATAGATCAAGAGAAACTTGTTGTCCTTGGTCCACATCCACCAGCAAGGTCACTCCATTCATATGTTTGATGGAAAGCTTGAGGTAAGAAAAGCAACTCACCACTCACTTGTCATGAGGGGAATAGAAGAAGAAAGGCTTCTCAAACCGCAAGGAACATCTGCTCATGCACAACATTTCTCATATAATTCTCATCATGAAGAAGGTACACTTTCATCAATTTTATTATGGCATGCTAGATTTGGACATTTGAACTATGACAGTCTCCGCTTATTAAAGAAAAATGGTGTTGCTAGTTTGCCTACAATTCCTAGAAAACTTAAGCAATGTGATGCTTGCATTCTAGGAAAGCATAGCAAACAATCCTTTCATTATTCACATTCAAGAGCACATAGGAAACTTGAACTCATTCATTCAGATTTATGTGGTCCAATGCATGTTCCTTCTGCAAATGGAAATAAATATATCATGACATTTATTGATGACTACACCAGAATGTGCTGGGTTTATTTATTGAAGAACAAATCTGATGCTTTTCAAACATTCAAGAATTTTCATAAATAGATTGAAAATGATGCACAATCTCATATTGGGTCTATTCGCACTGATAATGGTAAATAATACACATCAAATGAATTTGAAAACTATCTTCTCCAACATGGGATCAAACATCAAACAACTGTGCCTTATAATCCTCAATAGAATGGTGTAGCTAAAAGAATGAATAGAAAAATTTTGAATATGGTACGATCCATGCTTTTCTTCAAAAATGTAAAGATAATGTTTTGGTGTGATGCTATTCTATGTGCTGCATATATAAATAATAGATGTCCATCTAATGCTATAAGAAACAAGACTCCTTATGAAATGTGGTATGGACATGTTCCTTCGGTAAAACATCTCAGGGTCTTTGGTTCCACATGTTATGCTTTGATACCAAAGTTACATAGATACAAAATTGGTGCTAGAAGTCATAATTGTATCTTCCTAGGGTATTAAAATACCTCCAAAGCATACCGCTTCTATGATGAAGTAAATAAGAAATTTGTTGTATCTAGAGATGTAATTGTTGGAAATACTAAGAGGGGGGTGAATCAGTATTTCTTTTTCTCACTATTGTTTTACTAGTTAAAACATATATGTTCAAAACACAAAATGAACAGCAGGAATAAATGCTTTTATCAATATAACTGTGCAGTAAAATAAATACAATAAATAGATTGTCATAATTGGTTGTCAAGCTCCAACTTGGACTTTGGTGAGGCTCCAACCTCCAGAGCACCAACTCTATTTTGCCAAGACACCAATCTTGGACTTAGGAGCACCAACTCCCAAGGACTTCAATCCTGTTCAATTCTGAGGCTCCAACCTCTTTGGTATACACTGGTGTGCTGCTGGGCTCTTTTCATCTTCCACTGCTTCTGTTGCCCCCTTTTCATCTGCTGCTTTCACTATCTCATGCTCAGGTTATACCGTTCATGAACAACCACTACAGTTCTCTGTTTTTGCTGCTTCTATATGCTCCACGCCCCTGTCCATTTGTTTCCTCTTACATGCTAGCTCTTTGGCTTCCTCCTCACTTGATCGCTTAACACTTCGGCTTCCATTCCTTTGCTTCTTCTGTCTATACAAGTGTTCCAAAATCTGAGTAGAAAAACCCAAACTCCCCTTTTTTAAATAAAACTCGGCCCTTGACCTATGGTTAATACCTTACAGGATTTATCGGAGGCGTTTAATCACCCATCGGAAGCCACCACCCGAGCGTTTTAATCAACCATCGGAATCCACCACCCGAGCATTTTATCAACCATCGAAAGCCACCAACCGAGCCTTTAATCAACCATCACCAAGCGCTTTAATCAACCATCACCGAGCGCTTTAATCGACCATCGGAAGCCACCTTTTATTCGGCGCTTTCTATCAATAATCAACCATCGGAAGCCACCACCCGAGCCATTAATCAACCATCACACAGGCTTTATCAACCATTGCACAGGTTTTAATATATACCTTAACCCTGCGGCCATGTATCATATAATACACGGAAAACATTATAAACCCTCGTTCTAATTCAAATGCGGGACTTCAATTATTATGCACCCGCCTTTACAATTATCGGCGGGTTCGGATTTCGGTGGTCGCAATAACTCTTAAGCCCAAACCTTCGACGAGGTGCGGACTCGATATGGCTTTAGACTCCCTTTAATATTGTTTCGGGTCCGATGAACATTGGCTTTCGCTATAAACAATAGACCCATTCCTCCGATGTAACGCGGACCCGATGCCTCCTTACATTTCTTCCTAAACTGAACTCGAATCCGTCATATCGGCAGATTCCTTATCGACGAGTCTTGATGGGTTGCAGACCCAATCTCCTTCAGGCTGCTCCAAATATAATTTCAGCTCCGGATGATTTCAGCGATCGCTACCTCCGCTGCTCCGATGCGATACAAGAGTTCTGCGGACGTGATATGATTTTACACTTCAATTGATAAGAGTTTCGGCTCCGGATTTCGGAGCTTGCACCTTGAACAGTTCCGACATTCTGGATGCGATATATTATAGACTGTTTTTAATAAGTCCATCGGGTCCATGCCTCTATCGCAATCGGTAGATTATAGCGCCATCCCTTACGACTTGCGATCACTGCGGATGCGATATGATATTAAGCCACAGTCTATATTCCCGTCGGGTCCATAACCGTATATCGCAATCAGGGGTTTCAGGAGTGATAGCCCTTTGAGACCAGCGACATAGCGGATGCGATATTACATTTAGCCAGTTTATAACGGAGCCGCGCATCCGTGTTATTATATCGCCTCTCTCTCTCTCTCTCTCTCTCTCTCTCTCTATATATATATATATATATATATATATATATATATATATATATATATATATATATATATATATATATATACTCCTCAATACTCTCGATAGTTCTTCCTTTGGCATTGTTGTTTATAATATGTGCCCGCCGATAGTGTTAAGGAATATATATATGGGTTTTCTCCTTCGATGGCCCTATTTTCTTGGAATATAAATATGGCTCCTCTTGGCTCCTCTTGCTCCATCTGCTCCTCTCGGTCCATTTTCTCCATTTGCTCCATATATATTGCTCCTCTTGGCTCCTCTTGCTCCATCTGCTCCTCTCGGTCCACTCTGTTTGCTCTTGTAGCTCCTCCGACGGCTCCTCTTGCTCTGACACTCCTTCGATATGGCTCCTCTTGCTCTGGCACTCCTCCGATATATGTGGCTCCTTTGGCTTGGTCCGCTCCTCTTAGCTCCTTTTGCTCCTCTTAGCTCTGATATTCTCTGTCTCCTCCTCTTGAATATTTCCATATTGACATGAATGATAATCTATGTCCAACAATCTCCCCCTTTGTTATTGATGGCAATATTCTTCTGCTTTCTCCCCCTTTGACATCAATGGCAAAGGAATGCATACGAACTCCCCTTGTCAAACTTCTCCCCCTGTCCTATTGCATCTTTATGAATGAACTTGAGTGATGATAAAGAAATAACCCCCATCTTTTGTTGAAGATGTTCGAATGCTTCCCGAGGAAGAGGTTTTGTGAAAATATCAGCTATCTGCTCCTTAGTACTGATATATTCCAGAGCGATGTTTTGTTCAGCTACTTGCTCACGGAGGAAATGATACTTGATTGGTATGTGTTTGGTTCTTGAGTGCATCACTAGATTTTTGCTGAGACTGATAGCACTAGTGTTGTGACAATAGACGATAATCGGTTGATTTGTACATATGTCGAGATCTTTTAGGACTTCCTTCATCCAAATTATTTGAGAGAAACAGTCTGTTGCAGCAATATACTCGGCTTCGGTTGTGGATAATGATATGGATGACTGTTTTTTGCTGAGCCAGGATACCAAAAGTCTCCTAGGAAGAATGCATTCCCACTAGTACTTTTCCGATCATCTATGTTTCCAGCCCAATCAGCATCGGTGTATGCAGTTACAGTCAATGTTGAACTCTTTGGGTACCAGAGACCAAAATCAAAAGTTCCCTTCAAATATCTGAGAATTCTTTTTACAGCTAATAAATGAGATTGTTTGGGAGCCGATTGAAATCTTCCCACCATTCCTACTGCTTGCATTATGTCTGGTCGTGTGGCTGTTAAGTATAGAAGGGCTCTAATCATTGACCTATAATGAGTTGCATCTACTAGAGGGGAGTCATCATCTTTTCTCAGTTTGCAGTTTGTGGCCATGGGAGTGCTCATGGGTGCACATTCCTCCATTCCATATTTTTTGAGCATGTCTTTTAGGTATTTGGCTTGAGATATACACAATCCTGCTCTGGTTTGAGATACTTGAAGTCCAAGGAAGTGGGACAGTTCACCTATCATTGACATCTCAAATTCTTTTGCCATGCATTGAGAAAATTCATGGCTCATTTCATCATTATTACTAGCAAAAATGAGATCATCAACATAAACAAGAGCAACTAGTAACTTACCTTGATCTGTCTTTATGTATAGATTGCTTCTAGCCACTCCCTTTTTGAAGCCTTGTTGTTGGAGATAGTTATCCAGTCTTGCATACCAAGCTCTAGGAGCTTGTTTCAACCCATACAAAGCCTTTTTCAACTTACAAACTTGGTCCTTTCCTGCTGTCAGATCAAAACCTTCTAGCTGCTCCATGTAGACTTCCTCCTTGAGTTCACCATTTAGAAATGCTGATTTCACGTCCATTTGATAGATTTTGGATCCTTTCGAGCAAGCAAATGCTAAGAACATCCTGATAGCTTCCATACGGGCCACTGGTGCAAATGTCTCTTCAAAGTCAACTCCTTCAATTTATGAATAGCCTTTGCAGACAAGTCTTGCCTTGTTTCTGATAACCTGTCCTTCCTCTTTCATTTTATTTTTTAACACCCATTTGGTTCCTATTATGTTTTTGTCCTTTGGACGAGGTACCAACTCCCATGTCTTGTTCTTCTCAATTTGGGACATTTCTTCCTCCATTGCTTTTACCCAATGAGGATCCTTACTTGCTTCTATGAATGTTTCTGGTTCTATCATAGATAGGAGGGCAATGGATTTTCTCTTGGGTGAGGTTGTTATCCTTCTTCTAGTCTGCACACCTTCATCTTTATCGCCAATGATCTATTCTTCTGGATGATATCTTTCTACATAATACATCTTTGAAGGGGTATGAGGTGGTTCTCTTTCATCTTCTTCTTCTTCATCATCTATCTCTTCTTCTTTAGATTCTTCTTCTTCAATGAGAAAGTCATCTTCTTGTTCTTCAATTTCCTTTTCTGGAAGATCTTCATCAACCTTTACATCGATGCTTTCCACTATTTTCTTCAGTCGATAATTGTAGCACTTGTAAGCCTTGCTCCATGGAGAATATCCAAGAAATATCCCCTCATCAACCCGAGAATCAAATTTTCCAGGTGAACCATCATTTATTTTTATGAAGCACTTGCTTCCAAATATTTTGAAATACTTCACTGAAGCAGGTCTCCCTTTCCATAGCTCTTAAGGAGTTTTGTCACAATTTGGTCTCAATTAAGTCCGATTCAAGTATAGACGGCTGTCCCTACTACTTCCCTCCAGAATTTAAGTTGTAGGTTTGCTGCTAACAGCATGGTTCTTCCCATTTCTTGGACAGTTCGGTTTCGTCTTTCAACTACCCCATTTTGCTGAGGTGTTCTGGCAACCGAGTATTCCCTTCTAATTCCATGAATATTGCAGAACTCTATGAACTCGTTTGATGTGAATTCTCCTCCTCGGTCTGTTCTGAGACACTTAATTTTTGAATCTTTTTCATTTTCTACAAGGGCTTTTAGATTCTTAAAACACTCAAAAGTTTCAGATTTATACTTTATGAAATATATCCACATCATTCTACTATAATCATCAACAAATAATACAAAGTACCTTTCTCCTTGGAGTGTTTGATTTCTAGTTGGCCCACACACATGAGCATGTATGATCTCCAAGGGCTTTGATGTATAGTGTTCCTTTGTCTTGTGGCTGGTTCTGGTCTGTTTTCCATGTTGACATGGACCACACACTACTTGATTTGGTTTGGGCAACCTTGGGATGTCTTGTACAACTTTAATCTTGCTGATATTGACCAGATTTTTGAAGCTGGTATGTCCAAGTCTTTTGTGCCACAACCAACTCTCATCTGCCTGACTCAAGCAGCATTTGTTTTCCTGAATCTTGTTCAGAACGTAAATGTTGTCTGGTGTTCTCACTCCTTTTGCCAAAAGTTTCCCTGAGGCAGAGTTCCTTATTTCATAGTCTTTGGTGCTGAAAACAACCTTATGTCCTTGATCACAAATTTGGCTGACACTCAGAAGGTTGTGTTTGAGTCCGTCAACCAGCAGAGCATCTTGAGCTTTTCCTTTTCCATTGATCAGAGTAATTGTTCCTCTTCCTGCAATTTTGCCAGTTCTGCTTCCAAAGGACACATTCCCTTCCTTTTTTCTCAGTGAGATAAATTTCCTTTTGTCTCCTGTCATGTGTCTGGAGCACCCACTATCCACAAACCATTGGTTTCCATTATTTTGTGCAAATAGAGCCAGGCCGCATTTGTCCATTGTAGAGATCTTGCTGCTCGTCTTTCTTCCTTTGAGTGGGCAGTTTTGTTCATAGTGTCCATTATTGTAGCAAAAAGAGCAAGCCAGATCAAATTTAGTCAAGGGATCGAATGAATTGAAGGTTTTGATTTGTTCCTGTCTTTTTGGAGCATATGAGTTGATTACTCGGTCCTTTTGTGTTGTCTTCTCACTTCTGCGAGCCATACAGTGTCTAGCTTGGCAGCCGAAGTTTTTATAGTGAAAACAGTGTCCAAGAAATATGGTTTTGAAGTAACCACGGTTTAATTCGCTTTCCTTTCTGAGAATTACTCCTCCCTCGTCCTTTGGATTTTTGATGGGCCCTTGGTGGGGTACAGATTTGTATTTGTTGTAGTGTCCATGATTCGACTCCACATTCTTCTTTGGAGTAACTCTTTCTTTATTCTTGGAATCTGGGATGCACTTTTGATAAGATACTTTTTCATCTTTTGGGTTGCAGGAAAGTGCATCGGCATAGCTTTTCACACTATTCTTAGTGCTTGAGGATTCTCCCTTGAAACCTATTCCAGACTTATCATGTTGAGGTTTTTGATTTTTCAGAATAGTATCAAGTATTTGAGAGCTTTTACAACCCTTTTTAATTTGCTCCAACTCCTTTCTCAGAGATACTACTTCAGCCTCATGTTCTTCACAAGTCTCTTCTTTTTCCTTAAGCTTTCTTTCCAAGAGATCTTCTCTCCTTCTTATTTCCTCATTTTCCACTTTGAGAGAGATAATTTTGTTCTGCAGTTTCTCGTTCTCTTCAATGAAACTTATTAACAGTTCATCCACATTTCCTTCTGGCCCCGAGTCATCATCATCTGTGAGTGCCATGAATAATGCTTCTTGGCTTTCATCATGATCGCTTTCCTCATCTGATTTCTTTTTGATGACCATAAACTCATCCTCATCAGACTCACCTTGCTTGGAGAGAAGGTTTTTCTTATTGAACCCTTTCTTTTTGTATGTCATTCTTTTCTTCCAAAACCCAAAGTTAGTGCCATCAAACAGAGGAGGTTTTCCTGATGCTTCATGATTTCTCATCATGGTTGCTGATCCTTCTTCAAGCTGTTAGGCTAGAATGAAGAAGCCGGCTTTGATACCAATTGTTGGAAATACTAAGAGGGGGGTGAATCAGTATTTCTTTTTCTCACTATTGTTTTACTAGTTAAAACATATATGTTCAGAACACAAAATGAACAGCAGGAATAGATGCTTTTATTAATATAACTGTGCAGTAAAATAAATACAATAAATAGATTGTCCCAATTGGTTGCCAAGCTCCAACTTGGACTTTGGTGAGGCTCCAACCTCCTGAGCACCAACTCTATTTTGCCAAGACACCAATCTTGGACTTAGGAGCACCAACTCCCAAGAACTTCAATCCTGTTCAATTCTGAGGCTCCAACCTCTTTGGTATACACTGGTGTGCTACTGCACTCTTTTCAGCTTCCACTGCTTCTACTGCCCCCTTTTCTTCTGCTGCTTTCACTATCTCATGCTCAGGTTATACCGTTCACGAACAACCACTACAGCTCTCTGTTTTTGCTGCTTTTATATGCTCCATGCCCCTGTCCATTCGTTTCCTCTTACATGCTGGCTCTTTGGCTTCCTCCTCACTTGATCGCTTGACACTTCGGCTTCCATTCCTTTGCTTCTTCTGTCTATACAAGTGTTCCAAAATCTGAGTAGAAAAACCCAAACTCCCCTTTCTAAAATAAAACTCGGCCCTTGACCTGTGGTTAATACCTTACAGGCTTTATCGGAGGCGTTTAATCACCCATCGGAAGCCACCACCTGAGCGTTTTAATCAACCATCGGAAGCCACCACCTGAGCGTTTTAATCAACCATCGGAAGCCACCACCCAAGCGTTTTATCAACCATCGGAAGCCACCAACCGAGCCTTTAATCAACCATCACCGAGCGCTTTAATCAACCATCACCAAGCGCTTTAATCAACCATCGGAAGCCACCACCTGAGCCATTAATCAACCATCACACAGGCTTTATCAACCATCGCACAGGTTTTAATATATACCTTAACCCTGCCGCCATGTATCATATAATACATGGAAAACATTATAAACCCCCGCTCTAATTCAAATGCCAGACTTCAATTATTATGCACCCGCCTTTACAGTTATCGGCGGGTCTGGATTTCAGCGGTCACAATAACTCTTAAACCCAGACCTCCGACGAGGTGCGGACCCGATATGGCTTTAGACTCCCTTTAATATTGTTTCGGGTCCGATGAACATCGGCGTTCGCTGTAAACAATAGACCCATTCCTCCGATGTAACGCGGACCCGATGCCTCCTTACATTTCTTCGTAAACTGAATTTAGATCCATCATATCAGCGGATTCCTTATCGACGAGTCTTGATGGGTTGCGGACCCGATCTCCTTTAGGCTGCTCCAAATATAATTTCGGCTCCGAATGATTTCGGCGATTGCTACCTCCACTGCTCCGATGTGATAGAAGAGTTCTGCGGACCTGATATGATTTTACACTTCACTTGATAAGAGTTTTGGCTCCGGATTTCGGAGCTTGCATCTTGAACAGTTCCGACATTCTGGATGCGATATATTATACATTGTTTTTAATAAGTCCATCGGGTCCATGCCTCTATCGTAATCGCCATCCCTTATGACTTGCGATCACTGCGGATGCGATATGATATTAAGCCACAGTCTATATTCTCATCGGGCCCACAACCGTATATCGCAATCGGGGGTTTCGGGAGTGACAGCCCTTTGAGACCAGTGACATAGCGGATGCGATATTACATTTAGCCAGTTTATAATGGAGCCGCGGGTCCGTGTTATTATATCGCCTCTCTCTCTCTCTCTCTCTCTCTCTCTCTCTCTATATATATATATATATATATATATATATATATATATATATATATATGCTCCTCAGTACTCCCGATAGTTCTTCCTTTGGCATTGTTGTTTATAATATGTGCCCGCCGATAGTGTTAAGGCATATATATGGGTTTTCTCCTCCGATGGCCCTATTTGCTTGTAATATAAATATGGCTCCTCTTGGCTCCTCTTGCTCCATCTGCTCCTCTCGGTCCATTTTCTCCATTTGCTCCATATATATTGCTCCTCTTGGCTCCTCTTGCTCCATCTGCTCCTCTCTGTCCACTCTGTTTGCTCCTGTAGCTCCTCCGATGGCTCCTCTTGCTCTGACACTCCTTCGATATGGCTCCTCTTGCTCTCGCACTCCTCCGATATATGTGGCTCCTCTGGCTTGGTCCGCTCTTCTTGGCTCCTTTTGCTCCTCTTGGCTCTGATATGCTCTGTCTCCTCCTCTTGAATATTGCCATATTGACATCAATGACAATCTGTGTCCAACAGTAATTTTTCTTGAATCATCCAAAACTGACAATGTTGTTGAGCGGCAACTTGATCGCTTGGATAGATTCGCAAAAGAAAAATCATTTCAAGAATTTGATAATCAGATTCCACATTTTGAAGGGGGGATTCCTATACTAGATCAACATGTGGAATCTTGTTCTGAAGAACACTCTCCCCCGCATGAAACTCCAGCAATGGATGATGCTCTAAGTGATGTAATTGATAGAATTGGGAGACTCAATCTTGATTCAGTGCCAAGTGAATCAATAGAGCAGCCTATACCATCTCAGAAAGGTCCCCCAAAGTGGCTGACAAAGACACTTGAAAGTGTTCATTCTGATGAAGTTGGAAAGACAGGAACCAGAAATTCAAACCGGCAAAATGGAGGTGATGTAGATGACTCTAATTCACCTGTTGATATGGATGTTTCTTATGATTGTGATTTGAGCTTGTCTACAGATTTTGAACCAACATCCTTCAAAGAAGTTGCTTCTCATGATGAATGGAAAGAAGCAATGCAAAAGGAGTATGATGCCCTCATAAAGAACGACACTTGGAAGCTGGTTGATCCTCCATTAGGAACCAAACCAATTGGTTGCAAGTCGGTCTACAAAAACAAGTATAAAGCTGATGGCTCACTTGACAAGTACAAAGCTAGGATTGTCGCAAAAGGTTTTGCACATAAGGAAGGGGTCGATTATGAGGAGACTTTTTCCCCCACAGCAAAATGGGCTAGCATCCAGACACTCTTTGAACTAGCAGCTCAGAACGGTTGGAAAGTCCATCAAATGGATGTGAAAACTGCTTTCTTGAATGGAGATCTAAAAGAGAATGTTTTTATGTCCCAGCCTGAAGGATTTGATGTGAAAGGACATGAACATAAAGTATGCAAACTTGTAAAGCCCTTGTATGGCCTCAAACAAGCACCGCGAGCCTGGTATGAAAAACTAACTGAGCATCTTCTGAAACTCAATTTCAATCATTTTGATCTTGATGATACAACATTATTTGTCAAGAAAGTTGGCAAAACAGTTGTATATATTGTGGTATATGTAGATGATCTTTTAATGAAAAGGAACAATGAAAGCTACATTGCATCCATAAAGAAGGAATTGGGGAAAAGTTTTGAAATGACTGATTTGGGGTATGTTCATTACTATCTTGGCATTGAAGTAACCCAACATCCAAAGTCCATATTTCTTTCTCAAAAGAAATACATTGGAGATTTGTTGAATAGGTTTGGCATGACAGAGTGCAATCCTCTCACTACTCCAATGGAACAAAACTTAAAGCTCACATCTATTGAAGGAAAGGAATTTGCGGATGCAACAAAGTATAGACAGCTTGTAGGAAGTCTCAACTACCTAACTACAACAAGACTAGACATTTCATTTGTTGTTGGAATCCTCTCCAGGTTTATGAAAAAGCCTTATGAGGGACATTGGTTTGCTACAAAAAGAGTTCTAACGTACTTGAAGGGAACTCAAGACTTTGGAATCAAGTACACACAGGTGGATGACTTCACCTTGATCGGATATTCTAATTCAGACTTCGATGGAGACAAAGAAACTGGGGTATCTACTTCAGGATATGCTATGAGTCTTGGATCAGGAGCTGTCTCCTCGATATCATGCAAACAATCAGTTCCAGTAGATTCCACAACAGAAGCAGAATGCGTGGCAGCAGCTGAAGCAACAAAAGAAATTGTCTGGCTCAGGAAAATTCTTGAAGATTTGCAGGTAAAACAAGTACAATCAACTCCACTCATGATTGACAACACCTCTGCAATAAAGTTGGCCAAGAACCCAAAGTTCCATGATCGAACAAAGCACATCAATACTAAATATCATCTTATTTGACATCATGTTGAGGCCAAAACAATCCATCTCCGTCATTGTTCCACAACTGAGAAAATTGCAGACATCTTCACCAAAGCACTTGGAAGAGAAAAGGTTGAACGATTCAGAACAATGCTTGGACTCACCAACATCTCTCCAGATTAAGGGGGGGAATGTTGACACCTAATCCTTGTGATTGGGTAAATATTTGTAAATAAATAAATGAGAAATGTGAACAGTCATCGGGAGATGAACTTAACAGTTTCTCCCTCATGTATATAATAGACCTACCTCATTGAAAGAATATATGAATCAGTTTTTGCTTTGTGGACTTATTGCCTAGCCTGAAAATAATAATCAAATATGGTTGTTATTAATTATATAGTTGGTGTTTAAAAAAATACACATAATAAATAGTTGGTATTTAAAACAATACACATAATAATTATAATTGGTTTTAAAAAAAATACATATAATAATTATTAATGCGGTTGATATAGCCTATGAATTTATATCAATCATATTGGAAAATATGGTTGTATATATGTTTCATCATATATCAAACACATTAATAAATGTGATTATGCTAGCTAATTTTAACCATAAATTATTAACAATACTTCTATAAATATGCAGTGGCTCAGAATTATATTTCACAATGACCATTAGACCAGAATTATATTTCACAATGACCATGAAAACTGGTATTCTGAACATATTATCTATGTGGCTGGACCAGAATCATATTCGACAATGACCATCAAAATTGGTATTATGAATACATTATCTATCTGGCTAGACCAGAATTATATTCGACAATGACCATCAAAATTGGTATTATGAACATATTATCTATGTCGAGTTCGCAGATTCCACCATTGATAAATCACCGTGATGTGCAGCTTCACGAAAATTACGTGATGGGGACCCAAATATACCCAAACTAGCACTAAATTGATCAGTGGGGACCGACGTTGGTCAAATTGTTATTACAATTCACAACGGTACCTTAATTGTGAAGCTAACAATTTGTAACTGAAATTAAAAAAAATGTGATTGTAACCCAAAAAAATAAAAGTAAAAATTAAAAAAGCATATGTAAAATAAACAAAATTCTAAAACATATAAGAGATGAACTGCATCGAAATCTTCAGATCCCAAAAATTTATCAAGTCAATCGTATAAGCCAATAATGAAGCGATTTTGGCAACAGATCTTTCTTGAGACCAACAAAATATTCTGTGGGTGTAAATTCCCATAAAATTTTCAAAACATATGGAATCTGCTTTTGATACATGTCAAATGGGGAGGAGATATATGTTCTGGATCCATTTTCAGCTGATTCCTAAAGAAGCCACGACACCACGAAAGAGGAGATACTTTCTTGAGGAAGACCACTCACTCATCAGTTCCCCTCGTCATAGTCCTTTCAGTTCACCACATAATATGCTTTGTCCACATGTGATATCTGTTCAGCATAAGTCCCCGACGAGGTCCAGACATCCTCTATTTCAGGATAGGACTTTTCAGTAAAAAGGCGCATTTTACCTTGACAGTCTTAATAAATCCTGGGGACTTTGTGGAAAGTAAACGACAGGACCATTAACATGTCCACCCTTTCAAGAAATGGTTCACAGGAATATGATATATTTGTTTCGCCCACAGCAGGCAAATAGAATATTAGCCACTTTTGGTCGCCATGAATTTGAAACAACAGAAATTCTATTTAAGGTACTGTAGCTTTCAATGAGATTTATAAATATATCCTCTCTTGTCATTTGCTTAGGCAAAAAGTTCAGTTTTCTTTCTGATAAATTTGTAAGTTTTGTTAATGCCATTTGTTTTTTCGTTATATTCTTCCTCTGCGACTTTGCATGGAGTGTTAGAGCGTTTTATGTAGCCAAGAATGTCTTGCCGACATGCTGCTCTGATCTGTGTTTGCAGCTCTAATGTCTTCATGTACGCTTCCTATATATATTTTTCTGAGCTGCAGACCTGTGTTACTCTTGTTGTGGGCAAGTTGTTCTTGACTACATATAGCGCTCTGTTTCTCATGCCAGATCTCAGGCGATCATAAAATGCACACTTTGCAGCTCCATCATATTCAAAAGTTTGAGAATGGTCTCGATATTAGTAGCGAGGTTGGGTGCGGGTCATATTCCACTATATTATGGTTTTTATGTTAATGGAAGGTCATATTCCACTATATTATGGTTTTTATGTTAATGGAAGGTCCATCTTATGTACCATGGAAATAATAATAAATCTGCTATGAAGCAATCTAATAGTGTCAACTGCTAACATTTTCTTCCTTCATTCCTAAATCATTTGGATCACATGTCATTCTCACTGTTTTCATTTTATCAAGTAAATATGCATTGCTTACATCCAAAGCAATTTTTTTTTAACTCTGGATTATAGTAGAGTTTAGACCAAAGAAATTGGGCATGTTATATTAATATACGATGTACGCAGCTGAATATTGAAAAAAAAGAAATGTCTAGATGACCTTCTCTTCCATCATTCCTAAATCATTTGGATCACATGTGAGTCTCATTGTTTTCATTTATATCAAGTATATATGCCTTGCTTAAATCCAAAGCAAAATTCTCTTATGGGGATGGTTTTTCTTTATTTAGTTTTTATTTAGTATGGCGTACACTTAGAAAAAAATTGGGCATGTTAGATTATTATACAATGTAAACAGCTCAGTCGAAAAAACTGTCAGCAATTTTGATTATTTCTTAGCAATTATTAAGATATAAAAAATGTGTGCATTATGAACTTAAAAAAAACAAAACATACTTTTAATATTTAATTAATAAATCAAAAATACAAAAACAGCTCAATTCCATAATCTTATTCACCATATTATTTACAAAAATAGTAATAACTCAACTGAGATCCTACTACAGCAGCATACTAACGAAATATTAAAGCACCATCGGAAAAAAAGTGCACTGGTAGCTATGTGAAGGGATCTCTCTATATTGTAATGAATCCATTAAAGAAACTTTCATGAACTATTGTGATGGTATGTATTTAGTTCTGTGTGTTCCATTGAAGAACAATTGCCATCGATACCATGGCTATGAATGAATACTTCGTGTTTCATTGAAGAACAATTATCATCGATATTATGGCTACGAATGAATACTTCTACATATCAGATATTGATAAAATATAAAAGACTGATCCCCATTTCTAAATGTAATGGAAACACAGCAAATAAGTAAAATAACGAGGGAAACCAGAAATTCAATATCCTCTCTTCATACTCATCAATCTAATAATTGCCACACATTTATCAGAATTAACAATGAAACGGTTTTTTGGTTTGACAGGGAATTCTACTTTTAAAATAGAGGATTCATCTTCTTTTAATGGTTTCAGAGTTATTTTGTGGGGTGAAGGATGAAAAAGTCAAGCGTATTCTCGTTTTTACTTCTGGCTGCTCATAGACGTACCCATGTGAAATATTTCATTTTTCTGACAGATGTACACATATTACACATGCTCTGGAATAGGGTCAGCGGAATTAGAATCTTATAAAATATTAATATCATTCTGGCATTGTAGTCAATATTCATTATAAACAAATTCTTTTATTCGTTACTTTTGAATTTGGGATATCTCTGTGATGTAGATGCATTTGTTTCTTCTGCTCAGTGTTAGTTCCCTCCAACTTGGCTTACTCATTAGCAGTAAGATTCTTTATTTTGCAAGCTTGGAGTTTACTTCTTTTCCGAGCATAATCACACAGGTTGTAAAGCGACCAGAGGTTTCATTTACGTTTGGAAAAAATTATATTTCTGCATCCACATTGTTGGCTCAGACGTGAGAATTCTCTTCCATTGTAGGTATCTAATTGTCAAACTTGGAAATCAGAAAGGATAGCATAACTGTTATGTTGTATAAAATTGGGAACATTTAAAATTACAGAATATAATATAGTGATATAATGGCAGTGAAAGTAGCTTAAATTTAAAGCAAAATATTAATTTCTGTTTGTGTAGTCCAGTTAAATGGTTGATGAAAGAAATAAGTTTAGGACATTGATGTGTCTACCATAGATAATGGTGACAATAAAGTTGCTAAGAAATCTTAAATAATTGTGACAATAAAGTCGGTAAGAAATTTTAAAGTTAAATGTCAATTATTTAATTAAAAAATATTTAATAATAAAATTAACTACAAAGGTTTATAATAATTTATTAATAACACTATTTCATAATTTTTTTTTAACAATGGGAAAATTTGTTTAATTAAATTGTCATGGATAATCAGTATCAGCTCCTATTCAGAAATGTATGTTGACTTATTATTGTTATTCAAGGAAAACCATGTTTGGTTGATGGTCAGTAAGAGAGCAATCTTTAGCTCCTGATAGATACTTGTGATCTTTGGTAGTTAATTTGCCTTTTTAGATCCCAAAAAAATCAATTTTAATACATACTCCATATACTCTATACTCAAAGTAGTTAATTTCTTTCCTTACGTCAAGAAAAGATAATCAATTTTAATACATACTCCCAGCCAAACAATATTTCATAGTGTAAAAATTTGCCTTTTTTGGGTGATATACAAGTAATATTTATTATTAAAAAGAATTCTAAAATCTGATACCGCTTTTCGATATATGCAGGATGCTCAACTTGAATTGAATTTTCTTTTCGATATATGCATGATTATCAAGTTGAATTCAATTTGGTTACAATGTATAGGTCTTTGTTTTTCATTGAAGAACAATCGTTATCGATATCATGGCTGTGAAGAACAATGGTTATCGATATCATGGCTGTGAGGGAAACTGCATGCCCTTGAGCTATTATTATGTATTTATGTCTTTTAGTGAAGAGAGAATCTTTATTTTGTGGCGGGGGATTGAGCATAGAATGCTGCGAGCGTTCGGATAATCTGAGAATCAATGGTACTTGGCTATGATGAGGTAATCAGGTCCGCAAGGTGGTACTTAATTAAGGTAGGCTGACTTTCGCAATGAGTGTTTTGTGTATATTTTTTCATTAAAATTTTGTTCCTATTAAATTATATGTCAAATCATATTATCGAGGCAGTAGTCCAGATGTAGCCGGTCCCAGTAGAAGCAAGTTTATTTCCGCTCCAGGGTGCAAAGCTGACTGATAACAGAGGCCAAGAAGCCATCGACGATACTCGTAGTTGTTTGATGTTTGTAATTTCACAATTGAGAATTTCCTTTATCATTGACTTTTCTTAGCTATAAGATAACCAGAACTAGTTTGCAATAGTCAGCAATGGTATCAGACTCACGTTAGTGTCCCACTTACCCTTCAGCTATGCCCTTCAGCTATTATTATGTATTTATGTCTTTTAGTGAAGAAAGAATCTTTATTTTGCGGCGGGGTATTGAGCATAGAATGCTGCGAGTGTTCGGATTATCTGAGAATCAATGGTACTTGATATGATAAGGTTCAATGGTTGAGGTAATCATGTCCGCAATTTGGTACTTAATTAAGGTATGCTGACTTTCGGAATGAGTGTTTTGTTTATGTTTTTTCATTAAAATTTTGTTCCTATTATATTATATGTCAAATCATACTATCGAGGCAGTAGTCCAGATGTAGCCGGTCCCAGCAGAAGCAAGTTTATTTCCGTTCCAGGGTGCAAAGCTGATTGGTAACTGAGGCCATGAAGCCATCGACGATACTTGTAATTTCACAATTGAGAATTTCCTTTATCATTGACTTTTCCTGGCTATAAGATAACCAGAACTAGTTTGCAATAATCAGCAATGGTATCAGACTCACGTTAGGGTCCACTTACCTCTCTTTGGTGGGGAAAGTTCTTGAAAATAATCATATATTTATGATCACACTCATTGTTTAGAAATATGCGCTTAATCTTAATTCGATGCTTCATAAGATTCCCTACCTTGTTCTTTTTGGTAATTTTATGCTACTCGTAACATGACTTATGTTTCTTGCAATATGCATGTTCTGTTCTCCTGGCATGCTTGTCAAGTCTCCCTTATCAGGCATGAACACATTCAATGGAGTTAGACAATAGCTGTGAATATGTTCATCTGGGCATAATAGAATTTTTATTGAACCCTTTGTTAGACGTGGCATTAATGTTGCTTTCCATATTGTGGTTGAATATTGATATAGCAAGTTTTAATTCATGGGTGGATTTGAAGGTCTACATGATAATAGTTTTATTTGATCTTCTCTTATTGGCCACTTTGGCATAAGTTTGATGGATTCCTATCTGGCTAACTTAAGACAAGTTTATCCGTAAGCTGTAATTTTTAACATGTCCGATAATCACAAGCCATCCAACTTCATGTTATTAATTTCCTATATTTGTGACCACTACTATGCTGGCCTTAAATCTTAAATTGCTTTGAAATGTTTACCATTAGGATATTAATGAATACAAGTGATTAGAGTGAACTTATAACTTCTTAACTTTATAATTAAAAAAAAATATTATATTAATGAATACAAGTGATTAGTGTGAATTTAGAACTTTATAACTTTGTACATTAAAATAAAATTACAGAATTTGTATAAGGTTATCAAAATATTAATTAATACAAGTGATAAAAGTGAATTTTGAACTTTTTAACTTTGTACATGGAAAAGACATAGGTAGAGTTTGTAAAAAGATATCAAAGCATTAATGAAATCTTAATAACATTAAGAAAATAATAAATTTCTCAAAAAGAATAGGCCAAGGTATTTTATGATGGAGGTTATTCGAAAGATCTTGATTATTAATTGAAAAATTAGAAAGTCATGATGAAAAGAAGATTGTGAATACTTAATAGCTTCGTATACTTTTCTAAGAAATTTAAATTTCTTCATATGGTATTGTTATTAAATTGAAAATTTATCTAGTTCATGGACTTTAGAGATTGGAGCCTGCCCCCAAGGGTATCGATAGAGAATTGAACCCATGACCCATCAATACCTTGAACGCTATTACATCAAAAAGTTATAGTATATCCATTAAATTAAAAATTAATGATTTTTTTTTTTATATATTAGACGATTTTATAACTTATGGCGTCATTTTATCATGTTACAAATCTATGGCCATACTTTAATACTATTGGAAATCATCCAAGTTAAAAGTAAGGATTATAGATGGTTTTAAATTACTAATCTCTATATTTATCATGGGCATTCCTATTTATATTAAAATAATACAATATTTATATTACATTTTGTGAATATGATTTTATTTGAGATGTTTGGATCAATGAATCCTTTTTAAGAAATCATACATGTAAATTACTTTTAAAAAGGTTATGTTAAATTACAAATTATAAGTGTTTGAATTGTTGAGAGGTAAGAGTGAACACACTTCATACTAAAGAAATTGAAAATCTTGATTTAGTGTGTTATCACTCTGTAATTTCTCAAGGCTATGGAGAGAAACGTAGAGGTAACCACATAACCACTTGGAAAGCTGGGATCTAACCCTTCTATCTCCAAAGAGGGATCTCTCTTTCTGATTTAGTTTTTTTATTTTAAGATACGAGGCTAGTTATTGAGTTATGAGTTTCGTTTTTTCAAACATTTGGTTGAAAACTGCAAAGAAAGTCTATTGAGCATGGAGTCATGAGTCTTGGGTGATCAAATACAAAAATTATAGAACAAATGTAACATGGCAATGTAGGAAAGCTTTTAGATCTTTAGAACATTTGTGGAGAGAATACGATGTAAATATTAATATTCAATTAAATATAAAGCATGCTAGGATGAATTATATACTTAACATTAGATTGAAAACATTAATATTGTTTACAAGACAGAGAAAAGTGTCCTTAAACAAATTCAACCCTTAATCTTCTTTAAACAATAGAGACAAAAAAACAAATGGAAAAATAGAAAAATAACAATTTCACATGAGAGGAGACATCACAAATTGCTTGACATAGGAATCCTAGAACAAAATTTATGTATTAATGAAAATGATCACTTGAGTACATGCATGAATTACATCAAAATGTCTACTTCCTTCATATAAGTTCGAACCCTTGTTCAACTTTATTACAATATATTTATATACTTTTTGTTAAACTAATATCAGATACCAAAAATGAATCGATTACAAAATAATATCTAACAATTTCTAAAAAAAATATGAGTATTAAACTAAAAATAAAATCAATCACTTGAAAACTGCAGGAAATATGGAAATTGGTTCATTAATGCTAGTCATCTACCTTGTCTTCACACAACCTGTTAGCTTTCAAACCTGATTACTCTGCCATCTATATTAATTAGCTGTCCCTTCGACTGCTATTTTGGATCCAAAAAATTTGAAAATAATTGCATTTCTCTTGATGTTTTCTACCTAGTTGCTCAATAAATTATTTGTATTTTGGAGTTAAATCAAATTTATGTGTTAATTTTTTTTTCCATAGAATTTGAATTCATCATCTTTAAATACTTCATCATTGTCTTAAAATATTTGGGAAGAAAAAATTCTTAACAATATTTCCCAATATTTTGGCTAAATCTCTAAATGAATTTCATAAAATAAAATTTGAAAATATTTCTTTGATTGTTTTAATAAAAAATCCTTTTGGTTTGAAATCCATGTCTTGTTTTTGAATCGATGCCTTGTTCTATATTCCCATGGATTTTATAAACCATGTATTGTTTTTCCGTGGCTCATAAAGTATCTTTACTTTTCCTTTCTACTCCTGTAAAATGAATTTCATAAAATAAAATTTGAAAATATTTCTTTGATTGTTTTAATAAAAAATCCTTTTGGTTTGAAATCCATGTCTTGTTTTTGAATCGATGCCTTGTTCTATATTCCCTGGATTTTATAAACCATGTATTGTTTTTCCGTGGCTCATAAAGTATCTTTACTTTTCCTTTCTACTCCTGTAAAATCTTTGGACAAGTATTTATTCAAGATTCATTTTGTGTGCATTTCTCCTCTTTATACCTTAGCAAAAACTATATCCCTCTTATGTGTTAAAATTTTGTTTTTACTCAGCCTCCTTTTGCTTTCACTTTTAGCCTCACTTCATAAGTCTCCTTTTACTTTCACCTCCAAATTAAGTTAATAAATATATCCAAGCTTTAGAGAAGCCCAAGCTCTGCTCAAGCTTGAGAGGAATTCAATTAATCAAACATGGTAAAAATGAAAACAACTTTTTAGGGGGTAGGTTAAAGGTAGAATAGGCAATCCCCCTCCCAAAATATTTACCATTGACTAAATATTCACACATCCCAAGGCATGAAGTTTATGGAAATGTAATGTATGTTGTGCGGGGTGGGGTCATAAACTTGATTTGACTTTCGGTGATGAATTTGGAATAATATCAAATGTAGTTCCCATAGCTTATATATTGGATTTATTTGTTATTTTTGAATTACGTTTAATATTTCAAATAAATAATTTCACACCCAGGCAATTTTTTTTTCTAGTTTTGAGGAGAAAATTTCAATTTGCTCTATTTTTATCCAAAAGTTGGTTTGAGGCACCAAATATACAGTTGAAAAGTTTCTTCTCATTAGTTTACCATGAAATAACTTGCAACATGATCTAACCCAGATTTTATATATAAAAAATCTACCTAACATTCAGGCTTGTCTTAACCACAGGACTTCAAGAATTAAATGACTCCTTGGACAACCAAATGGTTAGACTATAAAACCTAGTGATTCATAGGCTAAACTTTACCAATAGATTCCCAAAATAAATAACCAAATAATCATAAATTGATCACTATAATTTATAGGACCCTCACATAGTGTAGATAAGATTTTGAAAATCAAAATGTGAAATCCATCTTGTTAATATTGTACTTTTCAAACATCTTTGTAGTTGCAATCATCTACATTGATTTTGATCTCAAGAAATTAATATAAAAAGTATAAAAAATTCAAATTTTAATATAATTAAAAGAAAAAATGAAAATAAAAGCTAAAGGATAAATTAAAGCTTTAAAATATAATCATTCACATTTCTCATTAACCTTAGGTTTTTATGTGTCGCTCAAATTTTCCTTCTATGGTCGCTCAACATTTTAACTTGTCGCCCGTTGCTCACATTTTCCATTTGCAATTTGCTATGATTCAAATTTACCATCGACCAGGGCCTGAAATATTTGGAGCTATGATTTTCATTTTGTGACTTGGAGTTGCCGGATTAGAGCTGCCATTTTCATTTTGTGACTTGGAGCCACCAGATTGGAGTTGAGATTTATTATTTAGTACTTTTAAAGAAATTTACTAGTATTTCACTGCTTTCTATGTTTATTTTTAGTTTAGTATTCTCTGATTATTTTAGACTTGAACATAATGTCATTGTCATATGATGAATTTACTTTCATGTGCATTGTGTAATTTCAATTGTCAAATGGTTAATTTAATTTAGATGTACCTAGCATAATATTAATGCCCATAGTCAAATGATGAATTTAAATGGAACATTTCATAATGTCAAATGATCGATTCAATTTAGTAATTTACTTTTAGATTTACAATTTTACATGGATGATTGCATAAATGTCAAATGATAATTCTGATTCATAATAGTTTAACACGACAAGATCATGGTATTTAGATATACATTTCATAATTATTAAGATTTACTATTTACTAATTTAGTTATTAACATATTGTTGAGATTTTATGTTTTATTTTTATATATTAAATTTTTAATAATTTTATAATTATTATTACTCTGAGTTTCCTCTAAATTTCCCTAAATTTCGGGTTGTGCATATATGTCCCCCTTGTACTTAACCTAGTTCATCCTCACTCCCATGTATTCTACATTGCAATTTAGTAGGAATCTGTAAAAATTATTTTAAAATTTATTCATAATTTAATACCGATGCATAAGAATTATATTAAAGAAATATAATATTAAGCGAAAATATATATATTTATATTTTAATAACATGGGCACTTCACCGTTTAATCTGAGATACAATCACCTTTAATCATTTTTAATAATTGATTGCCAATGCTCCAAATACATATGTACAAGATGAGAATTAAATTAAGGAACCTATTTATACCTGCGAATTATCAAAAGATTGATCTATACGATTGAGATTTTAAATCAATTAAAGCTTTTTAAACATAATCATTCAATTTTTAACAAAAATCTTTGGTTTTGTGTAATTCCTTAACAAACTGGGAACATGTTAAAACTTAAAACAATATAATATTTATTGACTATTATTTTATTTTGTTTAAAGGGAACGAAGGTGATCGCTAGTCAAATCTGATACATACCGAGCATAATGGTTTCATTAAATTTATCTTACATATGTGTGCATTCAGTGCAACAGAAAGCGCATGTATTTTTATGTCACAAACTACGCAATGGCAATGCAAACCCAGAAGCACGAGAAATTTCCATTATAAGAAAATGCACACACAAACTGATGGCCTTCCACTACTACATGTAGGGGATTTTAAGATAATATTTGAGTTTATTGTCTTAATTTAAGATAAAATGAACTCGTGTATTGTCCTAAATATTGTTTTTAAGATGGTGTCTCAAAACTATTGCCTTAAAAAGTTGTCTCTATAAATACAATATAGAACCCATATTGTTATTGTCTTAAAGACAATATAGAACCTTTAAGATACAAGAATTATTGTATCTTAAAAGACAATTTCATTTGTCTCTGTAGAGACACTATCATTTTTGTCTCTTTAAAGACAATTACATTTTTGTCTTTTCAGAGGCAATAACTGAGATTAAAAATATATTGTCTCTATATAGACTATATGAATTATATGTCCATAATTCAAACTATTGTCTCTCTAGAGACAATATAAAGAAATATTAAAAAAATATCATTTTAAATGTTCTTTTAAGGTGGTTTCAACATTCAAAGTTCGCAAATAGTGATTTTAATTACCTTAAATCTTTGTTGTTTATGGATACGAGTGGAATAAAAAATAAATAAATCCATTATTTCTAGAGCTAACAACAATGTCATTTTAAATCTAAATGAAAAACAATTTTCGAAAGCAACATTGAAAATAATAAGGCAACACACTTATATTTTCTAAAATTACATTCTTGTCATTTGAACATGCATCATCCTCAATTGGAACTTCATTTTAAGACATATTATGAGGCAAAAGAAAAATGTTCAAGATTTCTCCATCCTACAAGAGGGTTTACTCTCTAACATATAAATTCAAAGCTTCAGTCACATTAAATGGTGGAAATTAAATTTATATAGTGTTTTTCAACCACAATTTCAAGACCCTTGTATAATTGGAATTGGCTTCCTTGATAACAAAGAATTGTAATAATGTATATGCATTTGAATCTACGATTGATTGGAAATTCTGTCTTCATGAAGGTTTTACAAAAGACTGAAAATTGACACAGGTCGTAACAACATGATATAGGCTAATTCTCAATCTATTGGTGACCTACAAAATTATCTTCTCCACTACTGGCTTTCACAATTCGAGTTGGCTCCATTCCCTGCTTGCAACCCGAGAATTGTTGCAATTGGTATCCAAATTGGTGGTGATCTATTTCCTAAGGAAGCTTCATATCCAATGAATCTAATTCAGGTAATGAACTATTATGATCGACTTCATAGCAATATGAAGTCGTAGAGAAGTCTCTATCACTAGCTCTTTTTTGGGTTGTTAATCGTTTCTTGGAGGCACACCAAACCACCATCCTTCTTCCTATTAAGAATAAAATAATAAATTCATGTAAGGCAAGTTTTGTATCATTTCTCAACGATTTCCAAGAGAGCTACTTACTGAAATAAAATCAAATAAATGTAGTGCGTACCTGAAATAGAAATGTGTACACTCTTAGTATTTCTTTATTATCACTTGCCTTGCCCTGCCTCATTCCCTAGAGCACCTGCAAATGCAATAGTACAGTCATTTTACTTTCTTTATAATAAAAACCCTTACCATATTTATAATAATTAATAATTGAAATAAATTTAAATTCTGCAAACTTATTCAACTCTCTAATATAAAAATGGCTCAAAAAAAAATCAATCTACTTTTTGATATAAACATAATTTTTAATGATGATACCATCTCTATTTTTGGTTGGTAGCATTGTTTGTTCCCATTCAAAGCCCAAAAATGTCATGAATACTAGTGAACATACAAGGCAAGTTTCAAACCCTGAATCAAGTTCTCATAGGCTATTGTCATTCACACAACGATCGTGAGTAGACCCGTTGTCATTGGGATAACATTGCACAACCTCATAATATCATCTCCATTTGATAATGTTATTTTTTATCGTACTTGTAATGTTTCTTTATATGATTAGTAATGATCATTTACTCACTATAAATGGTATAAATATGTACGATGTTAGTTTATTGACTAGGTTTAATTGTTAAGGACATTGTTTTTTTGTTATCAAGAAAAGAAAATTAAAAAAATAGAATAAGATAAAACTTTTAAAAATATATACATGTAATAATTTAACATTTTGGCAGTAAAATCATTGTATCAAAGTGGATCTCTTGTCCCATAAACAAATGAACATTAAGCAATGAAGTACACAATCATAATCTTCAAACCCAATCAAAGCTAAATAAAAAGAGAGCACTCAATACCCAGAGATTTCTTATAGTGACTTACACATTTATTTACTGTGAGAGAAAAATTAAAATGGCCCTTCTGGGGATCAGAATATCTATCTTTTGATCAAAGTTTTTAAAGATAAACTAGGAAAAGGACCTTCTGGAACAACTTGTGGATACTTAGAAATTTCATGGTTTTCTTTTGGGAAAGGAGAAAAAAGATGAATAAAGAGAAATTATAGAGACATCAGAGAGAAAAATGACTCTCACAATCATTTGGAAGCTTGCCAAAAGAACAGGAGAATGTTTCTAACAACCTCAATTGTTGGCTATTTGAGTAGGGTGAAAAATAATTTATAATCGGGTTGTTGCTATCCCTAACCGAGATTTCAATTTCTAAAAGACATGTTCAACATACCCATGTATACGGTCTAGGCTATATGTTCAAGTTAGAGCCAAATACAGATCATGTGGAAATAGATATCTCGAGTAACAGTTGCTTAGCCAACACTGAATAGTTTTTAGAACAACACATTCACTCTTCTTACCAAAGAAGTAGCCCTTTACTCAACTGAAAAGAAAAAATGGTTAAATTGTTCACTGCAATCCTTCAATACTATACTTAATACATGAACATGCTTTTGGTTGTTTAATATTCCTCTCTGTACAAACCTATAAATAAACTAAATGAATTTATGAATGGTGAAAGAACTGGAATAAACAGGAAAAACAGATATGATAAGCAAGATGGAATTACTATATCTCCAATATAACATAAGTCCATGCCTATTTGAATTGAAATGAATGTAACAATTTATTCCTACAACAAAATCACTATGGTACAAAGTATATTCACTACTCTTACGTGAGAATATTACCCTTTCCATGCCAGACTTGTACATGTCCAGAACGACATCTACATGTAGAAATCACAAATCTCTTGATACACTAAAAATGAATTCATGAATGGTCAGAGAACTGGTATAAAGAAGGAAAAACAATTATGTTAAGCAAGATAGGCTTGCAGTATCTTCTTTATTTATAATATTTTGAATGCAAGAAGTTATTATTATACTGTAGATAATACCCATGTGCTCATTCTGAAGCGGAAAATCTTCTTAACGAATTTGCTTGAAATACATGTTTGAAGCACCAACCACATATTTACTCTTGGTCCTCTTTAAGGTATCAAAAGCACCAAAGACTTACCAAATACAAAGGAAATACTGCCATTGTGTCAACATAAAAATAAAGGAAAGATTTTCAACACAAAAACAAAGACTTTCAACACAAAATCCATTTAGCGATAGATCAATAGAATGAATACCTCTGCTAGATGCAACACTCTAGACTTGTGACCTGTAGAGCTCTCTTATCTTGCCCATATATTGATATTTCTATAAGTTTAGCTCGTTCTTGCTAAATCCATGTGAGTAGATAATACCCTTGTGCTCATTCCTAAAGGAGGAAAATCTACTTAACAGATATGCGTGGGATACATGTTAAAAACACCAGCCACATCTTTACTCTTGGTACGCTTCAAGGTATCAGGAGCTCCAAAGACTTGCCAAAATCTAAGAGTTTCATCTTCCACAGCCGATGCAACAGAGTAACCATCTAGACTCTGAAAATACAAAACAAAGGAAAGACTCTTAGCAAAAAGGCTAAGACTGTCAGCACAAACCCATTTAGCGATATATTAATAGAATGAATACATCTTCTAGATGCAGTACTATAGATGTGTGACCAGTAAACTCTGCTATCTTAACCATAGATGGATATATCCATAAGGTCAGTTGGTTCTGGCTAAATCCATCAAGGCCACGAGTTGTAAGAATTTGACGATTCCAAGAAAGTGCACCTACACAGGATTTGTGACCTTTCAAGGCTCTCAACTATGTTCATTGAAAAACATTACCAAGTGAATGAGATTGCATCTAGAAGCAAATAATGAAACTGAAAATATGAGAAAAAAAATTAATTTTATCTACCTATCTATTAGATGCAAAATCCCATAGTTGTACAACCGAATTAGTCAACCAACACCAATATGTCTTGCATCAGGTTCCCATTTAACACTAGTTATTTGAACAACATCATCATCAACTGTGAGGAGCTCAGAAGTTGGGCTCTTGGAGGCACCCCATAAATACATTGTATTGCTAAGGGCTATCTATAAAACGTTATTGGCACTCCATTCCAATAGATTCAAGTAATAATCGTCCACAAGCTTAGGGGCATCCAAAGTTCACTCTGTAGACTGTAAATAAGGATATGAAATTTAAAAATAAAATACAAATGTTAAAATAAAAAACTGTCAATTTTTAATTATCTAGGTAAAATCCTAACATCCCATAGGAGTATGGTCCTGGGGCAAACAATTAGGTACTCAGGGCTTGGGCTTGAATTAAGGCAGAGACCAATGTTCAAGGGCTGACGCTAGTTGCAAGTTGCAACTGATTGATGACATAGATATATCCTAGGGCAACAACTTTTCTATAAGTAGTATTTATTAAAAGAAAAATTATCTAGGTGACGAAAAGGAAGAACCCCTGCATAGATAGATATAGCAATGGATCTCAATCATCTTGACTCCATGATAAACCCATTCAGAGACAAGGGATGATCTGTAACTTGTCCAATTCTCAGTACAAACCTCGTTCGTTTTCTCAAATATCAAAATCTATCCATTACAAGCATTAAGAGACAAAAAACCCAAAAACGAAACATGAAACTAACATGGAAATGTAACATTGTAAGTTAAATATACAAAGGCAGGGCCATAAACTGGGGTTGGATGAAGGATTTATCCAACACTAAACAGTTTTCAAAACATCACATTCACTCTTCTTACCTGAGAAGTAGTCCTTTACTCAGCTGAAAAGAAAAAAATGGTCAAATTGTTCAATGCAATCCTTCACTACTATAGCTTATACACGAACATGCTTTTGGTTGTTTAATATGCCCCTTTTTACAAACCTCTAAATAAACTAAATGAATTCATAAATGGTCATAGAACTGGAATAAAAGGGAAAAACATATATGATAAGCAAGATAGACTTACAATATCTTCAATATAACATAAGTCCATGACTATTTGAATTGCAAGGAATGTAAGAATTTATTCCTACAAGAAAATCACAATGGTACATAGTCTATTCACTACTTTTACCTAAGAAGATTACCCTTTCCATGTCAGATTTGTACATGTCCATAATGACATCTCCATGTACAAATCACAAACCTCTTGATACACTAAAATTGAATTCATGAATGGTTAGAGAATTGGTATAAAGAAGGAAAAACAATTATGCTGAACAAGATAGGCTTATAGTATCTGCTTAATAGATATGCGTGAGATACATGTTAAAAGCACCAACCACATCTTTACTCTTGGTCCTCTTTAAGGTATCAGGAGCTCCAAGGACTTGAAAAAAACATAAGAGTCTCATCTCCTGCAGCTCGTGCAACAGTTTGCCCATCTGGACTCTAAAAATACAAAACAAAGGAAAGACTGCCAAAAAAAATGCTAATACTATCAGCACAATCCCATTTAGTGATAGATAAATAGAATGAATACCTCTACCAGATGTATTTTTCTAGACATGTGACCAGTAAGCTCTGTTACCTTAACCATATATGGATATTTCCATAATGTCAGTTGGTGCTAGCTAAATGCATGTGAACTCAATATCTCATGCTCATGCTTATTCCATAATAATGAGAAAACTTGAAAGTGAGTGTCAATGTTATTTAGGAAAGCTCCTATATGAGTATTCTAGAACTTAATGAGCAGTTAGCACTACCTCCACCAAATGCCAAAAGATTTCTCTGGAAAGGGCACCATGCAACGACTTTTACTACAACACAATCCTCATCAAGCCAATAAAGATACTGAGTTGCAACATTATAGGATGACATTCTCTTGTCCCATACATGAAGTAAATTGTCATTCCCCCTACTTGCAAGTTGTTGGCCAGGCGTAGACCATTTCAAGCAACACACTTCTTGCACATGTCCTCTGTATGTTTGAACAATGGAATCACGGATGTGAACATCATGATTAAATATTAAATCATCATGCCCACTAGTTGTAAGAATATGGTCATTCCAAATAAGCTCACCTACACAAGATTTGTGACGTTTCAAGGCTTTCAGTTGTGTTCATTGAAAAACGTTACCAAGTGAATGAGATTGCATCTAGAAACAAATAATGAAACTAAAAATATGAGAACAAGAATTAATTTAATCTACCTATCTATTAGAAGCAGAATCCCATATCTCTACAACAGAATTAGTTAAGCCAACACCAATATGTCTTCCATCAGGTGCCCATTTAACACTGGTTATTTGACCAACATCATCAATGACTGTCAGGAGCTCAGAAGTTGTGCTATTGGATGCATCCCATAAATACATCGTATTGCTTAGGGCTATCGATAAAATGTTATTGGCACTCCAGTCGAGTAGGAGGCTGGCTAAGCTCTGAGTCAGGCTTGAAAATCATGGAGATAGGAATTTTATTCTTGTTTGTACAGAAGCTTATCAATGGAAGCAAAGGTAGTTATTTTATCCCACAAATGGTGTAAGTGATTTTTTTTTAATGAGTTTAGGTGACATGTTGTTACAATATTTTGATTGCTTAGTTTGTACATGATTTGATAACAAAATTGTGGGTACTTTGAGGTAATTATCTGTATTGATTATGCATTGTAATTGGTTTTGGTTCATGCTTGAAAATGAATCCCAATCAATATAAATAAGGGTGATTCTGTGTATGTGTTTGGACTTTGTACACAAGTTAGAGTATCAGAGTAATCATATGGTAAAATGTTTTGTGCGAATGTTGGAAGAAGTTTTCTTTGGATAAGTAGAAGGTGTGTCTTGTTTGTGGGAGAAATATAAAAATGTCATCGATTTGCCTAAATGTGATCATCAATTAGGACTAAACTATTACTAAACAAAGTGACTAAGCTATTGTAGAACAATTACATGGAATGAGACTACAGGGAAACAAAGATAATTGAACGATCTCATAATACATAGGAAACAATCCTCCACATAAGATTTCTAGTATTTAGAAAAGAATAGAAATTAAAAAAAAAATAGTTGATGGAACATTGTTTATTGGAGAAGCCATCGATAACTCTCCTTAGAGGTTCCAAACCATTTGGTTGGGGGAAATTTAGGTAGACTCGACCCTCAAAACAGCAAATAAGAAAAGCATTAGTATTCTAGACAACCAAAAGCCTATAATAATATGCACTTAGCAACCTCAGATTTTTCTTTTCAAGAATACGCAGGAAATACATTATGAAAATTGCATGTACATTCTCCGAAACTTTTGATTACATAAAAATGAGTATCCTGAAAGAAAACCTATAAATTACCAAGGAAAAGAGAAAAATTGTATAATTGGAGATCTGAAATATTAGTTCTAATAACCCCTTGAAATCAGAAAATATCCGGAGAACCAGGTTCTGAAGCAGGTTGGGGCAATTTAGGAGAATTAGTAAACACTCAAAATAGCAAATGAGAAAAACATTAGTTTTCCATACAACCAAAAGCCTATGATAATTGACAATTTGAATCCTCATATTTTTCTCTTCAAGAATACACAAAAAAATCACTCTCAAAAATTGCATATGCATTTTCCAAGCCTTTTGATTTCAGAAGAGCAAGAATCCTGAAACAAAACCTAGAAATTAAACTTACAAATTAACCAAGAAAATAAAATTAGAATTTCACATCTGAAAAAATAATGCTAATAATCCCTTGAAACATTAATTGTCCCGCCACCCAAAATATACCTGGAAATTAAACCCACAGAAACCACGTAAGTTTCGATTGGGCATCTGTAAAATTAGTTCTAATAGCCCCTCGAAACTAGAAACCCTTAACTGTATGCACTAAAATATTTGTAGTAAAAACTTTAAGATAAATTCATCAGGAAAACATTTTAGCAATAATAGAACTGTCAAACCCTATGAAGAACCTAAGAAGACAATGAAAACAAAACTTGTAGCACTACAATTGTGCCTAGAAAGGCATCAATTAAATTAAAAGACAACCATATAATTTGGGCACCTAGGAAAATCATTACATTAACCATTAAACTTGAAAAATAGAAAGTCCAAACTTTAAATACAATCCAATTGAGCATATTGTCTCAGATATGGAAGCCTTAACCAGACCCCAAAAAAATTCATTAAAAATATGTCCTTCAACAATATCCATAAGACAAGAAGTTCAAACAAGAGCAATGGAATAAGAGAACTATAATTTTTTGACAAAATTAGGCCCAAGACTAAGAAAATGCCAGAAATAAAGAAGCCATATATGTTGGCATTATGATGTATGTATTGTACTTGATGGAAACCCACTTGTAGTAGAACAACTCTCTTGTATATGGTAACTAGCTGAATCTACAAAAGAGATATCAAACGTGCAGGGTAGCTTCAAGGAATCAGTTCAGAAAGCAACTCAGTCAGATGGTAGATCACAGTACTGCAGGTTAATAGCATAGAGTTACAGACCAAACTACACAGAATGAAGAAAGAGAGTTATACGCAGCTTCACCATTGACCAAGCCATGTATACACGTGGGTTCACTGTATACAAGTCACGTATATGTACACACACACTTTCACAAAAGGGAAAGTGTGTATACCTTGGAAAACTAAATGTTTGGTTCGAGGTATTTGGTCCATGGTATTTTGATCTATGGTATTGGTCCAAGGTATTGGGTTTGAGGTATTGACCCCAGGTATTTGGTCCAAGGTATTGGTCCTAAGTGGTTTTGGTCCATGGTATTGAGAAAGGCCTAAAACTATAAAAGGAGGAGAAGATCATTAGGCTAGGTGTGTAAGTATCGAATATCTGATATAGTGTGAGATATAATATGTAGGTTATTGGCTTATGATGTCGTGCTAGATCTGAACCAAGGAAGAACCTTAGCACTTGATGAAGGATAAGATCTAATGATGTATCAGGATCTTAAGGCTTGAAGTGAATTATCTTTATGTGGTTTGATCATGTATCTGAATAACTGGTGCATGTTGTAGTCTGTAAAAATGATGATCTGGGTATGATTGAAGTCTGGAATAGTTGTTATGTTTAAATCATCTTTTACAGATCTGTACGTAGGTTCACTTTAGAAAAGAAGTGTATACATGCTGGTTCTGCATATCAAAACAGCGTATACATCATAAATTTGATTTGTAGATCTGTACGTTGGTTTGCTTTGAGGAAAGCACGTATACATGAAGGTTTGGCAATGGAAGTAGTGTATACCTTATAAAATATGTTTTAGTTGCTTCTGTTTGCTGTCGCAATGTTTTGGGTTATTGCTTGGGTTCTGGTTATTATATTCTGGTGACAGCATTCTGAATTATCAGAGTGATGGAGTAATCGATTGATCTGGTTGTGGTTGGTTCAAAAGGAGATTGGGTGATGCAGATATATTTGATGGTTGAACGATGTTGTTGATGGATCAATTTTGAAAATTTATGAAATGTGGTCCCTGGAAGAAAAGAGACGGTTGTAGCCTTCTGTATGCCAGCACCTACATATTAGTAAACATATCAACTAGTACAAGAGCTAGGGGGTTGTAGCTCCCTTCTGGTAGAAGATGGAAAACGGGAGAAGGTTGTAGCCTTTTGCAGGTAGAAGCCTGCGTACTGGTATAAGACTGCACCGGTACAAAAATTGTAATAGAATTATCTTATTATTAAAATAAGATAGAGACGATTGCAATAGGTGGTTTTCACGCACATTGGGTTTCCACCTTATATCTTGGTGTTCATGTGTGTTTTTTATGTGTGATGATTTGATCTATTTTTACTGCGCCTGGTTACTGTTTATATGGTTTTGATGCACTGATTAAATATAAATATATGATGAATTAACTGAATCATAATTTTGTTGGATATACGCTAGTTTCTCTAAACACAATTGTGTGTACACACAAGTTCCCTTAATTGAAGTAGTGTATATGAATCTGATTATGGAAATAAAAAATTATTAGTTTGATAATACTGATTCAACCCCCTCTCAGTATTATTTCCAACAATTGGTATTAGAGCAAGTCCTTCAAAAGAAGCTTTATCACTTGAAGGAATATCCATCATCATGAGTAATCAAGAATGCGGGGGATCCATCAGACATCCAATCTTTAATGGGAGCAACTTTGTTTATTGGAAGGTAAGAACCACAGCCTATCCTCAATCTCTTGGAACAGATGTCTAGGAAATCGTGGAAGGAGGATATAAATTTCCATCAGCAATTCTTACAAATGCAGCAGGTAAAAAGCAATATGAAACCAATGCCAAGGCTGTCAATACATTATTGGGAAGTCTGTCACAATTAGAGTTTGTCAAAGTTATGCAGCTCAAATCAGCCAAAGAAATATGGGACAAAATCGTTCTAAGATATGGAGGAGACTCTCAAGTAAAACGTGCTAAACTGAAAACTCTCAGAATTCAATATGAAACTCTCAAGCCGTACAATGATGAAAGTGTAGCTAGTTACTTCTTACATATAGATGAGATTGTCAATTGCATGAAGAATTTGGATGAAGAGATAAAGGAAGTTACCTTAGTTGAAAATGTTTTAAGATCCTTATCTGCTAAATTTGAATCAAAAGTATCTGCCATAGAAGAAAAGCAAGATCTATAGATTATTACTATGACACAGCTTCACGAAATCTTAACTACCTTTGAGATGAGAAAAGGAGGTCCATCAGATATTTGAGAAGCTGCATTTAAAGCTTCAGAAAAAGGAAAAGTAGAACTCAATGAATTAGGACATATTTCAGAAGAAGAAGAGGAAGCGAACTTTGTCAAGAATCTTTAATGGGGTTCTAGTAGATTCAGAGGTAAAATACCTTGCAAATGTTTTGCGTGTGGTAGAGTTGGTCATTATGCTACCAAAATGTCCTCACAAAGATAAATATGATAAGGGAAGGAAACTGCAAAATGGAATAGAAAACAAAGTGTAAGTAGAAAGAGCTACTATAGTCATGAAGATAGCGATGGTTTATCAAACAATGATGAAGATGAAAATAGTAATGACTATAGACTTCTGATGGCTTATGAAGATGATGATTTTTTGGATGCTTTAGATGGAGGTGACCTTTATGAAGAAATTTGTAAACTCAAAATCTATTTAGAAGAAAAGAATATGATTATAGATACCTTGACATACCAACTTTCTGAAAGAGAAAAACACAATGAAAAGCTAGAATGTGAAATTGTGGGTCTAAGAAAGGATCTTGAGAAGACAAAAGCTCTTAATATTAGATTTGCTAAAGGATTAGAAACCTTAAATGAAATTATCAAAGTGCAGTTCTCTCCTCTGATAAAGACAGGTCTTGGATATATTGAAGAAACATCTCAATCACAGAAACTCTCAACCTCTACTAAAAGCTATCTTGATGCAGCAAAAAGTAGTGAACTGTGTGACAATCAGGCTCAATTTACTTCAAGGATGAACAAAAGCCACAATCAACCTCAGGTAAATTTTACTCAATCTGCTTCAAATAATATCAATAGAAACTATAATCAATAGGTCAATACGAGGAACTTCAACTACAATCAACAGGTCAATGGATTCGATAATCGCAGGAACTTCTTTAATGGTCATTGTTTCTCATGTCACAATTTTGGACACAAAGTTTCTCAATGTGTTGCTTACAAAACTATCATGACTAGAGAAGCACGAAATGAAAGGGATGTGACAAGGATCAAGAAAAGTTCTTATAATAACTTTTCTGTTCTTGAATTGAAATAGAATGCTTAATCTGTAACAACTTTGGCCATGAAGAATATGAATGTAGGAGTAAATTTTGACAAATAGCTCAAAGCGAGAAAACTCCATTAAATCCCAAAATATGATGAAATAAAGAACCACAAACAAGAAGATGTGGTATAGCCTTGTATGCAGAAGGACAAGAAAACCAGTGGTACATCGATAGTGGATGCTCAAAACACATGTCAGGTGACAGAGAAAAACTACACTCATATAATGCCTTAGACAAGGAAAAGAGTGTCTCATTTGGAAATGACACTCCTGCTGTCATAAAAGGTAAAGGCTTTTGTAATATTCCTAACCCAAAATATTCCTCAAACCCTAGCAAAAAATCCAACCAAATATGTGAAAATGATATAATAACCCAGAAGTGATAAAATAACAATGGAACAACATATAATAATGTAAACCAAAAATATAAGTAGATACATAAGAAATGCAGTGAGAAATGCTAAGCCATTTTATTATACTGAGCAATAAATGAGTACAAGAGGTGATTAGACAGATGGCACCTCAACTTGCACAAAGCAAGTGAAGAAATACTCTCAGAATGACAAGAATGGCCTCTCTGCGTGGATGCTACTATTGTGCTACTACTGCTACTAGAAAACAAATGATGATTTGGGGCTGCTCCCCTCCTCAGAAAAAGCTGAAACTTTGGATTTGGGCTCTACTCAAGAAACCTAGAAAAACCTAGAAAGCTTTCCTAGAATGACCTCACACTGATCTGCATCCCAGCTGCCGGAAAATTGTCGTGCTACTACTGCTACTGGAAATTAAATGAGGATTTGGGGCTGCTCCCCTCTTTAGAAAAGGCTGAAACTCTAGAATCAGACTCTACTCAAAAAACCCAGAAATCTTTTCTGAAATGGCCGACCCCGAAAATCACCCCCTTGGGGTTTTGCGCAATTTTTCAAAGACACTGTTGAAACTGTTACCAAAATGCTGATGAATCTACTGCTAGAATGCCAAAGGAAATACCTTGCCTAAGTAGGCACTTGAAGTCCCCCGGGGCTAAGGGTGAGATCTCTGAACGGAGACACTCAATGGACTAAACAGTGCTGCAGACTAGCTAAATAGCCAGCATGCTCTAAGTGGAAATGACTATCACAAATGCTCATAACCAGAATGATCCCAAATGAGGGGGTTCCTCTCTATTTTATAGCCTCTTCCTCTCACAATCCCTAAGCTCACTTTCTCCTACGTGATCCCATTCTTGCCATGTGTTCCTTCCCTCCTGCGTAGTCTCTCCATGTGTCTGTGTGGGCCCCATTTCTGCGTCCCCCTTTGGCCCCCTTTGTTCCCCCTTAAGTCACAATGTTGTGCTACCTAGGAAGTGACTTTTTATTCTAAAGTGAGTTATGTTCCCCCTTCCTCACTTTTTATTTACAAATAATTATAGAAGGAAAAAATCGAACAAAATCGAATATTCCAATTAACCATAACTAATTACGAATATTACAGTCTCCCCTAGAAAAATGTTTCTTGTCTTCAAGAAACTGAAGTGATGGATGCTGTAAGATCTCCTCGCTCTCCCAAGTGGCATCCTCATCCTGCAAATTCTTCCACCTCACCAAGAATTCCCAGACCATCCTGCTCTGCAACCGTCTCTCCCTAGAGTCAATGATAGCCTCCGGCTGCAATACCAAATGCCCTTCATCATCCATGGGTCGTATCTCATACGTCATGGTCACCTGCTGCCCAAATGACTTCTTCAGGCATGATACATGAAAAATGTTATGAATCTTACTGCCTTGGGGTAGCTCCAACTCATATGCAACCTATCCAATCCTTCGTATCACCCTGTATGGCCCATAAAAGCGGGGCTTGAGCTTCTGAGCCCCCTTTTGCTTTAGCAATGACTATCGGTATGGCTGCAATCATAGGTAGACCATGTGCCCTGCCTCGAACTGCCTCTTCACCTGACCCCTGTCCGCATACAGCTTCTGTTGGTTCTGCGTTGTAGCCATGTTATCCTTGAGAGTTCGGAGTATGTCCTGACTCTCTTGGATCCAAATCTTAGCTCTAGGAGCCTTGCTATCACCAAACATCATGTCATCAAAAGATAAAGGATTATACCCATATAAGGCATAGAATGGTGACATACCAATGGACATGTGATGTGAAGTACTATAGCAGTACTCCCCTGATGCAGCCACTTTAGCCATGCTCGTTGCTGTCCACTGACATAGTTACACAAGTAGCCCTCCAGCCACTTGTTAACTATCTCCGTATGTCCGTCCGTCTATGGGTGATAGCTGGTACTCAGTGTCAACTCCATCCCCACCAATTGGAAAAGCTCCTGCCAAAACCCACCCATGAAACGACTGTCCCTGTCACTGACGATGGTCTTAGGAAGACCATGTAGCCTAAAGATCTCCCTGAAGAATAGCTTGGCCACATGTGTTATTGTATAGTGTGCAGATATGGCAAAGAAATGTGCGTACTTCATCATTCGATCAATGACGACAAATATAAAATCCTTGCCCTGTACCATAGGCAGCCCTATGATGAAATCCATCGAAATACTCTCCCATTTCTCCTTCAGAATGAGAAGAGGCTCCAATAATCCGATGGGATGGCTCACCTCTCCCTTGTTCCTCTAGCAAGCATCGCACTCCCATATGTGTTGGAGTATGTCCTCCTTGAGGCCCTTCCATGAGAACCTCTACCTAATGGCCCTGTAGGTTTTGGTGAAACCCTGATGTCTTGCCAATGGGGAATCATGTGATGCCTAGAGTATCTTCTTCTTGAGCTAAGATGAGTCAAGAAGATCCGGTCCCTATAGTAAAGGATCTCATTAACCACCCTGTACCTATCATTTGCCACCTGCCCATCCGAAACCTCACATGCAAATCTATCCTTGGAGTACTGTACTAAGAGTCAAGCCCTCCAATCTATATCCAAGCTCATAAGAGACAAAGTGGCTGGTCTACGTGAAAGGGCATCTGCTGCCACATTGTTCTTACCTTTGACGTACTCAATGTCAAAGTCATATTCTTGGATCTTACTGATCCACTTCTGCTACCTCTCCTATAGCTACTTCTGCTCGAAAAAGAACTTGAGGTTGTTGTGATCAGTCCTCACCCTGAACCTGTTGCCTACCAAATACTGCCGATACTTAGCCAATACATGCATGATGACTAGCATCTCATTGTCATATATGGAATACAACCTCTTGTGTAGAAGGAGCTTCTAGGTCTCAAATGCTATAGGGTGACCTCCCTGCATCAATACTACACCGATCCCCTCTTCCGACGCATCACACTCCAAAACAAATGGCTGCATGAAATCTGGCAATGCAAGCAACTCCTGGATAATCCACTCAATCGTATCCCGATAGGCCTTCGGGTGCCTATAGGGGGTGGTAATCACGGCCTGTATGCCCTACTCAAGCTCGATGGTGTGCTCAAACCCCCGATCTGGTAGCTATCCTGGTGGAATCTCCCGAAACACTATGGCATACCAATCAAGGATAGACTGTATCTCTCGGTGTACCATCTTTCTGTACTTCCTGCCTATGATGCACGCAGCTCCACTACCCACTTTATGTCTCCCTTTCAGAAGACTGCCTCCATCTGATGAGCTGAGACAGTCTGAAACAGATATGTGTGCTATCCCACTATCTTCTCATGCCTCCCTGTCTTCTCATCATCCCACTCCATCTCCAGGGTCTTCCAATCTGTCGTGGCCTTCCCTAGAGTGATAAGCCACTAAACACTTAGTATCATGTTGGTGTCCAGAATATTGACCACGAAAAGATGGTCAGTCAATGTATAGGTGCCCATTGTCACTCAAAGCTTTGGAACATAATAAGCACACGTCATGGTCTGATCTCTTAGGACCAGAACTGAAAACCCATCGAAGCTCTCTATCTGAATACCTCTCTGCTCAACCATCTATGCATCGATGAAGTTGTGGGTTACCCCACTATCAACCAAAACTGATACGCGCTGGTGACGTACTGTCCCTCGTACGCATAGCATCAGATACTTGGGATCTCCCGCAATGCTGCAAGGGCCCCTCCGGTGGGTGCAAAATATGCACCACCTGCTACTGGTGGTGGAGGTGGAAAAGGTCCCTGTATGGCATGGCTATCTTCTACTTCCACATCCTCCTCATCATCCTTTTATCCACTACTCTCGGAGAAGACCTCAATAAAATGTGCTTTACCAGCAGCACATCTATGTCCTGGTGCCCATGGCTCCTGACAAGTGAAGCACAACCGCTTCTTCTTCAGCTACCTCCTGGCATCATCGTTAAGCTGTACTCGTCCTGGATTTCCCTTTGGAGGTGGAATCCTCACATCCTTCGCCTTAGACTGGAAAGTCTATCTCTGGGGGTAAGGTGTCCGGGTCGTGGATAAGACATCCTGTAAGTCTCGGGTCCTGCTGATAGCGTCCTGGAGTGTAGTTGGTCTAGTGGATTAGACTAGACCCTGAAGTGGCTCTGCTAACCCCTCAACATACATATAGACGCTCCATGTCATGGATAGGTCTAGCACCATCACAGAGACCCTCAAGAAATCTACAATGTAGGTCTTTGGGCTCCCTGTCTGTTTGAGCCTTGTTAGCTCAACAAAATGCTTCTTAGGATCCCTCCGATCAAATCACTCCATCAGTCTCCTGGTAAAATTGGCATATGTCGTCACTGTAGAGTGCCATAGTGTAACCATCCCATGAAACCACCAATCTTGGGCCTCACCATCCAAATGCAATGTTTCCACCTTGATGGCCTCTGTTGATCCGGATTTAAATAGGAACGTAACAAATTGCAGAGATAACCATATACACAAAGATGCAGCGGAAATAATACTTCATTTCATTAATGGAAAATACTGAAATATGTTTACAACCAGAAATGGAAATAAACCAGCTAGGGCGACGGTAGCTTATCTCTGAGAAGAGATGTGATGGCTACATGCCTCTGAACTATGTTACAATGAGGCTCGAAGGCCTATTTATTGTTGAGAAACAATGGAAAACCCTTAACATTCCAAAACCTAACCCTAGGAGATGAACTGCCAAAACTGTGGGCCCCGTTCGGGGTAAATTGGTACATCAACTTCCCGGGGTCGTAACTTTGGCATATGATCTCCATTTGATGCATACAATAGCTCGTTAGAAAGATCTATCCGAGCACTACCATTGTTGGATTCCATGGACCCATGTTGCCCCTGGATTCCCCAAAAAACGTCGTTTAGGGCCTCAAAACGGCTCCGGAAGTTCAGGACCCGAAAAACTGCTAAAAATAGTAAGTTGTGCTACAATTAAGGAAACTGAAAATGCTGAGAAGGACAATGGTGGGGGTCCAGGTGGACTTGGCAGGTGGCCACCAATATCCACCTGGATCATTCCTCCCCCCTTAGGAAGCAATGGTCCCCATTGCGTTGAGCTCCTCCATGAGATGAGGAAACTTTTGCTAAACTTGTTCCCTGGTGAGCCACTTGCCCTGCTGAAGGAGTTGGCCTGCTTTGACAACTCGATACAGTTGGATATTCTGTTGGCGAGTGTTCTTGATCTGTGTGTCCATGATCCGATCAGTTGCAGCTTGTTCCATGCAATCTGGATTTAATTCTGTGGGTTTGAGCTGTTCTGCAATGTCGGATGTGTCTAGCAATGGTGGAAAGTATGGCCGAAGGCGGTCCACATTGAACACTGGGTGCAGGCCAAGGAATGGGGGAATGCTGAGCTCAAATGCATTGTCTCCCATAGCCTTAGTAATGGTGTAAGGACCATATCAGAGTGGTCTCAATTTCTGATAGGCTCCAGTAAGGCGTTCCTTTTGCAAATGCAACCAGACTTTGTCGCCCACCTGAAACTTGTGTGGCACCCGATGTTGATCATGTCGCTGCTTGTACTTGGCATTTGATTTCTCAAGAATGTCATGGACCTGCTGGCGAATATGTTGGATGCGCTCAATAAAGCTGGTGGCCTTATCTGTTTCGGACTGGACATGAGCTGAATTCATGTGAGTAGCTGCAAGTGGCATGGCCACATCAATGGGGCATAGTGGCTGGAATCCCAAACCCACCTGAAAAGGGCTATGGCCAGTGGAGCTGTGAAGAGCTCGGTTGTAGCTATGCTGAACATAGGGGAGGCTCTCGTCCCATGTGCGTGGATGCTTTGAGTTATACATGCGCAGAATGTGCACGATCATCCTATTGGCAACCTCTGTCTGGCCATCAGTTTGAGGATGGAAGGCTGTGGACTTCGTGAGTTTGGTGTCCAGCATTGACCAGAGACTGGACCAAAATTTGCTGAGAAACCGACTGTCCTGATCTGAGATGATAGACTGTGGGATCCCAAAGTGCACCCACACTCGTTCAAAGAAGAGTTTAGCAGTGGCTTCTGTTGTGATATTCTTCTTGCAGGCCACCATAACGGCCATCTTCGAGAACCTGTCGACGACCACAAAAACACAGTCATTTCCATGCTTATTGGAAGGGAGGCCTGACATGTAATACATGGAGATGGATTCCCAAGGTCGACTAGGGGTAGGCAACGGGGTATAGAGGCCGTGCTTCTTAATGGTCGGTTTGGCAATGGCACAGGTAGTACATGATTTGATGTACTTCCCAACATCCTGTCGAAGATTCGGCCAATAGAAATAATTTTGTAGTACTGCCACTGTTTTCTCGACCCCGAAATGCCCAACAACCCGACTGTAGTGTGCTTCCCAAATCATCTTGGCACGCTCGCTTGAAGGAACACAAAGGTGACCGAGGTGGCATAATAGGTCATCCTGGAGGTGAAAATCTGCAACACGCCGACCCTCCAAGAGTGCCTGGTATGTGTGGCCGAATTCTGGGTCGCTCTTGTAGAGAAGGGGCCAATCAGAAGTCTCGTGCCCACAAGAGTTGAGCATGGTGGTTAACGCCATGATCGGTGGTCGACTGAGGCAATTTGCAACGTTATTGGTGCTGCCCTTCTTATACTTGATATTCAAGTGGAACTGTTGCAAGTATGTAGACCACTTCTGATGGCGATCATTCTGCAATTTCCCTTGGGTCTGTATGAACTGCAGGGGTCGGTGGTCTGTGTGGATGACCGTTTCCTTCCCCAAAATGTAATGCTTCCATTGTCGGCAGGCCTGTACAATGGAATACATCTCTTTATCATAAGTGGGGTACTTCTGAACTGTGTCTGAAAGTGTTTCACTGTGATATGCCACTAGATGTCCATGTTGAGTAAGGACTGCCCCAATAGCATAGTCAGAGGCATCTGTCTTGACCTCAAATGGTTGTTGTAAATCTGGTAACGCGAGCACTGGTGTCGTGCAAAGGCGATCCTTCAACTCCATGAATTCCTTCTGTTGAGATTCAGACCAAAAGAATCTTGCTTTCGCCCCTCCCTTGGTGACCTGACTCAAGGGCCAAGAAATATGAGAAAACCCCAACACAAACCTGCGGTAGAAGTTGGCAAGACCTAGAAAGCTACGGAGCTCTGTTAGAGTGGTGGGAGAGGGCCAATCCCGAATGACTTGGACCTTGGCTGGATCGACATGCACCCCCTGTTCATCAATGATGTATCCCAGATACTGAACCTGGGTCATGCCAAAAGTGCATTTCTCCAAATTGGCACATAGCTTGTGTTGCCGCAGTGTTTGGAGAACCTGTCGGATGTGGTGGAGGTGCTCTTCCCAACTCTGGCTGAAGATCAGAATGTCGTCCAAGTATACTACTACAAAGGAGTTGGTGAATGGCCGCAAGATGTCATCCATTAGCCTCATAAAGGTTGCAGGAGCATTCGTCAATCCGAAAGGCATGACCAACCATTCGAAGAGGCCCTCCTTGGATTTGAAGGCAGTCTTCCACACATCAGAGGGTTCGATTGGTACCTGGTGATATCCTGACTTCAGATCGATCTTGCTGAAATATTTCGCCCCCTTTAGTTGGTCTAGGAGGTCATCAATCCGCGGGATCGGGTACCTATTACGGACAGTGATCTTGTTCAGTGCCCGATAGTCAACACAGAGTCTCCATGTCCCGTCCTTCTTCTGTACCAACACGATCGGGCTCCCACAGGGCAATGAACTCGGACAGATGTGACCTTTCTGCAGGAGCTCCTGAATCTGCCTCTTGATTTCATTGTTCTCCAGAATGGAGCGCCGATAAATTGGTCCATTGGGTAACGGTGCACCTGGGGTCAGATTGATGGAGTGCTTGACTTGACAGTGCAGAGGAACTCCTGCCGGAGAGGTGAAGATGTCCTCATACTCCTCCACAATCTTGTCCATCTGTAGTTGTCGTACAAAGGGACCCCATCTGGAGGCCGCGGCCACTGTCTTCTTCTTTCCTTGAGAGCGTATCATCAGGAAAACAAATTTCCTGGTTTTGGAAATGATCTTACTGCATTGTTTTGCAGTAATCAAAGAGATGGCGGCAGGTGGTGCTACCTCTGGTATCCTGAACAACTTATTTCCCAATGTAATAATAACAGCACGGGGTCTTGATTCATACACAGCATGTCGCTTCCACAAGTATGGTTGTCCTAGTAATACATCACAAACTTCAAGGGGAGCAATGTCACACAATACCTCATCCGTGAAGGGCTTGATGTTGTATGGAAGGCGGCACTGCTGGCTCACGCGAAGATCTCATCCTTGGTGCAGCCACCCAATGGTGTATGGTTGTGGATGTGCTATGGTTGGTAAGCCCAACCGCTTCACGACCTCTGCCGAAATGAGGTTCTTTTGACTCCCGCTATCAACAATGAACTGTATTGGGGAGCCCTTTACCCACATCTGAGAGTGGAAGAGACGCTCCTCCTCCTCTGGATCTTCGGGTTCATTTTTCTGGATCTTTGCAGTAGCAACAGTGGCGCTGGGATCCGCATCAATGATCTGATTCCCTTTTTCATACCCCTTATCGGGTTCTAACTCAGAGTCAGAACATGCATCTGATTCTGAAACCTGTTAACACCCAGGTTGTTCCCTATGACTCCCAAGGGAATACGGCCGGGGTAACCACTAACCAGTCTTTGGATTGCAGCTCCTAGCCAAGCTGTAATCAGAGAGGGCTCTCTCTTTGAGGTTTATCTCTGTTTTGATAGTATTTTAGGCTAGCTATGATATTCAGGTTTTTGTTTTCAGAATGTGTTTGGTGATGACTTAAGTCAGTGTGTATTTTTTCTCAATAGTATGTCCTAGTCCATTGGGCATGGAGTCAATGGTCCTTTAGTTTGTCTGAGATGCTGTATGATACCTTGGTGATGTTGCAGAGCCAGATTTGTGCCTGAGGAAAAACGTTTATGATAGTTTTTAAGTGGGGTGTATCCAGTCTATGTGAGGCAATTAAGAATCTCACAGAAAACTGCTAAAGAAAAGTCAGTGAGGATGTCAATCTAGAAGCAATGAAGGATTTCTAGTTAACATCGAGACATATAGAATTAATAGACACATGAGCAGTTAAGAATTCATGTATATCGTTAATCCTGAAGACAAACATTCATAGCAGTAAAAATTGAGCACAAGGTGTAACAAAACAAATCCTGTACTATTCTTTTTCTTTACTGCTAGCTTAATACAACATGAGTATGGTTTGATAAACATAAGAAAGACAAGAAACAGAGATTGAGAAAAACTTGTTATTTCATCAGCCAACACAGGAATTCTGCATCAGCACATCTAGCATCATCCAGACATCAAAAACTTCAGGAAATCACTGAGTTGTTCCAGCCCTTTGTATTAGATAAACTAAAAGTATACAATAGATTCTCCTTAGAGTCAAAGATCACCAACCCCTTATGCGTTACTAAGGGGAGTATTTATACAAAATTTACATGTAAAAATATCAAGAAAGGAGTTAATGGCTCATAAATGTTATGCCAACTCCTGGAGCTTGGCAGCTTAGAAAGTAAATGCTGCAATAACTTTTTATTGCTTTAGCCGTCAAAAAATAGTCAGAATTGATGACTTAGTGGGTGTCGAAGTCGGCTGAGGCTAAGCTGTCCAAATATGCGCATTTGCTTATCCTTTAGGCTAGCTGTCATTTTTCCTGTGCTGAGTCACCCTTTCAGCTGCCTTTATTGCTGACTTTATCCTGCTGTTTGTTTTGTAGTGACCTGGAGCTGGCAGTGGCCGAACAATTGAGGCTATCGTGGCAAAATCTGAAGCATTGCTTGCCACCAATCCTCCTTGGGCATTTGATGTCTCCGAATTTTTATCAAGGTCTCATCGGCCTCTGTATACCTATAAAAGTTAGGTGGAGTTTCAAACAGATGATTCACCTCATTTTCAATGAAGAACAGGCCTTCAAGTTTATCATACAAGCTCTGTCCTGTGGGGGGTCCTGTTTGCTCAGATGTACTGCCAGATGCAATAATTTGATTTTCAATGGTGGTTGCCATTCTGTTGGCAAATTGATCTCGAGAAATCAATTTTCCTGCACCACTTAGGAGGCTGGGCAGTCCCTTTGCTTGCAGTACTGCCATCTTAACTTTATATTCCTCCACCTCAGCTTGGATCTCATAGCACTTCCTCTCCACAGTTTGTACATAATTTCTGAGAGTTAGCACCTTCTTAGCAGTGAGGACGGCCTCAGTTCTGTTGGTAATGCCTATGGCTGCCAGTTCCTCCTTTTCTTGCCTGTTCAAGAAGTCTATCATCCTGTTGGCCTGTTCTGGCTTTTCTCCCAGTGTTGTCTTGGCCTTATGGATTTCTGCTTGTGCTTGGCCCACTAAGTCCATCTGTTCATGTATTGTTTTGATAGACCTCCACTGTTGACTGATGGATTGGCCAATCTTGGCCCATAGAATCCTCTTTATGTCGGCCATGGCAGTCTCTAGATTCAGCTCCTTCTCCAAGGCCTTTATCTTGTCTTTTAGGGCCTTTATTTCTCTGCCCTGCTCTGCTACAGTCATTTTTGACTTGTCATATTTAGTATCCAATTCTGCCAATTTTTCCTTGGCCTTCTTTATTTCATTTGCCTGGAGCTCCATTTCCTTGATGGCCTTAGTTAATTCTTCTACACTTGTGCTGGCATCTGGAGCAACTGTTGTTCCTGCTGTTGTTGAAGTAGTTGGAGGAGCTTGGGAAGTGGATTCTCCCTGTTTATCTTGTAGTGCTCCTTCCAGCTCTTTCTCCAAATCCATGATCCTCTGGTCTAGCTGCATTATGAGGTCCAATTGGTCATCAACCTGTTTTTTCTTTTGAAGCTCTGCTGTTTGAGGGTGCTCTGTGGGCAACAGCTTCAACCTCTTCTTTAATGCATTCAGGTCGTCCTCTTTCTTTTTCATAAGGGCCTTCACACCCTTTGGATCACTAGGATCATGTCCTAGATCAATGATGATGTCCTCAAGAGACTTTATTCTATTGTCTTTGGCCAAGGAGGACATCCTTTCAAAATCCAACTGTGTGTTGGTGTTTTTCAAGGATTCTTTTAGCTCATGGGCCAGGGTTGCCCTCTCCACCAAGGTTGCATAAACCATTTCTCCAGTTTGCTTGTGGAGTTCGATTTGGTCCATGGGATGAATGTCTTTGGCCATGACCTCTACCCTTGTCTTCGCAAAATCTGCAGCTGACTTAGGCTGCGGTATTGTAGGCTTGAAGTGACTGAGGATTATCTTTTCCTCTTTAATGTCATACACAGACATTAGCCTTTCTTGCTGGGCTGGTGTTGCATCTATGAATTGCTTGTAGACCTCAGCCCTCAGCAGATCATTCTGAGCTTTTATTTGTTTGAAGGAAGCCTTAGTGCTCTTAGGCTTCTTGCTCTGCTGGGAGGAGGAAGACACCTCCAAACCAAGTTGTAATCCCTGCTCCTGCTGAAAGGAGCTTGTCCCTGTGTGCTGACTGCCCTCCCTGTTTTTCCTTGAGCTGTCAAGGGATTCTTCTGTGATATCTTCTACCTCTGGGGAGTCTAGCCTTTGCCTTTTGGCTCCTAGTTGTTGGGAGGATCCACTAATTGGAGTGGACTCTTCTCTATCTCTTTTCATCCCCCTTTCCTCATGTGCTGGGGTCTGCAAACTTGGGGCAGTCAATGGCTCAGTCTGTGGGGGTGGAGTTTGCATTACCGGAGCTGCTGGTAACTCCGTTTGTTGAGGGGCAGTGTGCTCTTGCTGCTGTTCTGTTTGCTGCCCTTGTTGGGGCTCTTGATGCTGCTCATTTGAGGGGGCAGGCTTCTCTTTCACTGTTTCCTCCTCTGCACCCATTATCCCTTTGCCTTTATCTGCAGTAGATGCTGTTGTGGAAGGTACTTGTGTGACTGGTGCAGTCCTGGAGGCTGAGGTCCCTTCTCCTGTTGAATAAGGCCGCTTGAAAGGTACCTGCTGCACAGATTCTAGGTCAATGGTTTTTTCAAGCTCCTTTATATTCTTTAGCATTATTTCTTCTTCAGTTAGCTTCTCAACTAGGGTACCCGGCTTCCATTCTTGCTGGTTGGCATATCTTTCAATATGCGGGTATTGACAATGCCTATAACCTAGAATCCTATATTTGTTTCTCCTGGCAGTAATGAAACCCTCAGGGTCATAAGGGACCCACCGGAAACTATATGATAGTTTATATTTATCTTTGAGGATGAGGTCAGCATCTTCCCATCCTTCTTTCTGATTCATGATGAAGGGGCCCAACTGATGTTTGAATTTGAGGTGGGCCTTCTTTTTGGCGCTGTGGAAGTGGGTGAGGTCGGACTGGATCAGCTGCCTGTAATACTCCAAGGCAAACAACCTCATAGGTACATATTTTGGGAGCCTGTATGGACAGAGCTCACATCCATAGACTCTAATGACTGTATGATCCTCATATAGGTACTAATCACCTATTTTATATTTTTTGGAGAGCTACAGAGCCTTCTGTATCTCCGTTGATATTCTGGGAGGAGGGGACTTCATCAACATGCAAGAGACTGGATACACAAATTGGTCAACAAACTCACAATAGGAATAGGGTGAGTTTGTGACTTTGTGATAGACAGAGGTCCAGAAGATCATAGATCTTCTTTCCCCTCTATAATCCAGCTTTTGATATGACATGGAAAAGCCTCAGACTGATAGTACATAAAGAGGTGATAGATATAGGCTGAGTACTTGAAGACCCCCTGCCTATCCACTGCACCCAACTGATCATGCATTTTGTTAGCTATAAACTTGGCAAAGTTGTATTTGCAGGCAGGGGGTTGGCCTGGGCTGTACATAGCTAGCAACACCAGCATTGTCTCATCCACATGTTCACTGGTTCTGTATCCCAGCACATAAGCTATCATGTCCAGGAGTAATCTGCCTACTTCAGTGAAGTAGACATCTAAATAAGGAGGTGGCCCTGCAGGCTGGCACTCAGGTCTCATGAATGTCCTGGTAACCTTTTGAATCTCCTCACTGGTCATCTTGGCACCAGTGTCCAGCAGATAGTTCATGGAGAATGGGATTAGGAGCTCTGTCTGATAAAAATGTAGCATTTTGTTGATGGACTCAGGATTGATGTAGAAGAGGACCCTCCCAGATGGAGTGGTAACAGCTCTGTGCTGCACATCATAGTTTTCAGCACATAGGCGAATGATTTCAGGGAAGACATTTACATATGGGAGGCAATAGTATGGCAGGTTTGACTCCCATATCCCATAAGTATCATGACCATTTAAGTAGTCTTCTCTCAACTGCCTGAAAGTCTGCAGAAAGTCCCTGCTTCCCACACAGTCTTCAATAAGGTAGTCCTTGTCAGCAAGAGGCAAGGACTGCAGGTCTTTATTGGGTGGATTTAATGGTGCAACACTGAGAGCTGTGGGTGCAGGGGCAGCCATTGTATGATTTGATGCTGAAGTAAGATGAGTGCAATGGTTTGCAAAGCTACTAAGAGCTTGAATGATAAATCAATTGTACACAAAGTCTGAAGTGTTTATTGCAATGGGAAAGCAGGCTTGATTCTGCAGTTTTTTGTAAATTCACAGGGGTGTGAATTGCTTAGAGGTAAATTGCAGAGGGTATGAGGTTTTCTTTAGTAGAAACTGCAGCTGGTCTACACCCAGCAAAAGGGAACAATGCTGGGCACCTTGGGGAAGAATTTACAATTTTGGTCCGCGTTTTAACTGTTTTAGTGTTGAATTATGGTTCTGGGGTAATGCAGGTTACCTTAGCTCACTTTTAGGTATTAGACAGAGCTTGTATGGAATTTGACAAGTGCTTTAATGGTGAATTTATAGAGAAATGGTATGCATTGGCCAAATGGAAGAATTACGGTGAATACCTGGATAAAAACGCTTGAAAAGCCTGCGGGCTGAACTGTGGAGGCACAAGGTAGCTGAGTTGATAAGCTTGGGCGACAGAAATTCGAATTTTGGCGGTTCAGGAACAATCTGGCGCGGAAGCAGCAACGAGAGCTCTGTGTATTTTCGCTCGAAAATGACACAAAACGGCTACTTCGGGCGTTAATAACGACAATTTTGGCAAAAAATGGGTTATTGGCGCTTTTCCGCCAATGACGTCAGCATGACGTCACGGCGGGCCCGGGTACGGAGGTGACATGGACGGTGAGGTGGCGGCCAGAGTGGCAGACGCGGTGGCAGGGGAATGCGGTGGGCCACGGGCGCGGGGGCGGGAGATGATCTGACGTCATGATGACGTGCAGGTGACGTAGGAGGGAAGGTGGTAACGGGGATGGTGGTAAGCGGTCTCCCCGCACCACCTTTGGGCAAAGGCGGTATCGGGGAGGGGGGCTCCGAACAACCCCGCCGCCTGCCACGCGTCCCTTGTACGGGGCGGAAAACCACCGTTCCCCAGACGTTAAAGGGAGGCAGGTCGGGGCGCGAAAATGACCGCCCACCGTTAGATCTGGGCGGCAGAGATCGGACGGCTGGCGGGCCTTCCGACAGATCGTGCAGGTTGGGGAGGGACCCACCAGCATATTAAAATATTTGATTTTAATATTTTGGGCGGAAAACTTTAGATTTAGTGTTTTTTGTGGGTTTTTTCGGGACAAGGGTTAATCCAAGGGGGAAAAAGGGTTAAAAAGTGGGTTTTAAGCAGAGGGAAGGGGTTCATGTGGGATTTTTTGAACAGAGGTGAGGTGCTGGCTTAGGAGGAGGTTATCACTCCAACCAGAGGTTGAAACAATCCCTTCACAGGGCTGACCATAGCCCCTGTTGGACTAAAGTTCCCCAAGACTTATTTATTCAGCTATAGTGCTAAAAGGGGAGGATATTTATATAATGCTGGGATTTATACACCATGGTGTTATAATAGTAGGGAAAGGGTGACATAGGGGATTTAAATAATAAAAGTAAAGGTTAATATGGATGAATAGGTGAATGAAGGGTGAAATCACTGAGTTTATTTGAAAACCACTTAGCTTTAAGAGTAGATCAAAATGAAAAGATTTTTACACAGGAAATGTGGCTTTTAAAGGCATAGGAATCAGCATAAAACCTCAAATTCCTCCATGAATCTTAGTTGATTAAGGGATGTTAGTAAATGAATGCAAAGGGGGAAAATGGGAAGTTAGACATGCCCCTTTGCTTTGCTGCCATGATGTAGAGGAGGAGCCTCTTCATCCACTGATTTGGCTTTGTGACCAGGTTATCAAACCCTCTATTGGAAGGAATTATACTTCTGCAACCCCATCTGCTTACCCATCTATTTCCTAGCATTTTTTGTTACTTCCTGGAGGGTGCACTTAGACTTGCAGACCCTCATATGCCTTTTCTTTTCCTTGGCTTTTTCCTTTTGATTTTCTTAGCTAATACTGCCCTTATTACTTCCAAGGTCCCAGATTAAGTAGTTGGGAACCTTACTTCTCTACCTAGCTACTGGTCTGCCAAGTTTAAACAGTTTGGACATACTTCTTTCTCTATTCTACAACAAAAATTGAAACATGGCATGATCCAAATTAGGCTGGACCATCCATGAAAATTGGGATAGCATGAAGCTATATACACATATTGTCTTCTCTTGGAAATATGTGAACTTTGCATCACCAAAGCAGAGCATATTTGGAATTTCCATTGCCAATCATGAAATATGAAACCTATTGGTATAGGTGGCTAACAAAACCTTCAGCTCAGCCACCAGTGACTGCTTGGCCAGACACTCACTTGTGTTGTGAGTGGAGCTCTTATGAAACTTGCACCATTTTCCAGTGTCCTTTCTCGGCTTCGCGGCGCTGTTCTTTGCTTGCAGCTTCGGCTGGTTGTCTTGGGCTGTCCCGCCTTGGCTTTGTCCTTTGTTCTGTGGTTTCGGGGCACCTTTCCCCTGCTTTGGATTCGCAGATCCAAAGTCTCGCTTCTTTTGTTTCAACTTCTGCTCGACCTTGACGGCATATCGGTATGCTGCGCCGAGCGAGGGGATGTTTAGGAATTGTATTTCTTCCTGGATGTACTTGTGCAGGCAGCCACGGTATTTGAGTATCAAATGTTGCTCTGAATCCTTGATACCCAACTTTGTGCGAAGGGTATGGAAAAGATTGGTGAACTCCGGCACGTCTTGGTCCCTTCCCTGCCGCAGCGTGGTCCACTTTATGTATTCATCCTCATAGCTTCCGACAGGGTAGTACTACTCCTTGACGGCATCCCAGAACGAATCCCAGGTGGGTGCGGCTGAAAATAGTGAGCCAGTACTTTCATCCTTCTGCTCGCAGTAGGTTTCCCACCAGTCCTTGACGTGGGGGGCTGCTTTGAGAAGAGCAAAAACAATCTTTTCCCGACTCGAAAAATCATGAACAGAAAAATAACCCTCTAGCAGATTTAACCATTTATCTACGGCATCTACGTCTATCTGACCCTCGAATATGGGGATTTCAAAATTAACTTGTACCTTAAAGGGTGTGGCGTTTCCAGAGTAGCTGCTGAAGGATCTGGGCAAAGCTGTCCATCATCGCGTTCCGTTGTCGCTCGAGGGCTTCTTCGAGCAAGATTTTGATGGGATCTCCTGCCCCCTCGTCTTTCTTCTCGTCCGCCATAGGAGGTCGTCGGGATTTGCGAGGCTGGTCTTGCAAAGGTTCAACCAGTTCAAGCCCTAACTCCTTATATCCCGACCTTGTTGGGGACATGCAAAGAAAAACAGAGAAAAAGCATACCGCTCTGATACCACTGATCCGGATTTAAACAGGAACGCAACAAATTACAGAGATAACCATATACACAAAGATGCAGCGGAAATAATACTTCATTTCATTAATGGAAAATACTGAAATATGTTTACAACCAGAAATGGAAATAAACCAGCTAGGGCGATGGTAGCTTATCTCTGAGAAGAGATGTGATGGCTACATGCCTCTGAACTGTGTTACAATGAGGCTCAAAGGCCTATTTATTGTTGAGAAACAATGGAAAACCCTTAACATTGCAAAACCTAACCCTAGGAGATGAACCGCCAAAACTGTGGGCCCCGTTTGGGGTAAATTGGTGCATCAACTTCCCGGGGTCGTAACTTTGGCATATGATCTCCGTTTGACGCATACAATAGCTCGTTAGAAAGATCTATCCGAGCACTACTATTGTTGGTACGGGCAACATTGGTCCATTCCATGGACCCATGTTGCCCCCGGATTCCCCAAAAAAAGTCGTTTAGGGCCTCAAAATGGCTCCGGAAGTTCAGGACCTGAAAAACTGCTAAAAATAGTAAGTTGTGCTACAATTAAGGAAACTGAAAATGCTGAGAAGGACAATGGTGGGGGTCTAGGTGGACTTGGCAGGTGGCCACCAATATCCACCTGGATCATCTGTCTTTGACATCTGGTTAAGCTGGAAATAAATGTCCAGTTTCTCCACCCAAGACTTTACTGAACTGTTTGATGAACCATCAAATGTAGGCAACTGGAATCTACTCGCTGCACGGTGGGTGTCACCATCATGGTAATGCTGGTACCCTCTGTGATGGTCGCGGGGTCTACTATCCCACTGGAGCTGAACAAAATCTCTGAATGAGAGGGCTTCCCTGAACTCCTACCCATAGGCCCAGTTCTCTGCAAAATAACTGCCCATATGTTAGGGCTCTGCCTCCTGCTGGGCTACGGTCCTTGTGTCTACTCCTAAGAAAGTGGGAATGGTAGAGCGTGTAGGGGCATGTGAGGCCACTTGCTGCGCAGTATCACGCTGCTCTGGCAAATGGTGGGATGCGCCCAATCCCTCACGAACCTGAAAAACCCATGGGCTCTCACGCTGTCTAGCCTCTACTACCATGAACCTCTACCCCATCATCTCAATCTGCCTCGACAGATCCTACACAGATTTGAGGAGCATATATACAAATCTCTTCCCGTCATCATCAACCATCGGATCCTCCTACTTTGCATCCACCACAGGCTCCTCCTATTCTGTTTCCACTACCGGAACATAGTATTCTTCAGCGTAAGTGTTCTCCAACCTACGCCCAGTGTCTCTGTATCTCTGACCTCTGTAACAGATATAGGGTTTTTCCCTTGGTGTCATAGATTTCTAGCTCCACAGGTTGAGCTAGATCTATGCTCTGATACCACTGTAATATTCCTAACCCAGAATATTCCTCAAACCCTAACAAAAACTCCAACCAAATATGTGCAAATGATATAATAACCTAGAAGTGATAAAATAACAATGGAACAACATATAATGATGTAAACCGGAAATATAAGCAGATACATAAGAAATGCAGTGTGAAATGCTAAGCCATTTTATTATATTGAGCAATAAATGAGTACAAGAGGTGATTAGATAGATGGCACCTTGACTTGCACAAGGCAAGTGAAGAAATACTCTCAGAATGACAAGAATGGCCTCTCTGAGTGGATGTTGCTGTTGTGCTACTACTGTTGCTAGAAAAAAATTGATGATTTGGGGCTACTCCCCTCCTAAGAAAAAGTTGAAACTCTGTATTCGGGCTCTACTCAAGAAACCCAAAAAAACCCAGAAAGCTTTCCTGGAATGACCTCACAGTGATTTGCATCCTAGTTGCTGGGAAACTATCATGCTCTTCTTGCTATTGGAAATCGAATGAGGATTTGGGGCTACTCCCCTCCTCAAAAGAGGTTGAAACTCTAGAATCGGACTCTATTGAAAAAACCCAGAGAAACCCAGAAAGCTTTTCTGAAATGGCCGACCCCCGAAAATCACCCCCTTGGGGTTTTGCGCAGTTCCTTAAAGATGCTGATGAAACTACTACTAAAATGCCGATGGAACTGCTACTGAAATCCTGATGAATCTACTGCTAGAATGTCAATGGAAATACCTTGCCCGAGCAGGCACTTGAAGTCCCCTGGGGCTAAGGGTGAGATCTCTGAACGAAGGCACTCAATGCACTAGACAGTGTTGAAGACTAGCTAAACAGCCAGAGTGCTCTAAGTCGAAATGACTATCACAAATGCTCATAACTAGAATGATCCCAAATGAGGGGATTCCTCTCTATTTTATAGTCTCTACCTCTCACAATCCCTAGGCTCACTTTCTCCTGCATGATCCCCTTCTTGCCATGTGTTCCTTCCCTCCTGTGCAATCCCTCCATGTGTCTTTGTGGGTCCCATTTCTGCGTCCCCCTTTGGCCCCATTGGTTCCCCCTTAAGTCACAACGTTGTGCTACCTAGGAAGTGACTTTTTATTCTAAAGTGAGTTATGTTCCCCCTTGCTCACTTTTTATTTACAAATAACTATAGAAGGCAAAAATCGAACAAAATCGAATATTCCAATTAGCCATAACTAATTAGGAATATTACAGTTTTGTTTTCTTGAAAGAAAAAGTTAAAGCTGGGAATGTTATGTATGTTGATGGCTTAAAGCATAATCTGTTAAGTGTGATCAAATGTGTCATCAAGGAAATGAAGCAGTGTTTCGATCAAATGGATGTGTTGTTCATGAGCTTGATACAGGGGAAACCGTGATCAAAGGGACAAGAACTCCAAACAACCTATACACACTCAAGGGAGGACAACAATAGTGCTATCTAAGAAAAAATGATGAAAAATGGCTATGGCACAGAAGATTGGGACATCTAAGCTTTTCTCAAATAAGAAAAGCATGCAGATTCCAGGATGTCCGTGATCTTCCAGGTATCAACATTCTTGAAAATACTATATGCAAATCATGTCAATTCAGTAAGCAAACCAGATCTCAATTCATTGGAAAGGAAGGGTCAGCTAGTAAGCCTCTTGAAAATTTTCATACTGATTTATGTTGTCCATCAAGAAAAAGGTCACCTCGTGGAGAAGAATACTTTATATTGTTCATTGATGATTTTTCTAGAAAGTGTTGGATAAGTCTTCTAAAGCATAAAGATGAAGCATTTGAAAATTTCAAAGCATTCAAAACTTTGGTTGAAAATGAATCAGATCACAAAATCAAATGCCTCAAATCTAATCGAGGAGGGGAATTTACTTCAGACGAATTCTTTTACTTCTTTGAACAACATGGAATAAAAAGGAAGTTCTCCACCGTAAGGAATCCTCAACAAAATGGAGCGATAGAAATGATGAACAAAATTGTTTAACAAATGGCTCGTGCTATGCTAGATGAATCTGGAACTCCTGCAACCTTTTGGGGTGAAGGTGCATTTGTCACCATCACTATTCTCATCCAAGAAAATGTTAGGGTCAACAACACGCATACTCCACATGAAATTTGGTATGGTAAGACTCCTACTGTAAAATGCTTCAAAGTTTTTGGAAGCAAATGTTACATCAAAAGGACTGATGGAAAACTTCGTAAGTTTGAACCTAGGGCACATGAAGGTATTCTACTTGGCTACTCTCCCCAAAGTAAAGGATATAAATTTTACAATAAAGGACTTGGGAAAATTATTGAAAGTATTGATGTTGTGGTTGATGAAGCATGCAAAAATCCAAAATAGATAAAAACCAAATATTATGAAGAAGATGAGGATCATTTTCCCACATCAAATCACACTGATTCTAAAGAAGAAACTAATGAAGCACCAGAGGAAGAGATAACTACAGAAGAAAAGACTCCATCCAGGTATGTTCAGAAAAATCATCGAGAACCTCAAATTTTAGGAGAAAAAGGAGCAGGTGTGTAGACTTGAAGAAACATTGCCAAAGCTTCAAGCTATCTGGCATTACTATCTTCCACTGAACCTCAAAATGTAAATGAAGCATGTAGAGATGAATGTTGGGTCAAGGCCATGAATGAAGAACTTGACCAAATTGAAAAGAATAATACTTGGGAATTAGTTCCTAGACCTCATGAGAAAAATATCATAGGAACTAAATGGATATCCAAAAACATGCTGAACGAAAATGGAGAAGTTATTAGAAACAAGGCCAGACTTGTGTGTAAAGGATATGCTCAACAAGAAGGTATATATTTTGAAGAAACTTTTGCACCCATTTCCAGATTTGAAACCATCAGAATGTTTCTTGCTCTTTCTAGTTTTTAGAAATTCAAAGTATACCAAATGGATGTAAAATATGCCTTTCTTAATGGAGACTTAGAAGAATAAGTCTATATTGAACAACGATAAGGATTCATTCTTGGAAATGATGCAAACCTTGTATGCAAACTCAAAAGATATCTCTATGGTCTAAAACAGTCTCCAAGGCCATGGTATTACTCTCTTGACCAATATCTCCATGAACAAAGTTTTTCAAAGGGGTTAGCAGATAGAAATCTATATACAAAGATGGACATTGATAACTTGCTAATAATTGTTGTGTATGTTGATGATATCATTTTTGGTAGCAATGAAGAATCCATGAGTCAGAATTTTGCTTCAGTAATGCAGCAAGAATTTGAAATGTCCTTGCTTGGTGAGCTTACCTACTTTCTTGGTCTACAAGTGCAGCAAAATAAAGATGGTATTTTTCTCTCACAAACCAAATATCTCAAACAGATCCTGAAAAAGTATGGCATGGAAGATTCTAAACCAGTATGTACTCCAATGGTAACAGGATGTAGTCTCAGTTCAAATGATGAATCAGCAGCAGTACATCAACCAAATTATAGATCCATGATTTGCAATTTTCTTTATCTAATAGGTACTTGACTGGACATCATGCATGTAATGGGAATAGTTGGAAGATTCCAAGGAAATCCAAAGGAATCACATCTGCAGGCAGTCAAAAGAATTTTCAAATATCTTCAAGGAACACAGAAATTTGTCTTATGGTATCCTAGAAATATAGATCTTACACTTCATGCATATACAGATGCAGATTGGGCAGGAAGTGTTGATGATAGAAAAAGCACTAGTGGTGGTGCATTCTATATGGGTTCCAGGTTAGCTTCTTGGTTCAACAAGAAAAAAACCTCAATTGCATTATCTACAACTAAAGCAGAATAAGTGTTTGTTGCATCTTGCTTCACACAATTACTTTGGATGATGCAAAGCTTGCAAGATATTCAGATCATATGTACTCCACCCATCTCCATTCTATGTGATAATACAAGTGCCATCAGTATTTCAAAGAATCCAGTCATGCACTCCAAGACCAAGCACATACCCATCAAATATCATTTCCTACGTGAACAAGTTCTTGAACAAAAATTCAAATTGGAGTATGTTCCCTCCAAAGAATAGGTTGCTAATATATTCACTAAACCATTTCCCAGAGAGACATTTGAATATCTCAAACAAAAGCTGGGAGTAGTTTCTGCATCTTCCTGCTATTAAATCCTATTTTTCAGAGAAAGGTGGTACATACATGAGTTTCATTATGCGTAGTAGTGTACATACAAGAGTTTTTGTGGACATAGTCACATATATGTTGGTTTGAAGAAAAATAGTGGGCCGGACTCAAAAAAAAAGGGAGCTTCCTATGGTTCTATCGATTTTCTGCTCTATTTGATGATGATGCCCTGATATCTCTTATTGCCATATGCAATGATCAGATCAGACAGTGAACATGTAGCATTGGTTCAGAGGGAGAACATGGTTGATGATATTTTGGGAACTATTGATGGACATATACGGGTTGTTGGCCTGGATGATATTAACAAATGCTGCTGATGATACTTGTTGATGACTATCATGGTCTTGTTTAAGACATTTGGTCTCTGTTATATATGTCATGTATATCTTTTAATGTAACGGTCATGAAATGACCTAATGTGTAACCCCAATATGCTTCGGATGAATGATGTAATGTTTCTTGCTTTTTGACTTCTATAAACAATTGATATATCCCCACTTGGTTGGTTGGATGAGTCAAATTTGGTATATCCCCACCTGGTTGGGAGATGGATGCATGTATGAGTCATTGATGATAGGAAGATCATTTGTGATGTATGTATAGAGTCTTGTTCTTCTTTAGAACATCTTTTTGCAAAATTTGCTTATGCTCTGGGGGAGCATGGACTCGATCATTGAAGCTCAATGATCACTTTAGCATATCAGAAAATTCAACATGCACTTAGGGGGAGCTTGACCCTTTGCCCTTGATGTCAAAGGGGGAGAGTGAGTTGGTGGGGTTGTTGCCATCAAGTCCAAAGGGGGAGATTGTGTTGGGTCCCTATAATACTAGTGATTACCCCATTACTATTGTAGTTATACCCCTTATTTATATTTTTGTGCCCCTATTACCCCCATATTGTTATTTATGTGCCCCATAGAATCCCTCTATTGTTATTTCTGTGGCTTTATATTATTATTGTTAGGTCGGCTGGATTATACTGTAACTCCTTAGACTCCTATATATAGAAAGGAGGTTTTGTCATTTGTATCATCCAAGAATTTTTCATTTATGTAATGTAAAGGAGGTTGCCCCCTCGAAGAGGCTGAATTCTAAGGCATTGATCTTTCTTTTCTATCTTTTCTTGAGCTGGTTTCATAACATTTGGTATCAGAGCTTTGGATTCTAGGGTTTCGCTGCTCCAAACTGGTCATCGTGGCATTTTCGCTATAACTTTTTTTCTGTGATGTTTCAGAAATCGTAAAAAAAACACATTTGAGAAGAAATCGCGCTGAACCTTGGGCCCAAATTTCAGAGCTTTTTGCGTGATATTTGTGGAGATATGATCTGAGGGAGTTGGTCTTTTTGCAGACTCCTGAATTACATTCAAAATAGGTTACCTGGGGAAACTCGTCATAACGTTCTCTCTGGGGATCGGATTGAAGTTTCGTAAGAAGGTCTAGAAAGAGGACGGATTGTAGTTTCTTGTGGGTGTTTTTCAGATCCAAAGGTCAAAACAGTGACTCGCGGCACGTCGTACAAGTTAGCTCTACTGAACTAGTCTATAATCAAGTCACTGTGGGAGATTTCGCATAACTCTTCCTTGGAGAATCCAATTTGGGTCAGACTTGTGGCATTGGAAAGAGGACACAGAGGGATACTACAGGTCACAAGTTCAAAACTAGATGATTGGAAAGTACAGAGATACATCAGAGGCAATATCGAGCTCCTACAAAGTGAAAAAAGGTGTGTAGATTTTTTTTAAATTTTTGCTTAAGCTTGGTTTGAAAATTTATTTTGAAGGAATTCAAAGGGCATAGTAGAGCATTATTATCGGTAACTGATGCCCCGAGGAAAGAAAATGCAAACACCTAGTAAGGAACCTGAAAGCTCTAGCATGACTCATGAAGAAGAGGAAGAAATGCTACATGATATATCAAAATTACAAGAACAAGTGCAACAAATGTCACGCTCACAAAAGTTAACAGATGCTAAGATAAATGGCGTGGAAGCTAAGATAAATGGCGTGGAAGCTAAGATGAATGGCATGGAACCTAGGATGGACAATTTGATGATAGATTTCAACACAAATTTGAAGACAAGCATGGCAGATTTGAAGACAGATTTGACTAATTTTCTACAAGAAATACTTACTAATGGTGAAAAGGTAGTAAAGGAAACTCATGATGAGAACAAAAGAAATGTTAATCATGATTCCATAGATGCTAATGTTGGATCGAAGAATCACCACATTACAAAAATCGATATGAGGAAGTTTGATGGCAAGGATCCCGCCACATGGATATTACAGATGGAGCAATTCTTCGATCTCAATAATGTGCAAAACACACAAAAGGTACGTATGGCAACTTTATATTTGGAACCAAATCAGTTTGTATGGTATCAATGGCTTTGTTCTCGTAAACAATTTATCACTTGGGCAATTTTTACGGAAGAATTGATAGCACATTATGAGGATACAAAAAGCAACACTTTTTTTAGCCAATTGATAAGTCTCAAACAAAAGGGTTCAATAATGGAGCACATTGAGGAGTTCCAAAAATTGAACATAAGGGTAAAAGATATTCCAGAGGAGCATAGGATTGATGTGTTCATAGGGTCTTTAAAGGATAATATCCAACATGATGTGCGCCTTTGGGAACCTGATTCATTAGAGAAGGCATTCAGGTTAGCAAGAAAAATGGAAAGCAAAATTATGGCAACTAGGAAGCATACCATTCACAACTATAAAGACGGAAGTGTTGTTGCCCATAGTCTTCCACAACCTACAAGGTTGACACCACAACAATTGGAAGAAAAAAGAGCAAAAGGGCTTTGTTACAATTGTGATAGCAAATACACAAAAGGTCATAAGTGTGCTGAGAAGAAATTATTCTACATAGATTGTGAAGAGGAAGAAGAAAAGGAGCAAGAAAGGTCAAAAGAAGAGGATATATTCCAGGAACAAAGCCTAGATGAAGAACAAATAAATCCGACCATATCTTGTAATGCATTGGCGGGAATTACCACTCCTCAAACCATCAAGATAGAAGGACAAATCAAGAAGAAAAAGGTAATAGTGTTGATTGATTCAGGAAGCACCCACAATTTTATTCATTGTAGGGTAGCAAAAGAATTGAATTGCTTCCTATATCCAGCACCAGAGTGTCAAGTGATGATTGCAAATGGAGGAACAATAAATTGTTCTGGAAAGTGCCATAATATCAAGCTATCCATGGGAGAATATGTATTGACTAGCCCAATGCTTTCCATTCCAATGGGAGGTGCTGATGTTGTACTAGGAGTCCAATGGCTACAATCCTTGGGTACAATAGCTTTTAATTTTCAAGAACTTTTCATGAAATTTTCTGTGGAAGGAAAGGAAGTTGAATTAAGGGGTATTGCAGGGAAACCAGGAAAGATAATCAGCTCTAATGGCATGACAAAGCTTCTAAAAAAGGAGCAAAGAGGTGTAATTGCACAATTATGTTCGCTAGATGTTTCCACATTGGAATCATCTATTTCTCCAGATCTCCAAAAAGTCCTGGACAATCATTCCAAGGTATTTGAGACTCCCAAAGGTCTCCCACCTATGCGTGATCATGATCATGCTATTCATCTGATTCCAGGAAGTGTTCCTCCAAACATCAGGCCGTACAGATATCCCTATGTCCAAAAAAGTGAAATTGAACGTATGGTTGCAGAAATGCTAGAGGCTGGTATAATTCAACCGAGTCAAAGTTCTTTCTCAGCTCCAGTAGTATTGGTGCACAAGAAGGATGGATCATGGCGCATGTGTCCAGATTATAGGGAGCTCAACAAGCTCACTATTAAAGATAAGTTCCCCATTCCTGTCATTGATGAATTACTGGATGAATTGCATGGATCAATTTACTTCACCAAGTTGGATCTTCGTTCGGGATATCATCAAATCAGAATGAAGATTGAAGACATTCCGAAAACGGCATTTAGAACTCATGAGGGTCATTATGAATTTTTGGTCATGCCTTTTGGCCTTACCAATGCACCTTCAACATTTCAAGGTTTGATGAATTCAATTTTCAAACCATTCCTTAGAAAATTTGTGTTAGTATTTTTTGATGATATACTAATCTACAGCAAGTCTTGGAAGGATCATGTTGAACATGTTGACAGGGTGCTACAACTATTGGAGGAGAAACAATTATATGCAAAAAGATCCAAATGTTTCTTTGGAGTCCAGGAGGTGGAATATTTGGGTCATATTGTATCTCATGAAGGAGTTAAGGTAGACCCTAGCAAAATTAAAGCCATTAAGGAATGGAAAATCCCCACATCCATAAAGCATCTGCGAGGATTTCTTGGGTTGACAGGGTATTATCGCAAGTTTGTTAAGAATTATGGGAGAATAGCAGCACCTCTAACAACATTATTGAAGAAAGATTCATTTTCATGGACTCCGGAAGCAACAAAGGCCTTTGAACATCTTAAAGAGGCAATGTGCCAAGCACCGGTCTTAGCTACACCGGACTTCACAAAAACCTTTATTGTGGAATGTGATGCTTCAGGAAATGGAATTGGTGCTGTTCTAATGCAAGATGAAAGACCCATTGCTTTTGAAAGTCGTCCAATCAAGGGAAAGTTTTTAAGCAAAGCTATTTATGAGAAGGAAATGTTGGCAATACTCCATGCACTTAAGAAATGGCGACCCTACCTAATGGGAAGACACTTCAAGGTAAAAACGGATCATGATAGCCTTAAATACTTTTTAGAACAAAGATTATCCTCAGAGATGTTGGGTTATGACTTTGAAATCATCTACAAAAAAGGGAAGCAAAATGTGGTGGCAGATGCACTCTCAAGAAAGGATGAGGATGTGGAAGCATTGTTGTGTGCCATTTCTATTATCCAACCAGATTGGATAAACGAAGCAAAGGAGGAATGGAAGAATGACGAAGAAGTGTGGGCACTTATTCGAAAGCTACAACAAGATTCCAGTACTTCTGATACATTTAGCTGGAAAAATGATTCGTTATGGTACAAAGATCGCTTATACCTCTGTAAGAATTCCCAGCTAAAACAAAAGATTCTTATGGAATTGCACACTTCTCCCTTAGGAGGGCACTCAGGATTTTTAAAAACTTACCACAGGGTTAAGAAGGAATTTTTTTGGGATGGCCTTAAATCAGATATTCAAAAGTTTGTGGCGGAATGTTTGGTTTGCCAACAAAATAAAGTTGAAACAATTAAGACACCGGGTCTATTACAACCTTTATCCATTCCAAGCCAACGTTGGGAGGAGGTTTCAATGGATTTTATCACAGGTTTACCCAAGTCTGAGGGAAAGAGTGTCATCATGGTGGTAGTTGACAGACTTACCAAGTATGCACACTTTTGTGCATTATCACATCCATTTAAAGCCAGTACAGTTTCTACTGCATTTATGGAAACAGTTCAAAAGCTACATGGAAACCCAAAGATTATTGTAAGTGACAGAGATCCCATTTTCACTGGAAATTTTTGGACAGAATTATTTTCTTGTCTTGGTACTCAGTTAGCTCATAGCTCATCTTATCATCCTCAATCTGATGGGCAAACTGAGATAGTAAACAAATGTTTGGAAGGATATCTTCGTTGCTTTGTATCTGATAAACAGACACAATGGGTCAAATGGTTGCCTCTGGCTGAATGGTGGTATAACACTTCCTTCCATACAGCAACAAAAATGACCCCATTTATGGCACTTTATGGGTATCAACCACCATCCATCACATCATATTTAAGAGAAAATTCTAAGGTTCAGGCAGTGGAACATCACATCGAACATCAACAACAAGTCCTCCAACTCTTAAAGGATAACCTCGTGTTGGCACAAAATAGAATGAAACAACAGGCAGATCAACATCGCAGTGAAAGAAGTTTTGATGTAGGTGATTGGGTATTCCTACGGCTACAACCATATAAGCAAATGTCCCTAAAGCAAGCTAAGAAGGATAATAAATTATCACCAAAGTATTATGGTCCGTACAAGGTGTTGCAAAAGATTGGTACTATGGCATACAAATTGGAGCTTCCTGCAGCTTCTCGATTGCACCCAGTTTTCCATGTTTCATGTTTAAAGAAGGTTATAGGCGACAAGCTCCCAGTTCAAACAATATTGCCAGAACTTGACGAGGAAGGAAAAATTATATTGGAACCGGAAGCAGTCACAGAAACAAGAACTCGACAGCTACGAAATCGATCAATTTCAGAGTATCTTATCAAGTGGAAGAACTTATCCGCTGAAGATTCCACATGGGAGGATGAGAATTTTATGCAGAAGTATCCAGAACTACTCAAGCGTTGAGGACAACACTTTTTTGAAGGAGAGGGGCATGTTGGGTCCCTATAATACTAGTGATTACCCCATTACTATTGTAGTTATACCCCTTATTTATATTGTTGTGCCCCTATTACCCCCATATTGTGCCCCATAGAATCCCTCTATTGTTATTTTTGTGGCTTTATATTATTATTGTTAGGTCGGCTGGATTATATTGTGACTCCTTAGACTCCTATATATAGAAAGGAGGTTTTGTCATTTGTATCATCCAAGAATTGTTCATTTATGTAATGTAAAGGAGGTTGCCCCTCGAAGAGGCTGAATTCTAAGGCGTTGATCTTTCTTTTCTATCTTTTCTTGAGCTGGTTTCATAACAGATTGTTGGCATTATGATGTATGTATTGTACTTGATGGCAACCCACTTGTAGAAAAACAACTATCTTGTATATGGTAACTAGATGAATCTAGAGAAGAGATATCAGATGTGAAGGGTAGCTTCAAGGAATCACTTCAGAAGGTAACTCACTCAGATGATAGAACATAGTACTATAGGTTAATAGCATAGAGGTACAGATCAGACTACACAAAATGAATAGGGAGAGGTATACGCAGGTTCACCATTGACCAATCCGTGTATACATGTGGGTTCACTTTATACAAGTCGAGTATATGTACACATGCACTTTCACAAAAGGAAAAACATGAATACCTTGGAAAACTAAATGTTTGGTCCAAAGTATTTGGTCCATGGTATTTTGATCCATGGTATTGGTCCAAGGTATTGACCCCAAGTATTTGGTCCAGGGTATTGGTCCTAAGTGGTTTTGGTCCATGGTATTGAGAAACGCCTAAAATTATAAAAGGAGGAGAAGATCACTAGGCCAGGTGTGCAAGTATCGAATATCTGATATAGTGTTAGATCTAATATGCATGTTATTAGCTTATGATGTCGTGCTAGATTTGAACCGAGGAAGAACCTTAATGCTTGATGAAGGATAAGATCTAATGACGAATTAACTTAATGTGCTTTGATCATGTATCTGAATAACTCGCGCATGTTGTAGACTGTAAAAATGATGATCTAGGTATGATTGAAGTTTGGAATAGTTGTTATGTTTAAATCATCTTTTATAGATCTGTACGTAGGTTCACTACAGAAAAGGATCGTATACACGTTGGTTATGCATATCAAAACAACATATACATCATAAATTTGATTTGGAAATTTGTACGCTGGTTCGCTTTGAGGAAAGCGCATATACACGTAGGTTCGACACATGGAATTAGTGTATGCCTTATAAAATATGTTGTAGTTGATTCTGTTTGCTGTTGCAGTGTTCTGGGTTATTGCTTGCGTTCTGGTTACTCTATTCTGGTGACAGCATTTTGAATGATCAGACTGATGGAGTGATCAATTGATCCGATTGTGGTTGTCTCAAAAGGAGATTGGGTCATGCAGATATATTTGATGATTGAACGATTTTGTTGATGGATCCAGTATAAAAATTTATGAAACGTGGTCCCTGGAAGAAAAGAGAAGGTTGTAGCCTTCTCTAGGTTGGCACCTACATACTAGTAAACATATCAGCTAGTACAAGAGCTAGGGGGTTGTAGCTTCCTTCCAGTAGAGGATGGAGAATGAGAGAAGGTTGCAGCCTTCTATAGGTAGAAGCCTGCGTACTGGTATAAGACTACACTAATAGAAAAATTGTAAACGTAATTCTCTTATTATTAAAAGAAGATAGAGACAATTGCAGTAGGTGGTTTTCACCCACATTGGAATTCCACCTTATATCTTGGTGTTCATGTGTGTTTTTTATGTGTGATGATATAATCTTTTTTTACTACACCTGGTTACTGTTTATATGGTTCTGATGCACTGATTAAAGATCAATATATGATGCATTAATTGAATCATAAGTTTGCTGGATATATGGTAGTTGCTCTAAACACAGTTGCGTGTACACGCGAGTTCCCTTAACTGAAGTAGCGTATATGAATTTGATTATGGAAATGAAAAATTATTAGTTTGATAATACCGATTCACCCCCCTCTCAGTATTATTTCTAACACTAAATTTGGTGAACGGAAGATATTTGTGAAAAAAACACTCGAACCTACTATCAAAAAGAAAAAATTCAAAAACCTTTTAATTCAATCACTCAAAGAAGGAACTTCTTAAAAATCTATCCAAATGTATTGCAATAAACCTTGAAAATTTTCATAAAAGTCCCAAATTGCATGCCCTAAATTTCATAAAAGTCTCAATTTGCATGCCCCAAAATATCCATTAAAAATAAGCTCAAGATTATTTAACAATTCCAAGATTTCAAAATCCCCAAGATAGAATTCCTCAAATAGGCCAGTAGTCTCCAAACCCTGTAAATGGTCCCCAAAAGCCCCAACCGTAGGTCCACAAGAGAAAGTATAGAAGGTAAACACAGATAAAACTTGAAACACTAATTAAATGGGTTTATTGAGAGATAGCAACCCATTAAATCCTTACGAAACGACCGAATCCTTAATAATTTTCGCACCAAATCCATAATAAAATGAAGTTTTCCGATAAAGTAACATCATGTAGAAACCATAATTAAATCAAGCTTTCAAATAATACCAAACCATCAAATTTCTAATTAAATAAGGGTTTCTGACATAATACTAGGATAAGGTCACACAAAGAGGCCTCATCGAATTTAAAAAATTCTTGATCCCAAGTCTTGATTTGACTATAACTCTAGATAACTAAATGTGATCATTAATATATTGAATGTATGAGTGATCTTTGTTTCCTTTGGGTGATTAGAATGGTAGAAATTGATCTCTGTAAGATAATGGCTTTGTTGTGGAGGTAACTCATGTGTCTAGAGGATGTATGTGCAAAAAATCAATTTGATTGTTGAAGTTATTTGTACCTATGCATGCTGAAGTAACGCTATAGGAAGAAAGTACAATTATATAGTTGAATCATGGAATGTGGGGTAAGGAATGGAATAATCGATTTGTAAATTGATTTTTGGAGTTGGCACGTAGGGCAGCAAGCACAAGGGCTTAAAGGTTGATTTGCCAAAGTACGTGGTGAAGAAATATTTTCAGATTTCATTGAAAGGAAGTTAATTGACCATAGGGTCAATCTAGTAGGAGAAGGAGACCTGATCTAGTTAACAAAGAGCAGCGATCTCTGGTTTTCAGAGGTTGATTATTATTCGAAGAAGGGTGATTTAAATCTCTGTGTGAAGACAAAATACATTGAATGAGCCATGTCATTCCAAATTTCTGGAAGTGGAGATGTTGCAAAGTGACTTTGAGAATCAAAGTTAGTGGATAGTTGTTTATATAATTGCCCGGGTAAGTGTTTATGACTATAAGCTTGAGATTAAGATCATGGAGTTGTGAGACATTGTCATAAACATAAGCATATGTGCGATTGAAATTGAATAGAAAAGAGTTCCTATGAGAACAATTCACATTCATGATCAAAAGAGCACAAAGAAAAGTGTTGACAAAGTCGCTGCAAAATCATTTGGCAACATAGGAAAACAAGGTTTGGAATGGGCACTACGTAATCTATGTGCGGCATGACAACCTTAAATAATTTAAATATTGTAGAAAGAAGAAGTGAGTAGAGTATTGATGGAATAAAGTGCCACTTATATTAGGACAAAACTGATTTTTAGAGAAAGTACCTAAAGGGTGCATCACATTATCATATAAATTATAAAAGTCAATAAAAAATCAATAATGAATAGCTTTTCCTTGATAATCAATAATTTCTCCTAATTCCATAACACAAATAAGTGGAGTCGTGAAGCATATATTTACCAAAAAAACATTTCTCAAATAGACAATGTTTCCAATAAGAGGGCGAGCGTTTGTTCTGTAGTTGATAGTTGACATTGGACTTAGAAAAGAACTACTTATTTGCACTATGTTATGGTTCAGCTCCACTCCTTTCATGACCAGAGCTGCCTTCTGTTTGTTGGATATCCTATCTTTCAATCACTTCCTTTTCTTCTATCATACATGACAGAATATGCTGCAACAAAATAAGAAACACAGAAATGGAGTAGCCATGGACACAATTGACTTGAACTGAATTAAATTTGCTAGACATGACAACTAATGGTGATGATTCTCCCATTCTATATAATGATAAAACCCTGTGTTTTGAATGATTACCATTGGTGAGTGTACAATTTGTTTTAAGTTAAGCTAATCTATAAGCCACAATGCAGACATCTTGCAACTACTTAAAGACAATAAAATTTTGATAATGAGCTATAACATTTCTTCTCATATATTTTTTAAGAAATGATTACTCACAACAAATATAATCCAAAACATTTTTATTTTGTAATATAGGATGTGGAACAACACAATGTAAGATGGGAGAAATGACTTACATGAAATGTTGCTGAAGAGTACTTGGATGTGGAAGAACACACCCTAAACAACTTTCTTCCTTACCAATGTTCATCACAAATGTTCACCATGTCCATTACTCCAATTTTCTACGCTCCGACATTTGGAAGCCTCCCGTCTCTTCATCTGCCAATCATATAAATTTAAGTGTTCACGGATTTGGACAAAATAAAAGCTGACAGACATAATTTTGAAGCTAAATTGTTAGTAGAATGATGATTAAGGCATTTTAATGACCACTTAGAATGTTATTGTCATAAATTAATTGTAAAGCTTAGTATAATAATTGTGACATAATTATAGGATTGGGTGTTGGGTTCTAATTTAAGCCTAATGGAAGTTGAGAAATTTGAATGTTAAGGGACAAAGAAATATATGGAATTGTTTCTACATAGTTTTCTATGAGATGGATATCCTATAAATTAATAGAGCTTTAAAAAAAACAGAGAATACTTCAAAATTACTTGAAGTGATTCATATTTTACCTTCCAGAAATTGAGGTGATTTCTTTGAGGATCCCAAGCTGCTAGCATTATCTGTATGAACCAAGGGATATCAAGAATGAAAAAATTTCCCAAAAGGATAGAAGCTCAGTGGATCCACTAAACTTTTAAATTAAAAACAAAACAACGAGAGAAAACCCTAGTATCCAGAGAAGGAGATACAAAGTATAGCCATGTATATATAAAGCATGTAAGGGAATGAATACTACTGAAAACAATGAAGAAAGAAAAACAATAACAAATAGTGTGTTACCTGAAAATATAAGGACTGTGATGAGGTGTACCAATTGACCCCATGAATGCCACGTATGCAGATGTTTCAGAAAAAGGGGATGCCTGTGGCTTTTTGTGTAGTAGCGGTGAAAGCCAAAAATCACATTAATAAGTAATAATGGTAATGAAGGTTGTATATGTAGTAAAAAGGAGGAAATAGTAAACAAAATGAATCCCTCCCTAACATGATAGTTGGGCTATATCTTGGAAATAGAAATAGTAAGAATTTAATTAGAATCCCTCCCTAACATGATGGTTGGGCTTCCTCTTGGAAACACAAACACAACAACAAGCATTAAATTCAAAATAGGTCTGATCTAAAATATAATTCTCGACAAAAAAAAAATCAATTATGAACTATCATAAGTGTACAAAGTTGTATAGTCTAGAAGATTGTTGTAGGAGTGCCATTGAAGGAAACTATTGCTAACCCAAAGTCACAATATATTCAATTCATCATGTAGAGTCAAGGAATTGTTTTCTTGTGACACTCACATAAAAAATAGTGTTGTAGGAAAACAAAGTACCTTCAAAAAACAAGGTACCTTCAAAATTTGTTTTGTTCCACAAATCTCAAAAAACAAAGTATCTTCAAAATTGGTTTTGTTGCACACATAATTAGTTTATATTTGGACCCTCACAACCTAATGCACTCCTTAGAAGCTAGAGCGATGCACGTTCAAGTTATTAAAATTTAACACACGTCAATCCTTTTTGTCCTCTTTTTGCGAGGCACTAAATTAATTGTGGGTGTTGAATGCTCATCACATTGAACACCCTCATTATTTTTGTCTCCCATTTGCTAAAATTCAACAATGGTTTCATGCCAAGTTTCAGGAAGGACAATTGAATGATTGTGTGCAACAAACGAATCATCGTGTGCTTGTATCTCCTCCCCATCATCACTCCTAGATGTTTCACATTATTCCTATACACAACACACTTTAACTTGTTATAATAACATTATACGTCCAATTGAATTATTGCATTATTCATAAAATATTATAAACAACTAATCTCAAATCCATAACTAGTAATTAATTTTCCCCCTCAATCTATCATGTGTTGTCGAAGACCTTGGGAACCATGTAATAAAGCATATTTTAAGTCTTCCTCTGAAGCTTCATTTTGAAATTGGTGAACCTACATTAACAAAGATAATCATATTTATAAGGTAAAATAATTAATAAGATACAATTAATTCAACAAGACCATGGTTATATGCCTAAAATAGAAAATATAATAGATGGAAATATTGCTTACCATGCCACCATGAATACTATTATATCCACCAAAGCCTAATTTGTGAGATCCAATTTTTGACACCCTAGCTTTGGTTGCTTTTCTTGTATCTCAGAGGCATTTCTTAGCTCCTCCTTGTGCATATGGCATGTAGTTTGGATTTTTTCAGAGTTTCCTTTTAAACATGGCATCTTTCATAAGTTCATCCCATGACACTTGGTCTATGATCCAAGCTAGACATGGATACATCAAGTTTTTTGTCAACTTTGACCTTAAATTGGATCTCTTTGAGTGAATGTATTTACTTGAAATCTCTAAAATAAGTTCCTTATCAAGTCCAAGATTACCGAATGCTATTACTACATCTTTAAATAGTTCTTCTTTTTTGGCATTGGTATGTTTCCTCCAATCCATTTTGATGGTATTTCCAAATAATTGTTCTACACAACGAAAAATAAAGTGATAAAATTTCAACCCCATTTCATCCTTCAAGAAATTTCTTTCTGAAGTGAGCAAGATTGTAACTTCTTGCATTCCTTTTGTGGTCACCGATGATACTGTTGTAGTCTTGGGGATTCAGGAAGATAACCTTATAGGTACATTAGGCACTTTGTCACTTGCTTCCTACATTTACAATGAAATTGTGGAAACATTAAGAACACAACCAAAATATGAAACTATTTTTCATTTCTAAAATAATTATCCTAAATGTAAGAAATGAAATTATAAAAAACTAAAATAATTTTCCCTGTTGATCTCTTACAGGAGCTACACTCTCCAACAATGGCATTTCCCATAATTGGATTTGTTTAATTTTTCTTTTCTGATTTGAACATTTTCAGGAATAGTTGGTAGGAGACTTAACATTCTTGTTTGTGAGTCTGTAAGACTCCTCAAAGAAACTTGTTCTGGTCCTGGTGGTAGAATTCTGATCGAACCCACATTTGATGTAAAGGGCATGTTATAGGGTTTTGGTCTAGGTGTAGAGGGAATAACATGACCCTCTATACCAACATATTTTATACTTGTTGAAGTCACCCTAGAAACATTCTACAAGGTACAAATATAAATAATAAGGTGGAGTAATACATGAATAATCTTGAAATATGTAACTAGGTTTGGTCTTCATAATGACATATGTAATCAGAATTCTATGTAATTTATGTAAAAAAAGGAAAAATAAGATTTTTTTTGTTATGCTTGAGGCATGGGCTTCATGCTCAAGGAATTGTATTATACATCAAGCTCCTATTGTGAGCTCTTAGGATTGGTCATTGAGTCATTGTCATAAAGACCCATTTGGGCATGTTACATATTGCACATAAAAATTTTGTTTGATTCAAATACATTCAAATGACCCTCTAGGACCAAGTTGAAATGTTCCATAAGCAACTAGAATATAACTTGATGGAACACATGAAGAAGCAAGTCCCATTATAGAACGACAATATCTCAAAAGACTCATTAAAAGAAGGTCATGAAGATGGAAAATGATCAATGAAATGTATAGTACCATTGCAAAGAATCATGGCAACCAAAATAATAAGCACTACATATAGGTGTCCATGAGGTATGTATAATAATTTTCTTTTAAAGGGTCCATCATAAAATGTAGTAGGGTTGAATTTATGGGTTTATATTTTAAGAAAACTCTAGTATTTAGAAACCGTAACCTTAAGGTATTTGTTCCCTATGATTTGATTTTTAGGGCATAGGATAAAATCTAGAATGACATAAAGGAAAAAGAGTATGATCTAAGGTTTGAATTTAAGAAACCCTAAAATGACCTCTTGATTACAGAAAAACCCTAGAAAAGTAACTTGACATCATGTTTTGGAATAATATATTGCTTGGGTTACTTGCTAAAATATTATTATAGGTACAACAACTAAAAAATGAATGGGTTGATCCATTGAAAGACATGATGAAAGAAGGGAACCATACAAACCCGTAGACACTATTCATAATATAGATGAATAGCAAGGAAAAAGTAAAAGATGAAAGACCTTTTCCATGGTTGAATGCATCTTAGTAAGAAGGCATCATGGTAAGAATACAAATTGGAGAAAGAGCTCATAGCTGAAGTAAAAGTCTACATACTGGTAGCAGTCATCATAGGACAATGTAGCTCTTGGTAACCTCATAAATCATGTAGTTGTTGTGCAAAAACTTTATTAAATATATGCCCTAGATTTCTCAACAAATAACATAATCAAACTCATGCAAATATATGTTTGAATCTTACAGTTTGCCTAACATTGGATGTATATGGGGGCATTAATGATCCCTGCATGCCAACATTGGGTGTATTGAGGGGCATAAATGAATCCTGCATGCCAACAAAATGCATGCTTAGAAAAACTACAAATATTAATAACTAGATATAGTGAAATAAGTTAATTAAATGCACAAAAATATTGATCCAATTTTACCACTAGCATTACCTTAGATGTATTAAAAGGTGTTATAGAGGTTGGAATGACTTTAGAGGTTGCCTGCATTCCACAAACACAAATTAGAATAATATAATAAGGAACATAAGGTAATTGAAACTATAAAGACAATATTCAAGCTTACCTCATGCATCATCATAGCAGCATCTTTCCCTCGTGCATTTGTTAACATTTCCATAAAAGTAGTTAAGATCATTGAATCCCCAATAGTAGCATCAGTAACACCCATGGGAACATTCTTAAAAAAACACATAATAACATAAAAATAAGATAGCCTTGATCAAAAAATTGATAAGAAAATAGAATCGGTAACACCAAATACATATTTCTTTCAAGTAAAACTTTAAACATTCAAATTACTTGATGTTCATTACAATTAAAAACTCATTACTTAGCTTGTAAAGGAAAATTGTATTGCAGTGAATCCTTACAACTATCTTAAAGTAAACATGTTGATCGAAAAATGTCATCCTCACAAGTAAAACATTAAACATTCAAATTACATGATGTTCATTACAATTAAAAACTCAACTTGTAACTTGTAAAGAAAAATTATATTGTAGTGAATCCTTAAAACTATCTTAAAGTAAACATAGTGATAAAAATATGTCGTCCTCGCATGAAGTCTCCTCATATGATGGCATATATACCCCATCATTAATAGACCCTAAATCCACAAATAAATTAATACCATCATTTTCATAGCCTTCATCACTTTCAACTACAGGTAAATTAAAATCAATGAATTCATCATCTTCAGGGATTTGATGCCCATGTGGTTACTCATGTCCTTCAGACACTTCAGTAAACTCGTCCTGGGCTTTGTCTTAGCCATATGCATCATAGACAATAAATTTTTCATCATTTCCATATTGGCCATCTATGTCTTTAGGGGGAAGTTCTACATCTTCAAGTAAATCATGGTCCTCTACATCTTGAACAAATGTTACTCTGCATCCTCTTGGATCATAATCAATCACAAATGACCAAATAGGTTGTTCTAAATTTGGAATGAGAAATTTTTGGTCACATTGACTTAGAAACACATAAGGTTCATAAGTGGCTTAAAACCTAGATGTATTGATCATACATAATCCATTATTATGGAGCAAGATAGTTTTTTCTTCTCCCACTTTGATAAGCTTGTACCATTCAACACAAAAGATAACTTTCTTGAAAGACATAAAATCAAGCTCTATAATGTCTTCCAACACTCCATAGTAGCGAAGTGTTCTTGTGATTGGTTTTCTATCATTTGCATGTGAACGACATTCCACCTCAAATGATTCTAAAACTCCACAATCCTAAGTTTCTCTCTTTTCATCAACTTTTCTGATGTGAAAATGATGACCAAAATTCCACTTTCCTTTGTAATATCTTACCTGAATTCATATAAATATCAACTAATTAGATTCAAGGATATGAAATCTAACACAAACTTTATTAAATATATGCAATAAATTAATATATATCACCTCCCCATTTATAGATCCTTTAATTAAATTCAATTGTCGTTGTGTTACTTTATCATTCCCTTTTGTTGCCTCATGTTCAACACTAGTCTTTAGCCAATTCCACGAGCATTTCTCTAACAACTTTCCTTTATGGCTTGCAAACAATCCTCGAGTAGTGTTTTCACCATGTCTATTATATATACAACCCACGCATTTTCATCTTCTAATTTCTTTTGTTCAGCGTACTTCTCCATCCATTCCAACATAAAGTTAGAATTGTATGAAACATACAAATGTAATGCCTCCCACTCCTTACCATCTACAATGAAAAATGTATTTGTTCAATGAATTAACAATTATTTAAAGCCATGTAATATAAAACTTAAGATAAAAATAACTCCTAACATTTTTTTATACCTCTTATCATATTTGAAGTCCCTTCACCCTCTATTTTTCTCCTTTCAAATGATTGATATTGGTTATAATTCCATAATCGTGGAGGTTCAAGATGAAATTAAGGTAAGTACTCACTCAAATGAACCATCGCCTTGAAAACAATGTACCCCTCAACTATGGACCCTTCTGGTCGAGCCTTTTGCCTCACAAATTGTTTTAAGACCTTCATATATCTTTCCATGAGCCACACTGCTCGAATATGAATATGAACACATTGTTCAATCTCTTCTACTAGGTGTACAAGGTAGTTCTCTTGAGAATTAAAGAAGCTTGGAGGGAAGAACATTTGAATATCACACATCAAAAGTGAAACATTCCTGTTCCAATACTTCAATTCATCCTGATGTATCTCTTTACATGAGACCCACCTACAAGTACTACAATAAAGACTTGTTATTTCTTGTAAACTAAAAGTATAAACTCATATAAAGGCATAACCAATGATGCACTTCAAATGATAACAGTAATGGAAGAGTATGCATGATGGATTGAAAAATACCTCAGATATTTACATAATTTGTAAATAGTCAAAGTGACATTGTGGTCAAAAGTACTTGGTATTGTTGTAGGTGTAGGAATTTACAGGGTAAGTTCCTCAGACATAACACCAAAGGACATCGCTCACAAATAGATCACAGATCAATACACCAGTATTTTGACGTGGTTAAAACCCTCAAAGAGGGAAACAGTCCACGGCCTGAGCCAACGCGGCCACTTCAGGCAATTTATTAATAAAAGAATGAAAATTTACATATGCTTCTCTCATAGACAGATTACCCTACAAATGACCCTCCATGTGCTTTAAATAGAAATCATGGACCAATCGGGTGTTAAGCCACGGATCAAGTGTCGGTAATACCGAGGAGAGAATGAACCGTCGGATCACTACATATCGTGAACGTCGGATAGTAAGTTACAAAATGTACATAGTAAAGAAACACACTTTACCTAACTCTATACCTAACTCTATAGTAGACCAAGTTGTACTTAACTATGTCCTATGTGTCGGAATATCCTAACATCCCCCCTTAAGAACAACTTGGGATAGGATTGAAGGATTTACAAATATGATACAATAGGAGAAGGAAGGATACACTAGAGCCTATCCCCCCTTAGTGACAACTTCTTGAACTCCAACCATAAATCAAAGTTTAGTGAACTTCGCCTCTGTGAGAGCCTTTGTAAAGATGTCTGCAACTTGATCATTTGTTGAACAATATTGCACTTCAAGAACATGGTCGTGAATGAACTTTTTGATGAAGTGCATGTGCAGTTCAATGTCTTTGCTACGCTGATGTTGGACTAGATCTTTGCATAGCTGAATGGCACTTTGATTATCACACCAAAGTGTAGTCGGATGCTGCTGCTGAAAGCCAAACTTTGACAGGATCTGACGAAGCCACAAGGCTTCGTTACTAGCTTCTACGGCACCACGATACTCTACTTCTGCTGAAGAAAGAGAAATGGAACCTTGTTTTTTGCAAGCCCATGTAATAGGTCCTCAACCAAGAATGAACACATAACCTTCAGTAGACTTCCGATCATCAGGGTCACCAGCCCAATCGGAATCAGTGAAACCAAACAATAGAGGAGATGCTTCGACACTATAATGAATCCTAAACTGAACTGTACCTCAAACATAACGAAGTATTCTTTTAGCTGCTTTCCAATGACTTTCACGTGGGTTTTGCATAAACCGAGCAACAGGGCCAACAACAAAGGAAAGGTCAGGATGAGTATGGGTGACATACAAAAGTTTTCCTACAAGTTGACGGTATAAGGTAGCATCAACTTTAGGAGAAGTACAAGTGACTGAAAGTTTGACTCCAGACTGAAAGGAAGAAGGGGCTGGCTTATAGTCTTCCATGTGAAAATGGTGTAGAATATCACAGGCATACTTGGACTGAGAAAGGGAAATACCTTCCTCGAATTGCAAGACTTGAAGACCGAGAAAATAATGTAAGTGTCCTAAGTCTGTCATTTCAAACTTCCTTTTAAGGTTACACTTCACATGGTTTATAAGGTTGGGATGACTACCAGTTAGGATAAGATCATCAACATAAAGAACAAGAATGATAAGAGACTTGCCCACTTTCTTGGTGTAGACAATATTGTCAGAATAACACCTAGAGAAGCCAGATTCTAAAAGAAAGTTATCCATTTTGGCATACCAAGATTGAGGAGCTTGCTTGAGACCATAAATGGATTTCTTAAGCCGACATACAAGGCTGGAGTCTGTTTGTATAAATCCAATAGGTTGTTCAGTATAGATTTCTTCATGCAAGTCCCCATGCAAGAAGGCGGATTTAACATCCATCTGATGGACTTCCCATTTGAAAGAGGCAGCAAGGGAAAGAACAAGGCGGATAGAGTTCATTTTGGCAACAAGGGAGAAGGCTTCAGTATAGTCAATGCCTTCAACTTGTGAAAAGCCCTTAGCACAAGACGAGCTTTATGTCTATCAACTTTCCCATCTGGTCCATACTTGGTTCTGTAAACCCATTTGCATCTAACAAGTTTTCGTCCCTTTGGTAGAGGAACAAGATCCCATGTATCATTTGCCAATAATGAATGATATTCTTCATTCATAGTTGCTTCCCAATCTAGATGGCATGAAGCTTCTGCAAAGGTGTCAAGATCATAATTCACTGAAGCTTGAACCAGTAAAGAAGAGGCTCTCTCGAACTAAGAACGTGTACGTCGTTGATTTGTAGGATCACCGGCAAGATCACCTCCTGCATCTCGAGTAGCACGGACCCATTTTGGAAGCTGAGGAGCTGAAGGAGGATCCTGAGAAGGTGGGGGAGGATTTTCATCCTCGCTTTCATCATCTGAAGAAGAAATATTTTCAAAAGTAGAAGAGATAGGGAGAGGCGGCACATCCGTCGAACTAGGCTCGCAGGCCGATATATTTTCATCAAACTTTACATCTCTTCTAATGATAAAATTTTTGGACTTAAGTGGAATAAGTCTATATCCTTTGACATCTTCAGAATATCCAACAAAAATACATTTTTCACTCTTTGGTTCTAAAGCTTTATGTTTCTCATCTGGAATATGGGCCCATGCTTCACTTCCAAAAACATGAAAGTGACTTACATCTGGTTTGTTTGAGCTCCATGCTTCTTCTAGAGTGATATTCTTTAAAACCTTAGTAGGAGTGCGATTTATTATGTAATTTGCATAGTTAATTGCTTCTGCCCAATAATTAAGACTAAGTCCTTTAGATTGAAGCATATAATTAGCCATTTCCTTTAAGGTGCAATTCTTCCTTTCAGCTACACCATTTTTTTGTGGAGTATATGGAACAATATGTTAGATTTGAATTCCATTCTCAGTGAAAAAGTTGATGAATGTGTTTTTAACATACTCTCTGCCATTATCAGATCTTCGCTTAAGAATTTGATGTCCAGATTGTTTTTCAACAAAGCCCTTAAAGGCCAAGAACATGTTAAATACTTCACTCTTGAGTTTTAAGAAGTATACCCAAGTGCGTCTGGAGAAATCATCAATGAAAGTTAAGAAATACTTGTAGCCAGAGAATGAAGCAACTGGAAGTGGACCACATAAATCAATATACATGAGCTGTAAAGGGGCTGAGGCGTTCCAAGAGGCACATTTTTCAAAACTGTCCTGATGATGTTTTCTGAGTACGCATCCGGAACAAACACCATCTCTGCAAGATACCATTGGAAGACCTGTCACCATATTTTCTTTACATAGATTCTGAAGAGAGCAATAGTTTAAGTGACCAAATCGCTCATGCCAAAGTTTGCTCACTTCATCATTATGAGCAACAAATATTGAGGGAAGATTTGATGACCCAAAGTTGTGAAACTTATACAACCTTGTAGAATCATCAGCAATGCCAGTAGCTAAAATCTGTCTAGGATCTCTTAGGTCCTTAATTACAACATCGTGAGGTGAAAATTCAACGATTTTACCTTCACCTGAATGGCTTATCTAATATACAGATAGAAGGTTGCAGGATAAGGTTGGAACACATAATACATCATTAAACTGACCATTGTCTAGATGAACAGTTCTAGTCCCTACAACAGTAAGAGATCTATCATCACCAACATGTATATTTTTGGTGTTACAATCATTTAAAGAAGAAAACATGGCTTTGTTTTTGGCCATGTGATAAGAAGCACCAGAATCAATGAGCCACTCATGAGAATGAGAAGAAGAGGATACATTTAGTTCATAGCCAGACCGATATGCTTGACAACCACATGCAGAAAGTGCCATTCCTGAAGATGAAGTTGAAGTTGAAGATTTCTCCAAACGGATGTTATGCTTATTCATTGCTGCTTCCAAGGCTTCCATCTTCTTAAAGCATTTGGATTCTAAGTGGCCATCTCGATTACAAAAGTTGCAATGTCTATCAGTCTTCTTCCATTTGTTTTTATTTGTCTTATCATTTTGTTGAAATGATTTTTCATTTTGACGCTGAAATTGCTTAGGACCCTTGTTTGGTTTAGGACCATTCTTTTTAGGATACAACTTCTTAGGATTCTTTGGATTTGGTTGTTGCTGGGTGGCTAACGCTTTCTTAGAAGAGTTTCCAAGATGAAGAAGACCAAGGTGTAAGAGTTTTTCTTGTTTTCTTATTAAAGAATCACAAAAGGAATCAAAGGAAGGGGACATGTAGGTTTGTCCTTGAGAAATGAAGGCTTCTCTTGTAGAATGGAAGGTGGAAACAAACACAGAATAGGCTGGTCCCAACTTAGTAAGAATGGAGTAGATAAGGCTACTATCTTCTTTCTTAACCTTAACACCTTCCAAGAGAAGTCTAAGGGTCTTGAACTTGGACAAAAAATCTTCAATGCAAGAAAAATTATTGGGGTCCAATGTAAGCAATTCTTTTTCAAGTTGATGGGCTTTAAGTTCATTTTTAATTCCAAAGACTTTAGTAATTTGTTGCAGTGCTTCATCAGGAGTATCAAGTTCTGCAATATGGAATCTAAGATTTGGAGAAATAGACATCCCTATCAACCCACATGCTTGGTCTTGCCTATTTCGCCATTTAGCTACCTTATCTTCATCTTTCGGTTTGGTCTCTTGGCCTGTGGCTATTCTATAAAGACCTTTACTTCTAAGTAAATCCACAATGTAGGACCACCATTGGAAGTAGTTAGTGCTATCAAGAATGACTTGGCATGGAATTTCCATTTTTAACAGAAACTAAAGTTGTAGATGCTAAAACTAAGTGTACCAATGGAAAGATCTCGAAAAATTAGGCCGTTTAAAAAAAAACAGTTTTGAAAACGGCTTCCGGATGAAGAAGTTATGGCTTTTTGAAAAAAAATTGACGAAGTCGCCGACAAAGTGCGGGAATGTGCAGAAATGAAAAATCCACCCCCACAAAATGGAGACTTGAACCCAAGACCTCTACTCTCATAAATTAGCTTTGCAACAATTGAGCTATACAAAAAGTTTGAGAGAGAGAGAGGGGGGGGGGGGGTTTGATGCTTTGGGTTGTGTGCTTGCTTTGAGAAAGCTCTTTTTTCCCTACAAAACAAAAAAACAAAAAACCCAACACGGAAATACAAAAAAGAATAACCTTGTGGCTCGAAGTTAGCTTTAGCGGGAAACTAAATATTCTCAAAAACAAACCTTGCAGCTCGAAGTTAGCTTTAGCCAGAAACTAAATATTTTCCTCAATGTTTCTGATTTTCTGAGATCACACTAAGGCTCAGCGGAAAAGAGAATACGCATGAGAAAAATCCTTCCTTTCTGTTTCTGATTTGCCCAGATCGCACAGAGTCACAGGGCAAAGAGCATACACAGAAATGAAAGGTATAGATTCGGTAATAAAAAAAGCTAAATAAACCGAAACCGAAATAAACAGAGAGAAAATAACTGTAAACTACAAATAAACATTGAATACTTCCAGATCTTAAAAATGACGTAGCTAGGGATACCAGAAAATGTTTCGCATGAAACGAAAGGGGTTCCTCACTAGAACAGATGCTCCCAACACAATAGAGTAGTCCTCTCAGACCGAAAGCAGTAAAAAACAGTAGATCTAGGAACGGTAGTCGGATGCAGTTCTAACGGCTTCAGATTTGGATCACCAACGGACGCAGCCCTCAAATAGCTCTGATACCATGAAGGAATTTACAGGGTAAGTTCCTCAGACAGAACACCAAAGGGCACCGCTCACAAATAGATCACAGATCAATACACCAGTATTTTGACGTGGTTAAAACCCTCAAAGAGGGAAACAATGCACAGCCTGAGCCAACGCGGCCACTTCAGGCAATTTATTAATAAAAGAATGAAAATTTACATATGCTTCTCTCATAGACGGATTACCCTACAAATGACTCTCCATGGGCTTTAAATAGAAATCATGGACCAATCGGGTGTTAAGCCATGGATCAAGTGTCTGTAATACCGAGGAGAGAATGAACCGTCGGATCACTACATATCTTTACCGTCAGATAGTAAGTTACAAAATGTACATAGTAAAGAAACACACTTTACCTAACTCTATACCTAACTCTATACTAGACCAAGTTGTACTTAACTATTTCCTATGTGTCGGAATATCCTAATAGTAGGAAACACATACTGCATGACCATTAACAAATAACCAGGTTCAAATATGCATGAACTGATTTTATCACTATACTAGCATGACTATTAACAAATAACACTATTCAAATATGCATGAAATGATATTATTACTAGGATATACAATTTTCTAAATAAGTTTCCAACAAATATAACATGTGACAACGTTACCTTTATCCAATTATGCAAATCATGTGTTTTTAGGCATGACAACTCTGATCTATCTCTTGTGAATAATTTTTTTAATGTCGTAGCAAAGGCAGAAGGAAATCTTATGCTAATGTGTAAATCTTATGCTAATCTTACGTTAATGAATGTGTAAAAACGAATGAAAAATCTCTCCAAATGGAAGATTGATGGTTATGACGTTCGTATTGCATTCAGTCATGTCAAAACCTTAACATGTCACCAAAAGTCTGATGAGCTTAACCGTCATTTGATTTAAATAGAATTAGCCATCTGATCTTGGATCTGATAGTTGAGCCTTCAACATCACACCTAAATCAATGCATAGGCTAACCATGGTCTTCCCCTTTGATGCATCTCGACCATCACCTTCAATTCAATGGGATGGTTGCTAGGTGTCATCACATCAGAACTTGCGTGACCTTTGCAGCCCTTATTCCGGCCGAGTGGATGCTCCATATGGAATAGGGCTAAATACAACAGGGCACTGAATGAGGACCATGGTTTTTGGGAGATCAGAAATGACAGTAAACCTAGATTTTGGGAGGAGGCTTTGATGCAACACCTAAAACTTAATCTAGAGGAAATTCTATGCGATATTAAAACCTTTACCACCCATCTAGGTGCAGAGAAAGTTAGATACTTTTGGTAAGTGTCCAATGCATTGACGAAGTGGAGATTCTGGATGTCTCTGAACCATCTGCCAGTGTGGGACTCGCCCCTGGATTGGGAATACCTCACCTTGATTCTGTGTAAGTGTCCTATTCTGAACAAAGGCAAACTGGACAAGCTTCATTTGGGTCACCTTTCAAAACATATGTTCTCTCTTAAAGAATCTTATTTGACACTTTCTACCTCATCTAACCAGATTCTTGATCCATTATGGAAACAAATCTGGTACTCAAAGTTATGGCCCAAGATTTCATCTTTTATTTGTCTCATCAGGCATGGAAAGATCCTTAAGTCGGATAAAATTAGGAAAAAGGGCATCTGCAGCCCCTCTCAGATCCCCTATTTCATCTTGTGCAGTTTCAGTTCGGGTTGGGTGGGAACTAGTTTTTTCTGGAACAAATGAGTAGTAGTGGTTGTCTTCAATCCACTTATAGGCTTCTTTGTTGTTGGGTGGAGCCATTGGAGTGAAAATCTCAAGCTCTACTTAATGCGGCTCACGGGTGGCCACATTTGGTGAGGTGTGTATTTCTTACTCATGGTAGGTGGTTGTTTTTCTATATTTCATGTACATGGCACCATGGAGAATGGAGGTTCAACTGGGGCTGGTGGTGTCTCCTTCTATGCAGGAAGTTCAAGAAGTATTAGGAGCATGGTCTTTTGTTCATTCTAGTGGATCTGTGAAATCCATCCATAAACCCTATTCATCGCTCGAGGTACAAATGTTTCATTCAATTTTGATAATGAATTAATCTAAGAAAGGATTACATAATATTATATCCTAGGTATAAGTGTTCATGTTGGGTCCCGACTAATCACACATGAAATTGATTAATAGACATGAGGATTGTTAAATATTATCACCATGTTCATATGGGTCTAAACATATTTCCACCAAGATACTATGGCATCCATAACCAAAATATCATCCACATAGCTACACAAGGTTAGTTATTGATATACAGTTATGTACTCTATGGTATGTACAAGTATTATTACACTAGAATGTCACAACTAATCATCAAAAGACTTAGTTTACCAAGGTCCCTTAAGATTGTGGTAAAAACATAGCGAGAAGAATTAAAGTGGAACTTCAAAGTTTAATTTTGTGTTACTGTGACTAGGTTAGGGAGGAGGTGCCATCTAAGATCATGATAGCAATATCAACAGATTTTACCGAACAACTCCCTTTCACCAGGTTTCTCGATTGGGGCCCTAAATTTCATCGAGGCCTACTCCCATTGCTTAGAAGAAAATAATATGCCATCCTCAAAATCCTCCACCTCCTCAAGTTAAAAAATAATATTAGGGGAAGGAAAAATTATTTTGAATCCTAACACACAAATAGGATTTTTTCTACTTGTTTTATCAAAAAATATAATTCTATTAATGAAACAAGATGACTATGTAATCAACAAATGTTAACACTCAAAATAGTTTTGTGAAAAATTCCCATCACCTAAGGAGAAGATATAGACGAAAGAGATACTAAATATGAGGATCCCATAATAGGTACAACTTAATCTCCACCCATCAATATCCCATTCTAGTAGTTTGAGTTAATTTCATTGTTCCTCTTCAATGCATCCATCACTACAACACATGAACTCTTGAAGCCTAATATTTTCATATATTGAAAAGTCTTGGTTGATGCAATCCCTCTACTCTAGTACTTCTCACATGGATGTGTTGTCAATATATTGTGTGTAAACTTAAGATAATTTGTGATCCCATTTTTAGTATCATGAATCAAATATTCCTGTCCATTCTCTACTTTATTTTGTATAAACATGAGAAGGAGACATGAAAACTTGACTTACTAGTGATGTGACTTCTAAATAGTCCACAACATCATAAGATGATCAATAGAAACATCACTAAAATTAAACCCATATTAAATAGTTATCAATTCAATAATTCATTATATAGTTTAATATATGTTATTTTCTAAATAAACCATGGTTGATAATATTTTTGTTAACAATAACAAAAAATCTTATATAATAGAACATGTTTGTGCTTTTTCATTAGAAAAGACAAAGTTGATCATATTTCTATTCAATTTGAAAAAAATACACATAGTAGATACTTATAGCATTCACAAGGAATTGAGGTCATTATATTCTCATTACAAATTTCTATCTGAATATTTAAAATTCCAGCGAAAATAGTAAGAAGCCCATAACCCTTTATAAAATTGATTGTAAACATCTAGTATTTTAAATATTTATAATTAAATTATACCATGATAAAATTTTAATTACTTCCAATAATGAAATCATGTACTCTATCATCACCTAGAATAGAGTACTCTCACAAAGGTCTATGCAGATATGGCATTCTATTCACTCAAGATTGATTATTGCAAAAAATATTTGGAGTTCTACTCTTCACCTAGCCATAGACCTTATTGCTCTAGATATTTCAAAAACAAGTCATGCATGAGCCATCAATCCATTGCTATGTTGTCTCTTCTTAGCCTTGTCCTCAATTATACAAGAAAAGGTGATGCCATCTTCTCCTTCTTCTCCATCCTTATATAGAATACATTGATGGTAAGGAACACAACCCCTATGGTCCATCTATCATTATATAATTATTCCTTTGTCTTAACATTTTCCATTAACATAAACCTACATTATATATTATACTTTTGTTGTCTTCAATTTTGTAATAATAAATATAATAATTAATTAGTAAAATTTATACTTGTTACAAATTTCAAATTTATGAATGGAATGTCAAGAAAAGGTATACATGTATATATTGAACATTGCATGTCTTAAATCAATATAGAGTTTTCATATCTTTAAAAATTGCACCACTAAAAATTGCACCAATGCTCGTTTTTCACATACCAAACAAGATTTTAGAAGGATAAAAAAATGCGAGATGAACACCACCAACGTAGAACTTTAATTTGAAAACCCCCCAAAACCAAACTTTCCCATTCAATAAGAAAATGGTAGATAGGAAATTTAGGTGAAAATGTTGAAAAGCATAACCACTTGGTTCTTTCTCATATAGCTTTCTTGATGAATTGAAATAGTGTATTCCTTTGTAGAAAAGTATGAGCTCTGAAACTTTCCATGATAATTACATATTCTTGGGGCTTGGTTTTCAAGGCAAAGTCAAACGTTCACTCTAAACTAACTACGATCATCAATAACAATTTGGTGAATGCTAGTAGTCAACTAGTAAACCAACCACACTAGAATTTGAAACCGAATAGGTAAAAATGAAAATTAAGTATTTTAACACAAGAGTTGAATAAGAACTTGAATTTGGTTACTTGTGCCTACTAGGGAGATATTTCCATTAAAGTAAATCATAACACAAGCAACAATATAACAAAGCATAAGTGACCTGAATGAATGACGTTACCAAAGATGTAAGTGAAGGACTGGGAAATTTATGGTGATGATGGGAATGATAGATCTCGTAGACAACATGATGATGTTTTTGGAGAGGGAAATATCATTGTGGAGGGATGGATATAGTTTCTAAAATGGTCTGAACTTAGTCTACCCAATTGGATGGGTTGTTTATCTCAGATACAATGAGATTGGTTAAATTCAGATTATCAGGTTCATGACGGTAGGAGAGGAAGGTGAAATAGGGATGGGAAGCTTAACAATCCTCCATAGGAAAATATATGCTTGCATGTAAAGGTAAAGGGAATCATAGGGGACTAATTTAATGAAAAGAAAGGGAAAATTATGCCTGTCTAAATGCACATCATGAGACCCTGTTTAAGATTCACCATTCTGAAGCTACGAGAAGACTAGAGTGTAAGAACAAGAGAGAAACTAAACATATTGTGGGTTGAGAAGAGGGCCAAGAAGTCCCTTTTTGGTTCTTCCTCTTTTAGATTGGAGACACAAGATTTAAGATTGTTTATAAGGTAGATAGTGAAGATGAGATGGATTGTTAAGCATATGATGACAGTGGTATTGTTGTACTATCACAGTGGAAAAAATGATCTAATGGATAAAATGAATGCCTACTTCCAAAGAAAATTTCAATGCTGAGGAGAAACTTGGGAGGGGTAGCTGATGGTTCCCTAAGCTAGGTAAAGTGCTTACAATGGATTAAAGATCAACTTCTGTTGCAAAGTCTCACGAGGAATATGATTATGGAATAAATGCACATGAAAATTTGGAAGTCAAAGTCTAGGACTCGTTACAAATAAGCGGTTCAAACAATCACCACTAAGTTTTGAGTGGGATCTAAAATTTGAATTTCTCAAAATTGAATGAAGTTGGCACCACTCTGAAACAACCCTAAAAAATTAATGTTAATATTCAAAATTTAAGTAAAAGTTGACATTATCCTTATATTTCCTTTTCAAAAAGAAAAGATAAGGAGAATGTCAACTTTTACTTTAACTTTGAAATTTAAATATTACCATTAATTACTAGGGTTAGGTTTTGTAGGGCCCTGGGATTAAGATATTTTCTCTCCTTTTAAGTAAATTTTATTAAAAAATTAATATTTGGTTGTCATCAGCTATGACGCACTACATTCTTCAGAATTGATCAGTTTAGTAGAGAACTAGTCACTTTGGTGTTTTAAGGTTGGTTCAATACAACACAAGCTTTAGCCAATCTGAACCATCGAACTAGACTAGTACAACTCTAAAATCATTGGGACCAACCAATTCCACTAGTTCTAGGCTAGTTCCAATAAGAGTGTGCCCTTCTCATCTTCCTCTCAAGTCGTTTTGTTGGATCCTTTCAAGAATGGTGATTTGGAGAGTGCCAGAAACTGCCGGACTGTTGTGACCACCTAAGATCATAAGTAGTTAATCCTTGACAAACCGAAATTTGCAAGGAACTAGTACATACATCTCAAAACATATTTAGTGAGTACATGCATGCAAGTAACTATTATGGATCTCCCAAGATACTTAGTTAGGACGTGCATGACCAAAAAGCATCGGAAAAATTCATCCACCCTCAAAAACCTTGCCCAAAACATTGAAGTGTGGTGCAAATTTTTTTTCTTGTAGGCTATTAATGCTACAAACAATCATTCCCTCTCCAATTTAACAAGAAGCTCCTACTCAAGCTACCTTGTTCACTATGGTTATAGTAAGTTATTGCAACTGTGGGAGCTATAATAAATTAAAATTGCCTTGGAATCTCCACCAATCTTAGGAAACTCATTTTCTATGCATGCCCTAATTATTTTGGGTTGATTTATCAGCTAACTGGATGATCATTGGGTTTGACAGAAGTCCCATTACTTAAAGGACCTTCCACTAGTTCCTCCAAAAGTTAGAACTCGTTTAACTGGCACAACTTGAGATAATTGACCTTTATTGCAACAAATTAGCAATCTCATATGGCGAACTGAACTCTAACTCCTCCAACTTGAATTTATTGAGTAAACTAGGTGACACAAGCCATGTCACACAAGTTAACATCGTCCAAGTTGTCTGTTGATGTGGAAATTCAAATTTTTTCAATTTAATCAAGGAAAAATCAAATTGGGAATTTATTGCTGCATTTTTCAACACAGTTCACTAGAATGTATTACTTTCACTATGAACTTGGAATAGTTCACATGTCAAGTTCATAAGGTTTTGGGCTAATGTGGTTCTATGTGTTGTGTATATAAAGAATAGGTGTCCATCTCTTGCTATTAGAAGAAAGTCTCCCTATGAAATGTTGTATGGCCGCATTCATTCGGTGAGGCATCTCAGGGTTTTTGGTTCCTCCTGTTATGCCTTCATACCTAAGGAATAGATAAAAAATCTCAGTGCAAGGAGTCACAAATGCATCTTCTTTGGGTACTCATACTTCCAAATCATACCATATTTATGATGAAGTGAATAAGAAGTTTATAATATCTAGACATGTGATCTTTCTTGAGTCTTCCAAGATTGACAATGTCATTGAATGGTAGCTTAATCATTTGGATATATTCTAACATGAAAAGTATATTAAATAGTTTTATAGTGATATTCCACATCTCCTTCTCTTAGCTCTGTACTTTCTATGAAGAGCCTTGAAGAAATCAGGTTGAAGGAAATTCCTTCCCCTGCTTTGTCAAGAAAGAGCTAAGAGGCTACTAGCAGCAGGTAGCCAAATCTAATACGCAGTGAGGGTACATGCAAGATAAAAAGAAAGGATTAATGCGAAGGAGTGTACTGTCCATATACATATCATCAAACATCTTTCATCCTACTTAGGATGCATTGCATCGTGCCTAGTTAGTCATAAGATCATGTTGGTCACAACCTCTATAGCTTAAATAACAAGTGGTATTGCTCTTCATCTTCTAAGATATGTAATAAACAAGTGAAAGGGAGCAAGACATGTAGAGGAAACACAAGGAATGACTTTCAGTACTTGTAACCATGCATTTCATTGAATAGAAAATGATATGACAATGATAAGAAATCCTTTAAGCTATAGTAAGAGGTGTATTTCAAAACATGTGCTTTGTTTTCCATACCTAGCCTCCAAAGGGTTATGCATTAGATGGTTTCATCATGAAGTCCTGATATTCTATCATACCTTGGGTTCCTTGGTCTTCTTATTTTTCTCCTCATCTCCTTGAGAGTCATCTATCATGTCATCTTTCTTCGTGGCCCTTGATAGACATAATTGTGTAGTTTCAGTGAGCAGTGACTATTGCGGGATGAGGCCCTAGGAGGACACATTTACATAGCTTTAGCTGGATGAAAGGCACTACTATGGGATGAGGCCCTGGGAGGACACATCTACACAATTTCAGGATGCAAGGCAGACTGGGTAGTCAAGTGACAAAACTGCACAATTTCTAGAGACATCGGGTTTCGCATGAGGGAATTAGAGGAAGCCAGTAAGAAGTTTTGAATGCTAAGGGAGGTTAGGATTTTTGCACATTACATAGTTCCAATAGGCAAGGGAAAAGATTGAGGGTTACATATGTGAAGTGTGCAGTTCAGGAAAGTTGGATGAGGCTAGGTCGATAAGGAAACTCTGAAATTTGGCTAAGTGTGGGATGAGTGGAACTAATGTGAACAATGATAAAACTTGACTACGATCACACACTTGAAAACTTAGCGATACAAAATAGACCATTCATAATATATAACACATATTTCTCTTAATCAAACAGCTTTTGTGGCTTCTTACGGCAAGTACGGTTTTGATGATAGACTTTGGGAGGATAAAGGCAACACCTATGTAAGAGTGTGTGAAATGAGTGTGAAGCATGTTTATGTGGTGAGGAAAACCTATTCTCTCATAAATATTTCTCCTTGAATCAAATAAAACCTTCCTTTGCATGGCAAGCGATAACCCACATGCCCAAATATGACACATTCTATGTAAAGATAAAAGAATGAACAACTCTTAAGATCAAGAAGGGGAGCTTGGGATCATCAACTTACCAATAAGTGACTAAGAAATGATTGATCACAATATCCATAGTAGGCTCTGAAATTTAAGTGCAGGCCAAAATTTTGGAGGGTGTTGCAGTTGCTACAACATAGCCTTCACCTTCTTGCTAGCTTCTTTTTCAACTAGTGTCTTGAATTCTACGAACTTGGAGAATGTGTCATCTTTCTTCCACATGAAGAAGGTCCAAGACTTCCGTGAGAAGTCATCAATAAAAATGACAAAATATTTGTGTATGATAGTGTAGGTTGTCGATAAAGGTCCATAAACGTCATAGTGGATCCGTTCTAGGACTGCATGTGCTTTGTTGTCCCGATCATGGAATGACGATTTTATGTACTTCCACAACATACATCCTTTGCATACATCGTACTACTTAAGTGCTCCTTTAGGGAGGCCAGTGGTTATTTTTTGTATAATATTAGAGGTACGATGATGCAAATGACCAAGTATTTTGTTGCAAAGCTCATCGACATCATGACCTGCACTTTCTCTGCCTTAGTGCTTAATGGAACACAATCTTTCACATCTAGCTCATACAGGTTCTTCACACAAATGTTGATCTGCTTCACGTGTCCTATGGCTATGTGTCTCAGGAATGCTTTTCCATTATTGAATATCACTTCACAACCATGGTAAACCAACCACTTGGTAAATGCTAGTAGACAGACCCCTAATCCTTTACCTTTACCTTTTTTTACTAGCGCCTTGTATTGAAAATTTGAAGACAAGATATTTTTTCTCTTAAAAAATTGTGTTAAAATCCCCCTCCATGTAGTAGTGCCAAATGCAATGAGAGACAAGTTGTCTCTAATCGTATCATCAAATATGAAAGGGACAAAAGAGGAATTGATGTCCAAGAAATCTTGTCAGTAAAAGTTGTCGCGTTCTTCTTAGTCGACAAATCATTGTCTTTATATAAGATAACATGAATGGTAAGTAAAATAACAACCTCGATATAGGTGCAAGACAGTAGTTGCCTGCAAGCTGGCGGATTTAGGGCGCACTATCAAAGTCAATTTTGTAGTCGTTAGATAATATTGCATTAAATTGATATGTTCATGTCTTAATTGTTAATTGTATTAAGTAGGTTTCCTCTAAAGTGGCCATTATCTTAAATATAAAGTTTTGCCTTAAAATATTTTTATCTCAAATTGTTTCTGTCTTAAATATAAAGTTTTGTCTTCACATAATTTTGTCTTAAATTGTTTTTGCCTTAAAATAATTTTGCCTTAAATTTTTTTGTCTTAAATATAAATTTTTGTCTTTAAATGTTTGCCTCAAACTACTTTTGTCTTAAATACAAAGTTTTGTCTCAAAATATTTTCATCTTAAATTATTTTTGTCTTAAATATAAAGTTTTGTCTTAAAATATTTTTGTCTCAAACTGCTTTTGCCTTAAAATATTTTTGTCTTAAATTATTTTTGTCTTAAATATAACGCTTTGTCCTAAATATTTTTGTCTCAAACTTTTTTTTTCTTAAAGTTTATATTTAAGGCAATTCAATTGATATTAAATTTCAATGTAAAATAACTAAAATAAAAAGTGATTTTTTAAGACAAAATATTTCTTTTTTCTTAAAAAAATGTCTTAAAAGTGCCCTTGGTGTAGTAGTGGTTGATATCCTAGACCCTTTCATATACAAATGGATGGCTCTTGATTTCTAGGTGGATAACCAATACTTCCCCCTTGCACCATTGCCTAGACTCCTTATAAGGTCACGGTTAGGAGCTTGAAAGCCTTGTACTGATAAAATTATTCATCTCAAACAAATTGCCTTAGGGTTAGGTTATTGAATATTTATAAATTTTCATAAGTGTGATCATGTATATATATATATATATATATATATATATATATATATATATATATATATATATATATATATAGTTTCAGTATATTTTGATGAGGCAAAGGATAATTGTAAATTATGCACCCGTATATATTTTACATTAGATATATTATTCTTCTAAGAATTATTTCTAGTAATGAATTATGTATGTATATAGTTTTGATATATTTTGACAAGGCAAAAGATAATTGTAAATTTTGTAAAAGATAAATACAAGGTCCTTTTAGGAAACTGTGGGCTACAAAGGCATCGAGCTCACTGGTATTATCATTACTCTCCTCCTTTATGCTGATGATATTGTTCTTCTTGCAAGAATCCATGATGGCCTAGACAACTAGCTTAAGACTTTGCATGTCTACTGCTCCAAGATGGGTATGATAGTTAATACCAACAAGACTAAAGGCATGATCACTAAATCCAAAAAAGATCACCTCACTACTACACTAAGGGAACTTTTAAGACATTTATTTAAGAAAAAAAAAATCTTTTGTTTGAAAAAAGTGACTTTTTATTTTAGTTATTTTACATTAAAATTTAATATCAATTGAATTGTCTTAAATATAAAGTTTAAGACAAAAACAATTCGAGACAAAAATATTTAATGACAAAACTTTATATTTAATACAGAAAGAGTTTAAGACAAAAATATTTTAAGACAAAAATAATTTGAGACAATAATATTTTAAGACAAACTTTGTATTTAAGACAAAAGTATTTTGAGACAAAATTTATATTCAACAAAAATAGTTTGAGACAAAACTATTTTAAGACAAAACTTTATATTTAAGACAAAAATAGCTTAAGAAAAAAATATTTTAAGACAACTTTATTTTTAAGAGAAAAAGGTTTGAGACAAAAATATTTTAAGAAAAAACTTTATATTTAAGACAATGGCCACTTAAGACGAAACCCATTTAAGAAAATTAACAATTAAGACAAAAACATATCAGTTTAAGAATTGGCTCTGAGCATACCTTTGCTCTTGTAGCAAGGTACTCATCTATTGGATCAACTCTTTCTATTGCTATGAAAAAGGGGTGGAAAATCCCCAGATGGATGTAAAAGATACATTTCTCAATAGGGTTACTGAGGAGGAGGTGTACATTGAGCATCCAAAAGATTTTGAGACACTTGAATGAGAGTCTCATGTGTGTAGGCTCAAGCAAGCATTGTATGGTTCCAAACAAGCACTCTGTGCTTGGTACACCAGGAGTGATAGTTATCTCACCAGTTTGGGCTTCACCAAAATTGAAGCAGATGCAAACCTCAATCACATCTTAATAGAAGGTAAATTTCTTATTATGATATTATATGTTGTTGATTTGATTTTAGTTAATGATGAGAAGTTGATCATCTATTGCAAGGAGGATCTTACAAGGTTTTTTGAAATCCAGAACATGTGTCTCATGGAGTTCTTCCTCTGGTCGGAAGTATGGGAAGACTATAGGAAATTTTTGTCTCTCAAGACAAGTATGAAAATGAGATACTACGGAGATTATGCATGGAGAGATGTAAACCCACATAGACACCTCTAGCAAACAATTGGAGGAAGGAGGATGTCACTTCAAGTGAAGAAGTGTATGCTACCATTTATCAACAACCAGTTGGCTCACTCATGTATCTTGTGAGCACATGACCATATATGTGTTATGTAGTGAACCAGCTAAGCAAGTTATAGCTAGGGCAACCAAATTATTTTGGAAAGCACTTAAGCATGTTTTACAGTGCCTCAGATGCACTACCAAATTTGGACTATAGTATAGACGGGTAGAGGGAGTGAAGCTGTGTGGCTTCATACATGCAGATTGGGCGCAAAGTCCATAAGATCAAAAGATTACGTTAGGTGGGATTTTGAGTGTTGGGTTTGCAGCTATTTCTTGGTACAACATGAAGCAAAGATATGTGGCACTCAGCTTGGCAGAAGTAGAATTCATAGCTACAAGTCAAAAAACATGTGAGGTGATATGGATAAGAAAGATACTTGTTGGATTGTTTGCTTAGATGATGGATCCAACTATGATATTCTACTATGATAATCGAAGTTGCATCAAACTCTATGAGACTCTTGTATTTCATGATCGATCCAAGCATATAGATATCTGGTATCACCATTTATGGGACCGCAAAGACGGATAATATTGCTATGCTACATTCTGATAGAGGAACAAGATGCTCACATTTTGAAAAAAACTTTGTTAAGAGGGAAGTTTGAGATCCGCAGGTGCAGGATAGGGCTGGTTGATAATCCCTTTCTTGCTGAGAGGGAGTGTTGAAAAATGGAGAAATAAATTCTCAATTTGATTTTGCCTTGATTAAATTAATTAAATTTGAATTTCCACATCAATAGACCACTTGGATGCAATTAACTTGTGTGAAATGTCTTGTGTCACCCTGTTTACTCAGTAAATTTGAGTTGGAGGAGTAGATTTTAGTTAATCATGTGGGATTGCTAATTTGTAGCAACCAAAGTCAGTTATCTCAAGTTGTTTTCAATTAAACTAGTTCCAAATATTGGAGGATCTAGTGGAAGGTGAGTTGTGCAGTGGGACTTTAGTGTTGAGGCACATGTGGATGGTGACTGCAAAGTGAGTTATGAATTGATGAATCCAACAATAGACCTTGGTGATGATGGTGAAGCTTCCAATAAATAAATAAATAACATGTGTGATTTAGTTGGTAAGATTGTAGTTGACGATGACCTCTTTGCATCCGAGTTGGAGGCATTTAAGTTTGAGAATAGTTTCAAAACATGATATTATTGGTATTGACTGCACCTTATTTGGAGACATCATTTGTATTGTAGGGGTTTGTACCTTTACATTTGATGTGGTTGGTGATGTGGAGAATGCTCAACTTCTAGTAAAGATTCATACTAACTTTAACAAAACTATGGATGCTTGTTTACAAAGGGATACCCTTCTCGACTCAACTCATTGGATTCTTTGTTTGCTTATGCTTGCTTTTTTTCTCAACCTTCCTTCTCTAAGGGCTTGAGACTATTTTCTTCATTTATTTTACATGGCACATTGAAAGAATAGGAATGGAGCATGTCTCCACAACTTTTCCATTTCACTAAGTTACAAATAAAAAGAGTCCAATTCTATATCCAATAGACTAATAGCCTCTTGATAAACCTTTGGTGAGCTATGCATAACTCTCCCTTAGCATTGTAGCTCAATGAAATGGAATCTAATAGCTCTAGTGGGGAAGAGTTCAATTTTATGCCCAAGACACTAGTAGAAATGGATTAGTTGTGAAGACAATGATCTCCATTAAGGATTTCCATTTTTATTGCAACATACAAGAATAATCTTGGTGTTGGGGAAGGAGATGAAAGATCTCTGCCAAAAACATAATATCATCACTCTCCTCGTGCCATTAATTTTTGTTAACTCATTTGAATGTAGGTAATCTATAAGGATTTGTTAGTGTATGTGAAATTTTCTCTCTTTCTAATAGAAAAATAGGTTCATCCTAGTATTACTATATAAAATAAGGTTCATTAATATGTATGGTTCAATTTCGTTTGGTGATCCTATTTCTCCAAAGGATATCTATATATATATATATACATATTTTTTGGTTTAAGATATGGTGATACCTCTAAATATGAGGCAATTTTTGGTAAAATTAGAAGTGGAACAACAAGTTGGTGTTTGAATTTCCTTTGTTGTAGTAGGCTACTTGAATTTTCCATCAAAATGTTTTGTTGTGGCCCAACATAGAATAATCTTTGGATGGAAAGGTTTGTTATGGGTGGTATGTTTTTTATCCCTTCAACTCATTATATTCTTTGTTTGTTCATGGTATTTGTTTTTCTCAACTTCCCTTATCCAAGGGGTTGATACTATTTTCTTTATTCATTTGTCATGGCCCTATGAAAGAAGAAGAATGTGGCTTGTCTCCAAAACTTTTCCATTTCTTTGAGTTAAAAATAAAATAGTCCAATTCTATAGCCAAGAGACTAATAGCCTCTTGATACACCTTTAGTGAGCTATGCATGAAGACCTTGGATGATGGTATAACTACAATCTAGGTTTTTGAACTCAAGAGTTGGTTCTTACACACATTTAAAATCTACCCCTTTTCCCATTTGATCATTGTTTTCATACTGATGTTTTATATTCTAGATAATTTGATTAAAATTTGTAAGTCTATCTAAATGTATTCATCATTTGGCAGGCATATTTTGATGTAAATTAAACTTATATATCTTCAAGAAAGACATTTCCTAGAGTGGGCAATGAGGTAGTGCAAAAACTTATATGTTGACAATTGCTTTGCTCCTAGTGTTTGGCTTATTGTCTTCAATTTATTGGTTATATCATTGTTTCCACTTCTTGCATCTTAAATTACTTTTTTCACATTTTATGCTCATGTTTCTCTATATTGATATCATTTTTTTGGTTTTTCTCTAGATATCTTAGTGAATTTTTGTCACTATCTTTTAAATCAATGGTTGCAGATTCCTCACTGCCATCATATAATGGAGGCAAATATATGCAACTATTTTGAGTGCCATGGTTATAATGTTCACCATTGTATAAGCACTTGAAATATCCTAAAACAACCCCATTATAGTTGGAACTAGATTCCAACAATCTAGCTATGTTAGCATGATCAACATGATCCAATGTTTCATGAAGAGAATAAATTAATAGTGCCATATTCGGGGATCTCATGTAGTCACTCTTATTCATGGATGATGTAGTGTAAGTCCATTACTTTTTTTCTGAATTTGGATTATAACAAAAGGAACCTTCAATTGGGTTCAATTTTTTGTAGCCACCAATGTATTTGAAACTTAGAGTCCTTGAACCTGTAGATCATTGTGCCATTGTAATATATATTGCAAATTATGGTTCTTACATTTTTTGTTTCTAGAGATGGTTAAAATTCTTTAATTTTTAGCAGCTTACTCTCATTGCTGAGAGATGTAGATTCTTTGAAAAAGAACTATCAAAAATTAATACGTACCTTTAAAGCCTCAATATTCTTTGAGATTATCTCACCCTTAACAATATCTTTCTTTATCCAAGAGTTCTAGTCATTTTAAATATCATTATCTATTCTTCTAGGTGGATGGAATGCTATGTATGCCCACCTGCACATATTTAATCCATCAAAATATATCTTAATGTCAATCCTTTAATAACATCTTTAGAGTGCACTCAACACACACTACCTCTAGACAAGGAATAACATCAACCATATATATAAGTAATTACAAAATTCAAAATATTTCAATAGAGCAAGAAATTCATTGAGATTTTGTTAATTCATTGTAGTTCATAGTCTCTCTTTAGAGTTTCGACTTTAACCTATGAGACATGAATATGAGAGTATTTCTCTTATTAGTCATTTTCATCTATGACATGGGACTATATTCATCGATTGTATTAGTTAGCATTAGTACTTGTGCATATTAATCCAAAGTTTTTATGAACTTTACCATGTTCATAAAATGACCATTGTTCTCAACCTATAAATTTATCAATTTAACTTTGAGGACCAATAAGATATTTGATGGTATTATGTGGATTCTTCCCAAGGAATACAAACCATATCATTGGTATTATTCATAAAATATATATGTTCCATGCATTTATTTGATTCGTATTTCCAAGATTTGAAACTAATGCTAAAATTAGTTTATAAACATTAAATGCTACCTATAACCATGGAAACACTTAAGAGGGATAGATGGATGTGTGCATGTTGGTGTGGTGTATAAGGAACAAGACACTTGTTATTCTTCTTGTTCTTCTCCTGAGAAAAATCAATGGCTACCTTCAGATTTAGTTATAGCTCTAGACTTCTTAGCAGGGTGCAAAACCTCTTCTCTTCTTTAGCTTGACAACCCAACTTCAACTCTAAATGCTTTAGCTTGAAAACCCAAATTCAACTCCAAGGAAAATGCTTTCATCTTTGAAAATTGATTTGTGCTTAGCATTGGCGCCAGTGGGAATTAAGACTCATCCAAGCTACCTAACATCTGCATCTGAGCTTTGATCAATACATCTCACATAAACTGCAAACATTGGTGAGGAGACAACATCCAAAACCATGATCAGTAGAAATTCCATTTGATAGTGTGCGATGTTGATTTTTGTGTAGCTTAGGAGGTACTCCAAGCCCTAGTGTTCGAGCGTTGGAGGTAAAAGCGCAACAAGCAGGCTTGGGGGCTTGGAAACGAAGTATGAGGTTTTCCACCCATCAATGTTTGGGCCAAAACCATGATGAGGTTTTGACATGTGATGGATAAGGATGATAGTTCTCATCAAGATGATTATAACACAATAAAAATAATCTAATTCTAAGTTGTCATTGAGGAGAAATGGATTTTTGAAGTTGACAAGTAATTATTGGTTTTCAAGTCATGCATATATTGTGACACCCTTGTACATCTTGGAATTCCTTACAACTTAGCACATCTAGCATATTTGACATGCCTTTACACTATCTGGCACATGTTAGCATTCCCTAGCACACCTTGGCACTCACACCCTCACAACTATCCTTACATTTTTTCACGACTTGGGAACCCAATAAAGTCCTTAGCTATTGTAGTTCATGTAACATGGGTCTGCTTCGGTTGGAATAACTAGACCAATTGCACATAATACAAGTAGATTGTGCCTTGTTCTCCTAATAATTGCCTATAACTCATCTTAGGGCACTCATGTCCGAGCTCAACTTGTCCCACTTAAGAATTTACTAAGAAAAGGATCGCATCTAGCCATGGACATAAAAAGCTAAGCAACATAGCTTACAGAGACATTACTTCACATGTTTGTCTCGTTCATATAAAAAATAGAGCATTAACTAAGAGTTCGTAAGAACCACAAGATGCACAATACAAACATGATATAAGCTGATAGAAGTTGAGTGCCCCAAAACTTATACATAATAATGTATAATATGCAACTGTATAAAATAGTTTAAAACATGAGCATTTGGCCAAAATGTGCCACATGTCATATACAAATAATAGCTAAAGGAAAAATAGTGTTGTGCCTAGCAAAAAGTCTCCCTTTGTCTAAAACTACTCTGTCGAGCCCCTTATCACAAATGTAGGCTTGTATCTTGAAAATCCTATTATGAACTTCTCCTAGCACACTTCGTCCTTGGCACACTTGAATTCATTAGCACTCCTTGGCACACACTCTTATTTGTTCATTTCCATGCATTTTGACCTAGTTCTCCCTTGTGAGTGAGTGAAACAAAGAGGTAAGAAAAACATGTATCCAAAAAGACCATATATCAAGAAAATGAAAGAAAGAAAAAATGATAAAATTATGCTACAACTAGAAAATAGTTACTGATTCCAATGTTCTTCCATCAAATGAGAAGCTAGGACTAAACTTGGAATATACGAAACTTCATGTCGATAAATTGAGGTTTATATATGTGAGAATTAGATTGAAGGTAAAGCCACACACAATTGTGATATATGATCTAGTAAATGATGTTTTTAGATGACACAATTCTAGAAGATGAGAAATTGGAGACTCCTAAACATCACGTGCATAACGTCTTGCTTGGCCCTCGCATTTGAGTGGTCTCGAAAATGACAACAATTCTTTCACGATTAAATTTGACACAAATTAATTGGATGATGCTTTCGATCTTCCTATTTTGCAATTATGTTATTTGTGGAAAATCGAATACCCAAGAATTTGTGCAGACTTGGTTGTGGTGATACCAATTTCCTGACCATCAATCAACGATCTTTCTATCAACAGTGCACATTTGATAATGTAACATATGCTTTATAATTTCTTCAATTCCCTTTTACTTCTATATCTCCACGCTTCTCTTTTTGATTAACAAATTAAAGTTAACAACTACTATTTCACACGATTGAAGGAGCATTGTGTTTTTTAGTTTATCTTATATCTGGTTCATGATCTTTGCTCTAGTTATGGAGATGATCAACAAGGGGAAAGGGGGACCACACCCTACATCTATAGCTACTACTTTTCATTATCATTGCAAGATATAGAAAAAATAATGCTTTGACATCTTCTGTTGACGTTGTAATCAAATATTACACAATATCTCAATTATCACAATTCTTTTGTTTCTTTCAACTTTCAAATGTGGTGCTAATATTCCATTATGTTATTCTTGATTATGTTTTAGAAACAAATGTCATCTTTTCCCATATGGATTTTTTTACTGAATCACGACTGTGATGTTTTTGTCTTCAGATATGAGTGCTTTAATTCCCCTTTTCTCCCCAATTTCTTGCACTAACGAGAAATATGAGTCGCACCTCAAGGACGAACACAATCCCCTCCTATCACAATGATGTTATGGGATCACAGAAACCCATAAATGGGCCAAAACTTTCCTCTAGAAAGTATTTTGGGACAAAGGAAACCCTCTTTTGGGGCCCAATTACAGTCTAAATTTTGGGGTTGGTGCCTCTCCAAGGTGACATCAAACCACAAGTACATCATTCCCAATAATCAAATGAAGGAATCATGGAAGTTTATGAAGGATCATGCCCTGATTTGTAAGTTGATGGACATTCAGTCGAAGGAGAAAGATATAGTAAAATGGATCCAAAAGAAATGGAGGTTGGCGGGTCCAACAAAACTTCAACTGAGGGCCAAGGGTTTCTTCACAGTGATATTTGTAGATCTCGAAGACCATGAGAGAATGTTTTAAAATGGCTCTTATTTCATGAACAAATTTCTTAATCTTTTGCATGCTTTCACAATGTTTGAAATTGTTGAATTGGTTTTGAGTATCAACCACATCAATGATTTTTGCTCCAAATGTTGCAACTGATGCTTTCATTGTCATCGTGGAAGAGTTACAATTTAATGATACTCTTTCCTACGCTACTGCCTTACAACTTTTCCTTTGCAACATGTCATGCAATTACTAGTTAATAATCTCAAATAATATGTCATAAATATATTAACCAAAATTCATTACTTATAGTTGTGAATATAGGAGTAAGATTATTAGTAATGTAGTATGTCGCATTATATACTTTTTACCTATTGTAGTGCAAAGTTGGGATATCTTCTTTTTCATTGGAATTGAGTGGGTGCTTCTTACAACACTTTGGAGCTATTCATTTTTCACCTTATTCTGTTTGCACATGAATTTTATAGTGAGATGTGGTTTTCATCCCCTAGAATAGTTGTCCTTGTGGACAAATTGCTTTTTAGAAACAGACCAACCTATTGATAGTTTAATTTTTGTCAAAGACCTATTTTTTTCTTTACATGTTGTTTTAGATTTTTCATCTTGCAAAGGAATGGGGATAATGTGATAGGTCATTAGAGGATATGGGATTGACCATTACTAAAGGTAGAAATGGCATCACCGCTTCAAGGGATGACTTTCCATAGGGGCTTCACTTTATTAATTATCATGTTCATTCATAAAGGGGGTTTTAAAATTGTGAAAAATAGAGCCAATATATTATAGATATTGGGGGTGGGGATTTTGGGTAGAGGGTTACAAGTTTTGGAGGTATTAAAATGAGTATTTGGTAAAACTAGGGGATAATTACTAAAATAGGCATAGAGGAGTATTGATTATCTAGTAAGAAAATGAAAAGGGTAATGTAAGTCATGAACACACTAATGGTTGTTTATCTCACCACTTGAAAGGATGTTACGAGTTCAAATAGCCACACGAGGGAGAAGATTATACAAGCTACCAATACTTTTTTACAACGTTTCAAATAATACGTGAATGGAGAGGACTTTGAAAAGGTTTTCTATTAGGGTAAATGGTTTATGCGCTTTGATAGTTTATCAGAATGGTGGCATGAGGGGGAGATATCTAACAAAATGTGGTCAAAGGAGGTGGATTTAGTTGTAGATTTGGGTGTGGTGAAGATGCCAAAGGTTGTCAAAAAATGTGTAACTAGGTTTAGTCTTCATAACTAGGAAATGTACTCTTAAATGAAAAGAAATTACTATTATTCAAGCATGGGTTTCATGCTCAATTTATTTTATTTTATAGGTTAAGCACCCATTGAGTACTTCTAGGGGTTTTCCTAGGTTTAAGAGTCATTATCATATATTGAAAACCCTATGGGCACATTGTATCTTGTAAAGAAAATTTATTTTGTCTTTAAAGTGTCAAAATACCTCCAAGATCAAGTTGGCCTACATGAAGAGCCACGTCTACCCTTGAAAGATCTTATATAGAGAGAGGAATTTATCCTACGTTAGACACACTCACTCATCTCATTCTATGTGAAGAATAGGAAGAAGAAAGGTCGAAGAAAGAATGAATGAAGAGGAAGTTGAATAAATTGAAGTGCTTGGGCTAGTTCTCTCTCTCTTGTGAAAGTCAAAGTTAGGGTTTCTATGTTGGGACTATCTCTAGTTCGATCTTGAAGGAAAGAGAGAAGGAAAGGAAAGTGAAGGTCACTTAGGGCATCTCACTAGCTCTAAGTCTCAAGGAAAGGCAACGAAGGGAAGAGAAGGTTATACAAGGGAGATCGAAGTCTCTAAGAGGAGCAACAACAGTTGCAGCAGTTGTCAGGAGACAAAATTTCGGATCTGCAATAGGAGGTCGAAGTCCTTGCAGTAGGAGGCTGAGTTCATCTTGATCTTGGAGGGTATTTATATGAGTCACTAGGTCATGGTATTTGTTAATTGAATAATCTATAATAAGAGAATATATTTAAAGATTTTCCCCTCAAGAGGAGGGGTTTTGGCCCTAGCTTGCAACCTATATATTGTGTCATTGTTCTTGTTATTTTTGTAGTTGTTTGATGTATCTCACAATGTAATAATAAGGAACAAAGCTAATAAGGGAAAAGGTAACACAAAAAATTATCAAGTTAAAGAGAATTAACATATTTACTGCCCTATTGAATTCTCAACACCTTTTTCTCTGCTTATCAGCTATTGTGGGTTGTTGGCTTGCATTGGGGTGGCCATGGTTAGGGATTCACAATCATTTTGGTTCCTATCAAATCTTCTCTGAGTTATTCTATGGTGGCTCCATTGGTGGCCTTGTGCCATTTTCTTCATGGTTATTTTCAAGGCCCTCATCCTCCTCAAGTGGAGCACTTCCTTTTGTCTTTTGAATGAATAAAATGGGTCCATATTTCCACTTGCCACTTTCTATTTCATGAAATCCTTTTAAATCATGAATTTAATATTCATCTAAGGGTTTAATTGTGTCAACAACCTCATGGTATCTCCTCATGCAAAATTTCTTCCAGATATGAAGAAAAGGTCTCGAACAATATGTACATTGAGAAATGTAGTGCAAGCAACAACTTGTACATGTTTCAGAAAAGTATAAATAAGATAAGGTAGAGGTATTTACCACATTGAAAAATTGAGAGAAAGAAATCCAAAATAACGGTGAACTTACAAGTTTTCAATAGGTTGAAAGGAAATTGTACAAAGAATCAATACAATCATATGGACATGTATGCCCATATGGAGCAGTACAATGCTTGTACAACTTCTGCCATTATTTTTTGTGTAGATCATATACTTCATTTTGAGATGATTATGATGACAATGCATTGTTATTTTAGTAACTTGTAGAGGTTTCCTTGAGGTATGCAAAGCTGATTTTGAGAAGAAATTACTTATGTATCTACAAAACTATTTTTATTCTTCCACTGCGTAAATTTTCAATTATAGTGTAATTGATGCTATGATCTGAAAGTAATTTCTACATTACATTAAATTTAGCAATTGATCTATTTAACTTGGATCATATGGATAATAGTCAGCCAGAGTTGAATTTTTGTAATGTACTTAACCCCAAATACCTCAAAAGGTGCAATATGCCTCAAAATATGTGAAAATGTGTCCTTACCCCCAAAAATTTCTACTTCATGGGGAAACACATCTTCAAATAAAAGGAAGCTCTTCCATTAGGGTTATTTCTCACCCCTTCTTACCTGGAACATCCCCCAACCACCTCCTTGAAGAGGGTGTCCAACCTCAAGACTCAAGTGGGCCTTTGACCAAACCCATGTGTAACTTAGTGCTACATGGCATGATCTCAAGTTGGGTGTTCATCTTGTAAAGCTCCCTTTTTGCTTAGATCCTTAATACACATGGTCTTAAGCCCTAGTTTTAACCTAAGAATAAGGATATCCATCAATGACATGACAAAAGAGAATGTAATACATGTAACCATTCCTCCAACTACATGTAAAACATGCCCGAATGGATCCTCATAGTGAAATGCATCTCTGGAAGAACCTTCATCAAACCAACCATACACCTTCTATATGCTTGTTCTTCCCTTAGATGATGAAGAGTTCTCAGGCTTGATGGATTTCAAATGCAGATAACATCCCAAACTGGTACAACCTCCCCAATAGTGTTTTTTCCTTGCACATCGTAGCATACCTCTAGAAAAACGAGTGTTTTTGTCCCCCGCCTTTAACCATATAACATGGTTTTTTAGTCGCCATGTCTCCTCATGTAGTCTAAGGATGTATCATTTACGAGCCTCCAACTCCCATAAATCGTCAATTTGTGCCCATGAAAGAAATCCAAAATCGAATAAAGTAATTTATGTGAACCATCTTTGCCTCAATCTCCTCCAGCTCTTTCCGATGTGCAACCATTTTTTCTCGCTCCCATATCTTTACCACCCTCTTGAGGATGTAAAGCTTCAAGGAAACTACCTCCATCCAAGATAATCCATCATCTACAAATAACTGGGACCATGATTTACGAACTGTCTTGCAAAAATCCTCGTCGGCCAGCCAGGTTTTGTTGAACTTGAAGATCAATCCTTTCCACATCCTATTTCCCTTCCACTGTAAAATGATCAGAGTGTGGTCAAAGAGAGTTGTCAGAGAGACCCAAGATCACATATACCCCATCATGTCTAGGAGATTTGGATGAACTAAAAATTGGTCCAACCTTGTTGCAATGTGTTTGATACCAACCTTGTAGTTCCTCCAAGTCAACACAATGGGCCGTAGATATATATCCACCATAGAGTTTGTATATATAATTTTGTGCTATTCATATATCAATTTTAATTCTAAATCCACAAAGTGTTGAGGGGTCAAATTTATAAATGTGTAACATTTCTCAAGATATATACTAAAAAAGAGGGGATCAAATTTCTACGTGTAAACATTTCTTAAGTTATATACTCAAGAAGAGGTTTACATCTTTAGTGATTTGATTTCTTTTGATACTTGGTTTATTTATAATTAAAATGGATCTTTGTTGGTTTAGAAATTAACTTAGATCCATTTTAATCCTAGATATATGAAACTTTCAAAAGAATCAAATCCCTTATCAAAATATTTTCTCAAATTTTACACTCAAAAAATAATTTATACCTTTACAAATATCACTTTAAATGTCTAATAAATTTAACTTTAAAATAAATATAAATTAAATATACAACTTTTCCATTTAAATCTTTAAACAAATACTCTTTTTTATTACAACTCTCTTTTTTTTTCTCTTTAATAATAATACAATATCTCCTAGAAAATATTAAAAACTTCATTATTTCTAATTTTATTTTTAATAAAAAATCTAAATTATATATATATATATATATATATATATATATATATATATATATATATATATCTTATTTACTATTAAAAATATTATAATAAACTAATAAAATTTATATTTTAATGTACAAAAAATAAAAATAAAATTCGAATCCGGAAAAAGTCCAAACCTCTTAAAATTTATATACCCACTTGCAGGGAAAAAGCATCTATTTATCTTTTGCTTCCTCTGAGCACCAAAGTCATGACAATCAACATCATTTCCCTCTGATCCCCTCCATGGAAACCCTTAGCTTCTACAATTAATTTGTTGGTGTGCGCCCTCCACTCTACGAAAACTCCAATTCATGCAATCAATTTCATCTAATCTTAGCAACTGAAACATCTAAAACATGCGGCTCCCACTAAACCTTTTGTATTCATACCATTCCCAACTGTTATTGTGCTCGAATCGGGACAAATGGAGAGGAGTGCGTGCACCATTTCCTATGTGTTATATCTAGCAAAAATGATGCAGATGTTAGGGTTTCAAACTCTGACGGGGTTGGTTAAGCAGAAAGAAGTTGATCTCTCTCCAGCAAGTCCTTTGACTCCCATAGTCACAGCTCCAACTGGCCTAGCTAGGCCCTTGAGGCTAGTCTAATGCGATGATAAGGGCAAGTTTAGAATGGAACCCAAGGTTGTTGCCACTCTACAGCTCATGAAAGGGCCTCTTGATGTTGTTTATATCTATGATCGGGCATGTCAAGGGAAGAGCTTCATTTTAAATCAGGTTGGATGTCAAAATATTTTGTGGAAGATATTTGTTTCTTTGCTGGAAAATACATAGTAATATATTTCATTAAATTTGAAAAATAATATTGTGTTTACTATGGCATACTTTGTAGAAATTTAACAGGCTATGGTGTAGAAGCTAGGGCATTTAAGATCATGTAGTTGATAGGGCATTCAAGATCATGTAGTTTGATGCAAGCCAAAAGACAAAAGCACTTTCTAATTTAATTCCTGAATGTAGAGCCACCATTTTTTAGGGTCAAAGAGGGGATTCCACTTTTTCAAATACATGTGTGAAATGTCTTATGCTAGGGTCCTTGTGAGAGCTAAGGTGAGGGCAAGGTATTATAGAAAAATGAATATTCAAAAACTTCTCACCACTAGTAATAAGAACACCTGGGCTCTGTCCTTGCACTAGAGGAACTTTAAGAAAGTACCTTGATGCATCTTTCACATGTAAATAGGGATTTAGAGCACATCTTTCACTCATGGATATTTGCAGCTGAATTTCCATTGGTAGATAGTCTTTAACACAAACCTTGGTTAAGGGCTTTGATAAAAGGTTTTTTACTGTTCGAGTAAAAATAATTCTTTATACAGATGGTGCAAAGTAAGGGATGGATGTTTAGCGAGGTAGTGGGATTGGAACTAGTTCTGCTACTGGTGTGGACTCAACCACAAGGCGTGCCTGCCTCTCCGTGAGCAAGAAGCAAGGGTTAACCTTCTCCTAATCAAGGCGAGCAAGTCCTCGAACTATTTCATAGTTAAGGCCCACCCAGCCTTAGTAATGAAACCTTCAAATTCACAAATGACTTCTTTTTATGATTCTATACCTACCATGAGCGTGTATCAATGATCTAAACTGAAGTCATAAGCTCTACTGAATTCAATTAATTGAATATTCAAAGAAAAAAAAACGAAAAAACATTTCTTATTCAATTTTCTTCCTGATTCAGTCCATTTCCCAGTTGTAATAAGGCTATCTGTAAGATGAATCAACCTTTAAAAAACCTTGTTTTCTCATGTTGAACAAGTACTGCAGCCATATATTTGATTCTGTTGGCTAGGAATTTAGCTAATTCCTTATAGGAGACATTAAGAAAAGTAATTGGTCTCCTATTGTACTCTATTTCCAAGGCCCCTTGACACATGCTTAAGGGTTCCTTGTCAAGGAAAAGCTAAGGGATCAAGTAGAATTCACAAGGTAATGCATCAAAACGTGACTAATCATCTTTTATCCATTCTTCTTAGCTTCCAATAGTTCATGCTCCTTGGCTTCATTTCTATTAGAATCACTCCTAAGTAAAGATTCTTTGTATTAGTGCTTAAAAATGTCCTTTATTCTATTCCTATATTTTTTCATCACCCTACTATCCTCCTAAGATCTTTAGTTGTGATGATGATGATCCAAGATCTCCTTACCAATGATTACTAGTGATAAGAACACACACAAGGAAAGATAGAGACACAAAATGGAAAGAAAGCACTCTATTCATTACTTCGGACTCTCAGAGAGGGCTAATATAATATCAAAAAAAATAATGATTTCCATATTGGTTTCAGTTGGGTTTTCTTTAGTCAATTAAAATATATTAAAATAATAGCTAAATTAACTGCTCTAATTAAGGGTGGGATCTAGTTGCCTTGAATAAGTGAAGATGTAGGTAACTAGCTATGAATAGGCTTCAAGGGTCATCATACATGGTTCTCTCAAAAACTTGTTTTTATCTTAAACGTTTATTTTTTTTTGTAGTGTCATTGTCCTTGGTAGCAACTTTTCCTAATTTTAGTCCCTTTCACATTATAACACTTAAACTTGAGCTGTCAATACACTTGGGATTTCAAATAACCATTATGGTAAAAATAACTAGCTGGACACTAATGAAATCGTGCACTAAGATAGATTGTCTATATCTACTGGTGAAGATGACATAAGGCCTATCCATCTATGCTTACAGTATAAATGTTGTTCTTTGTTGACTAGACCATCCATGGCAACCCACTGTTTCCAATAGTTTTTTCTTGAGATTGATTTCTAAAATGTCCGATGTCTGAAATCTCCAACATAGAATTCAAATGTTTCCTATTTTTCCTTTTCATGGCCTTGAGAGTTCTGGCTCTATCCCCAGTTCAGTGATCAGTCTAGTGAACAAATATTTAAATCATCACCAACGATTCACTGAGCTATTGGTAAGGACTGGTACATCCAATCCCACAAATGTGTTATGCCAACAAGTCATTTGAAGTGTACACAACAAAAACCACATATTGTTCTAGCAATCAAAGCTGTCATTTAAGAACATCTGGCAAGCGGGCCTTACCCACTATCTAGAATGAAAGATGCCAACAAAGGGGATACTGCACATGTTGTCCGTCCTTGTCATTCTACATTGAGAATCCCATCACTTAGATTTCCTGCAAAAGAAGAATATTTGACCCAATGTTTATTGAGAGCTTGAATTCAATTTTTTGGGGTGCCTTCAACATTACAACACATAAGATGAATTACGATATAAGATGGGAAGTCATCACCTCATGGAGTTTAAAATTGTCGCTTCTCTTGATCTCATCTCCCATGGAAACACCTAGTAAGGGAAATGGGGAAGACATGCCATACAAACATGAGCAATGTCTTGGAAATTGGTAATTTGAGGATATTGGTTTTTCTTGTATAGGTCGGCAAAATTCATGGATTTTATGAATATTTTCATAAGATTCTCATTTTTCCTTTATTTTTTTCAATGAAGCAGTTTACCTATATAAATGATTTGGTGAAAGGCAAGTGGAGCAAGCATGAGTAAGTTAAGATAGCTTATTTAAGAATATGGATCTATCCTAAGGGTTGCTAGCAAATTTCAGAGAGATTCCATGTCAAATTAACTTCAACACAAAGGTGAGAATTTGGCCCTGAAATATTACTTTTGTATTTTCCCACTAACACTCGACCAATGGTTTAATGATTTTTTTAATAGACGCTTGATCTTCAAATTATTGGATACTCGATTCAAAGTAGATACCAGTGCTAAGACATATAATCTGGTGAGAAGTCATTATTCCATGATAGAACATAAGTTGTAGTCCTTGCAATCATCCAAGTTCAAAATAGTAGCAGAACCCAAGCTACTGTCTCTTCACATTAAAAATCTAGAAAAATATAGCCTTTCCAGGCCTCAAGAGGACTCAACAAGATGAGGCACTTTACCTGTATTGGTAAATCTTGAAGTATCGCAATAGGTTGCTCTTTGTGGCAACATGAAGCTCTCTAAGGGTAATTTTTTTCCTTGACAACTATACTCTTATTGTGGTGGCATTTAAAACGTGTGGAGTATTGGGGGGGAAATCATGCAATGTGGCATTGGTGATCACTAGGTTAACCATTGCCACTGCTAATTGGTTTCTCAGTTCTGATGCTGATGTAGTTGTTGGGTTGAATAACCTTACAACCACAAATCATTCTCTTCCAATTGCTGCTGAAATACACTCTCCTTTTATTTTCCAAGGAAATCCTTGCAAGGAAACCTCTGATAACTTCCTTGTATTTTGCAGATGGCACCCAGTGTAAACCTGTTGGTGCTGATTACAGTTCCCAACCCAGTAGGGACATTGTGTGAGGCACACAATAGAGACAACTGGTGCACGAGATCAACCCAGAGACACCTGCATGAAGCTCAAGGCACTCCACTCAAGCTATCCTACCAGGCTAACTGAAATATTCATGGTAAAATGGAATTTTTTTAGGAGAGACATATAAATGGGAATTTGCAATGCTGATCTTGAAATATATTATTTTGGGCACCTCCTTCATAAATCTAAACTATTTGAAGTCACCATTACATTGCAGTGGATTCTAGAGTGTGTATATTTATGAGATAATTAATACCACTCATAGGAATTTGATGGTGTCAGGTTTCATGCCCTTGTAGATATCTGACTGTAAGCAATGTTATCACAATTAAAATTCTAGTTCATTTAAAGCCTAAGTTGTTACAAATATATCACCTCAACCACCTGTTTGGTTTTGGTACAAGAGAAATCTTTATCTTGAAACGTTATATAATAAAATAAAAGCTTTTCCTGAAATTTTTTGTTGCAGTCAATAACAATTCCATCTCTCTGGCTTGTGGTATGTGGTATATCTTGAATTTTTTTATTCTAAATTGGATGCTTTTGCCAAAAATAACCTTGAAGGAGACATCAATGTAGTTTGACCTCTAAAACAAGGAAGCATTGTCAATTAACATGAAGTAACCAATTTTAGGCCAGCATAAGGCCTTAACTGGGGCATTGAATTTTGGGATACTAAATGCACGCACTTTTATTCAATTTCAACTATTTACTTACCAGTGTACCTTAAGGCACTCCAGTCAAACCTTGCGGGGAAACCTCTAAGAATTTCCTTGTATTTTCGAGATGGCACCCAGCGTAAACCTGTTGGTGTTGATACTAATAATAGTCATACCTATTTAAGTGAGATTTTAGAACGTTGTGTTCCATATTTCAAGATCCTTGAAATGATCTTTATTTGACATGAACCCCCTTTCCTTTAATACCAGAATCTCAAAGATGCACAAAGGTTGATCCTTTACCTTCAATAACATCTGCCCAATGGAAAACCCCAAACACTACTCTTTTTCAAACCCTCTTGATTGATTCCATAAGGTTCGAGGAGACTTCACCTTTTGTATCCTTTTATACTTATCTGTGAGATAAAAAAATTCATAATACAAGGGTGAAGGCATGTCAATGAGCTCAAGAATAATATTATATATATGTGAGCTTAGATGCTAGGAACTTTATAGCTCCAGATATGATTTTATATAAACCTTCAACAAAGAAGGAATTTCGAGTGAGACACTATATCCAAACCAAATTCAAGGGTGATTTCATAATAGAAGATTTGACCCTAAAGCAACCAAAGCTTCCTAGTTGTAGTCATGAAAAGAGGCCTTAGATATAGATAATTTGACCAACAATTTGATATAGATCTCTATCCTAGAGAAGCTTGATTACTGAGGCCTTGATATCATTTCCTTTCTGGGATCTGTAACATAGAATTTTGTAGTATGAGTTTCAGTGCTACACGATGACTAATCTTTGAAGAGGAAGGAGGTAAAAATTGTTAGAAAACATCTTGTGGTTGCTTTCTTCCTTGCTTGGGATTGCCCTCACATTAGCTCTGACAACGAACCTATCATAAGACATTTCCCCCCATCCCCAAGTATGATTTTTCGAAGTCAAGATAAGTCCTGAGGTCATCCCCTATACACCAAAAGACATATTCCATCCAACGTTGAAGGGGGAGGCTCGGGAGCCTAAACCATATTGGTCATGCATCTAGCTCTCATTCCATTTGGCTTAGATACCAATAACAATCACACCTATTTAAATGAGATTTTAGAATGTTGTGTTTCATATTTCAAGATCCTCAAAATGATCTTTATTTGTCATGAACCCCCTTTCCTTTGATACTAGAATCTCAGAGACGCACAAAGGTTGATCCTTTACCTTCAATAAGCATCTTCCCAATGGAAAAACTCAAACACTACTCTTTTTCAAACCCTCTTGATTGATGCCACAAGGGCTAAGGAGACTTCATCTTTTGTAGCCTCTTATTCTTCTCCGTGACATAGACAAAGCCCTAATACAAGGTGGAAGGCATGTCACTGAGCTCAAGAATAATATTATATATATGAGCTTAGATGCTAGGAACTTTATAGCTTCATATATTATTTAATATAAACCTGCAACAGAGAAGGAATTCCAAGTGACACTATCTCCAAACCAAATTCAGCTCAAGGGTGATTTCATATAGAAGATTTGACCCTAAAGCAACCAAAGCTTCATGGTTGTAGTCATGACAAAAGTTTTTAGATATAAATAATTTGACCAACAATTTGACAAAGATCTCTATCCTAGAGATTCTTGATTGATGAGGCCTTGATCTCATTTCCTTTCGAGCATCTGCAACCTAGAATTTTGCAGTAGGAGTTTCAATACTTCACGATAACTAATCTTTGAAGAGGAAGGAGGTCAGAATTGTCAGAAAACTTCTTGTGATTTCTTTGTTCCTTGCTTGGGCTTGCCCTCACCTTAACTCTGATACCTTTCCCTCACCTTAGCTCTAATACCTTGCCCCCACCTTAGCTCTGATACCATTATAGCGGGGCAATCCAGAATGGTGCCCCCTGTTGGGCCTGCACTAGGTCACTACTGCCCAAACCTTATGACATTCTACAAAGATTTTAATGTCCTCAATCAACACTACAAGCCCGAGACATCCCATACTCCTCATTTCTTATAAAGACAATACCTTTCAATTCATAGTCAAGATACCCTTAGTGACATGGTATTTGAAAAAGGATGCAGGAATTGAGTCAGGAAATGGTAAGCCCAATCACCAGGTTGTAGCCACACTAAGCCTCAAACACATCTATGAAATTGCAAAGGTTAAACAATTTGATGCTTATTGTGAGTATATGCCGCTGGAATCAATCTGCAAGTCGATAATTAGTACAACCACGACTATGGGGATTGAGGTTAAGAAAGAGTTAGGTTAATTGATTCCTCAATTTGTTACTTCAAGCTTAGTGGTGGGGTTACAATACCATTTTTGGGTTTTTGATGCGGGATAATGTGATTATTATGTCCTTGCCAAAGCTCAAAAACTGATACTCAGAGGGCTTAATAGATGAAGCCAGATGTTTTGACTGTCTGTCTCATTGAATACACATTTTTATTGATTATTGAAGTGGCATATGTTATCAAGGACATTTTTATTTTAGAAAATAATAGTGTGATTGGTATTAAGTACGTTTTAGTTCCCCATTGTGATGCAATTTTAGGTAGAGAATCAATATGTTTTGGGCATTTCTTTATTATTAATGTAGATTTTAATAAGATTATTTGAACATATCAATTGAAATATATTTCAACGTTAGGTCCCTATAATACTAGTGATTACCCCATTACTATTGTAGTTGTATCCCTTATTAATATTGTTGTGCCCCTATTTGTCCCTATATTGTTATTATTGTGCCCCATAGAATCCCTCTATTGTTATTTTTGTGGCTATATATTATTATTATTAGGTCGGTTGGGTTGTATTGTGACTCCTTAGACTCCTATATATAGAAAGGAGGTTTTTTCATTTGAATCCTCAAAGAATCATTCATTTGTGTAATGTAAAGGAGGTTGTCCCCTTGAAGATGCTAAATTCTAAGGAGTTGATCTATCTTTTCTATCTTTTTGTGAGTTGGTTTCATAACATTTGGTATGAGAGCTTTGAATTCTAGGGTTCCGCTACTCCAAATAGGTCATCGTGGAATTTTTGCTATAACATTTTTTCTGCAATGTTTCAAAAGCGAAAAAAAACCTATTTGAGACGAAATTGCACTAATCCTTGGTTACAAATTTTAGAGCTTTTCACACTATATTTGTGGAGATATGATCTGAGGAAGTTGGTATTTTTGTAGACTCCTCATTTACATTCCAAATAGGTGACCTAGGGAAAATTGTCATAACCTTCTCTATAAGCATCAGATTGAAATTTCATAAGAAGTTACCGAAAGAGGATGGACTATAGTTTCTTGTATATATTTTTAGAGCTAGAGGTCGAAACAGGGACACGTGGCATGTCATATGTTGGGCCGTTAATATGCCATTATTATTATCACTTTTGAACACTTATTCCACCCATTTCTACCATTCTTCATCACGTCATTTATTATAATTTATTATTTAAATCCATTTTTAATGATTTATGCTCTTATGAATGAATATTATTTATTCTCCTTTATTTCTAATAAATTGATGATTATGCATGAATTTATCAATGATAGTTTTAATAAATTAGTTGTAACACTATTCACCATTTTTAGCCTCCAAGATAATTTCCAGATTGAAGATTTGATCATTAAAAGTGCCAACTCAGAAATTCGCAAGAATAAGAAGTGACAGTTTTGCGGTTGATATTCTGAGCAAATGAAGCAGAATCTGGAAAATCTGGAACATGGGTTTTGTCCGGAATGGACCCAATTAACTTTGGTGAAAAACAGTTTGCCCAAATTCGGCTTGTACTGAGAGAAACATAGGGTTCTCTGAGCATGATTTTCTCAGATTTGTTGTTACGGCCGTCCTCCAAATTTCAGTTGCAAAGCCAAATTCGTCTTGCTCTTGTTGAAAGCTGGATGGAAATATATATTCTTGTTTATCAATCGGTTGGAAACAATCTAATTTCGTAATAGAAATCATGTTGTACTTATCTTGATTGTAACTGCTCTCTGATCTCTCTTTATTTAAATCACAACAGAGATAAGAGAGGGGGTGATTTCAGGGTGATTTCGGGGTGATTTCAGAGGGATTCGAATGATGGAATTGGGGATGAATTAGAGATTCAGAATTGAGGATAGCAGAGAGAATGGATAATGGCTAAGAGATTGAGAGATTTCTTGTTGTAATCCACTGTAACTCTGCTCTGATATTTTAATATAAATCTAGTTGCCATTTCATCCTTGATCCTGAAGTAACCCAACAGCATCTGCTGGCGGCTAAGGGCCCAACCTCTGGTGGAGTATGCTGCTGTTGTATTATATCTTTATGCTTCACGTGTGGTTTGATTTATTTCTTTTACTCTTTTCAGTAATCTGATGCACTTTACTGTTTTACATATCAGCGCTATTAGATATACTTGATTGGATACTATCGTTATCTGCAACAGGAATGCTATGTTATCATTTTAACTTTGTATCGAATTGCTGTTCCTTTTGATAATTGATATAACATTGTTGTTCCTTACAGATTGTCATTCGATTACAGATTAACCGCGTTGTATGTTCCTAAATTGGTACAACTGTATGATGTATTCTTAAATTGTGACTGTTGTTTATTCGAGATTGTTGTTCCGTTACAATTGTTGTTACTTTATAACTGTGATTCATGCATATTGTATCGAAGCTCGAATTACTGTCCCTTTTAATGATAAGTGTGTTGCGTGCTTGATTTGGATTGTTGTACATTCATATTTAGTTGCTGTTCCATTTCTGAATTGTTGTTTCATTTCAATTGCTGGTCTATTTCAAGATTGCTGATTTTTTGTTTCATTTACTTGCCATTTCTTAAGGACAGACTCAGGCTATAGTGAGTGTCAGTTTCTGCTATTTGGCTCCCAGACCTCTGATCTGCTCCCATCAGTTATGAAAGTGATAGGTTATTGCCACCAAACCCTTGGCTGATGTGCTTTTCTATTTCATTGTTATTTCCTTAACTTGCCATTTCATTTACATTCATCAAGGACGATCTCAGGCTGTAGTGAGCCCCAGCATCTGCTACCTAGCTCCCAGACCTTGGATTTGTTCTCATCAGTTATGAAAAGGATGGGTTATTGCTACCGAACCTTCGACTGATGCAATGCTTGGTGTGATTTAGCCTTTTGAAGTAGTTAAGTTGTAGACATGCACCTATTTACTTTGTTGTTCATTTCTATTGATTAATTGCACTAGTTTGCTTTTAAAGAAGTTTTCTTAGTTTACTTTCAATCACAGCTTTAGTTCAAGTTTGATTTCCTTTTGATTGCTTTAAAGTAGGACTCTCAGCTGTAGAGAACATTGGTTATTGCTTCCTCACTCCCAGATTGATTATCTTATTCTAGTTTGATTTCAATTGCATCAATCTCTAGAGGAATGAGTTATTGCTACTGTATCCTCAATTGATGTTTGCTGAGTGAATAGTTGGATTTCAGAGCAGTTGAGTTTATGTTTTTGTTAGATTTCTTTTTTAAGCATTCATTTACTTTTGCATTTTAAGCACTATACTACAAAACATTGCTCTTGAGTAAATAGCCGCCTCAGACTGAGTACACTCTTGAAATAAAAAGTCGTCCCTAGGTTGATAATTAATGTGAAGGTAATTAGGAGTTTAAAAGACACCTTTTTATCGCTCCACATTTTGGCGCCATTGCCGGGGAGAGGGTAGCCATTTCTAAAGAGTAGTGTAAATCTTATGAGTGCCTGCTAGGGAAGAGTTGGATCTTAAAAACGGAAGGTAAGAACCTGCGTGCGGAGCATGTAAAAGCCCTGCTCCACTGTCCGCTTTCCTAACAGATTTGCTGTTGTTTTGTTGTGTAGAAATAGATGTTTGAATTTTTGTGTGAATGATTAGGAAAAAATAGAAATTTTGAAAAATAAATCACATGATTTTACTCAAGTGGTGATGTAAGCACCACCCATTTCACTAACTAATTGACAGGAACATTAGAAGAAGGAGCTTCGAAGGAACACATGAAGAACATCTTCTGTTATGGTAAGAAATTGCCCAACATTTTTACTTTTGAATTTCCTGCTTAACTAATTCCACACCCTCACCGCAATAAACCAGTACAACATACTTACAGTGTTGAACTGCAAAATTTAGCCACCCTTCCCACCCATTCTATCTCACATGCGCCATCAGAGAAAACTTACAATGAGATTCAGAATGTTTTAAATTCAAAAATTGTAGAAGCTATGGAAATGAGGTTTCTTGTAGGTTGCACCAACAAACCATTTTAAAAGCTCAAGAACTTCATGGTATGATGGGAAATCAAGAAAGAAACGGATATATTGAAGATTGGTTTCACTCCATCACGTGTTTGCATCATCACTCCATACTTCAACAATTTTTGATACCATCTTTTCAAGGGAAGTTGACTTCTCATACCCTAATTTTTATCAACATGCATTTTTCAAATTTGGGTATGTGCATACGTAAAGCCCCAACTCTAAAATGGTTCCACTATAAATACTCTTATACATAAACATATTCGATTCTCAAAGAAGAGTAGGATAGTGGAAAAAATAAAATAAATTAAAATAAGGACATAAATAAATGTATTTTGTTTTTTTTGTAAAAATAGTTGTTTTTTTGTTGCAACACGCTATCGAAATCAACATCGGTGATAAATATTTCAATTTATTTGTGTATGTAGATGAATCATAATAGAAATAATAAGTTCTACAAACACTCATTTTCATTTTTATCACCAATTTGAAAAAATGCATGAGTATCATTTTTTTGGCTTGTGGGCTTGATGAACTTTCTGGAAAAACAGTCGGGACAGTCATGTTTTGAGGGACCAAAAGTGAATATTTTTAAAACTTGTTTTTACCCTAGATGGCCCTTGATGTCTACTTCCTAAGCCAATTTGAACCACTCAATTTGGATTTGAAACGAAAAAGTTAGAAACAAAACATTGACAGGGTGTCTAGTGTGCAGCTCAGGAACGGAGTTGGGACAGTCAGTTTTGGGAGGCATAAATGTTTGAATTTTTAAAACCTGTTACTATGGTAGATTTCCCTATGAATCTATCTTACAATACAATTGGAATCACTCATTTTTGATATCGTATGGGGAAGTTATGATAAAAATACTGACTGTCTATCGTAAATCAACACCCTTAAAACTATGTCTTTCCGGCTGTTCCTTACAGTATTTGACCTATCAATTCTTCTTCTCTTCAAAACCTATTTCTATTGGAGATAAAAAAAATGAATCTACTTTCATTTCCAATTTTAATCATTTGAATCCGACATCAAACGAAAATATTATGCTTGAAATATCAGCTGTTGGTCTAAGTGGGGTAATCGAAAATGACTCTGTAATGCAGGTTGTTCTAACTAAAATTGACATATCATATCATTGAATTTTTAAAACCTGTTTCTATTGGAGATATACCTTTGAATTATCTCTCATTTAGCTCTAGAATCAATCAATTTGGACAAAAAACAAAGAAGTTGTGATTAAAACACTGCTGGTTAGTATGGTCGACCACTGCTCTCCCGCAGGTGACAAATAAATTTTACTTTGTTATTTTATCCATGGATTTGTTCTACAGAGTAACTACTTGTTAGTTTTTTTACATAATTCTTGGATTAGGGGAGCCGTGCACCTCTCTTTCTCCATGATTTAATGTTTTATTGCAGGTAGACACTCGTTTTTTGCAGGTCCTAGGAGAAAAAGAATGTCAATTTATGGACGAGTGATTCTTGAAAGAAATTTTAGATGAAACAAAGGAATTTCATCCAACTCATTACCCAACAGATTCATAATAGAAGAAATGAAGAATTGATTTCCATTTGAAAATTCATGTCATGTCTTTGCTGCCAAAACATTTTTCCAATAAATCATTTTTTTGACATAACATCATAGCTGTTGTAACTTAATTTATTTATTTACATACTGTTTTTGTTGTTTCTTTTCTAATTTCTCTTATATTTTGTGCTTCAGGTGTTGCTTCATTCAAAGTGTAACTCATCCTCAGCATCAATACCGTGAACAACTAATTTGTTTTTTTGCATGTTTGCATTTTATGATTGTCCATTTTGTTGTTCATTTCTGAATGGAACAACACTTCTGCACTTTTACGTTTTGTTGTTCCTTTCTGAATGGAACATCACTTCTGCACTTTCACATTTTGATGTTCCTTTCTGAATGGAACAACACTTCTGCACTTTCACATTTTGTTGTTCCTTTCTGAATGGAACAGCACTTCTGCACTTTCACGTTTTGCTGTTTCTTTCTGAATGGAACAGCACTTATGCACTTTCACGTTTTGTTGTTCCTTTCGGAATGGAACAACACTTCTCCACTTTCACGTTTTGTTGTTCCTTTCTGAATGGCACAGCACTTCTGCACTTTCACGTTTTGTTGTTCCTTTCTGAATGGAACAACACTTCTGCACTTTCATGTTTTCCTGTTCCTTTCTGAATGGAACAACACTTCTGCACTTTCACGTTTTGCTGTTCTTTTCTGAATGGAACAACACTTCTGCACTTTCACGTTTTGTTGTTCCTTTCTGAATGGAACAACACTTCTGCACTTTCACGTTTTGCTGTTCCTTTATGAATGGAACAACACTTTTGCATTTTCACGTTTCGTTGTTCCTTTTTGAATGGAACAACACTTCTGCACTTTTCATTTTTGATGTTCCTTTTCCAAAGGAACGACACTTGCGTTTTTGTTGTTCCTTTTCCAAAGGAACGACACTTTTTATTTTTGTTGTTCCTTTTCCAAAGGAACGGCACTTGCGATTTTGCTGTTCCTTTTCCAAAGAAACGACACTTTTCATTTTTGTTGTTCCTTTTCCAAAGGAACGGCACTTGTGTTTTTGCTGTTCCTTTTCCAAAGGAACGACACTTTTCATTTTTGCTGTTCCTTTTCCAAAGGAACGGCACTTGCGTTTTTGCTGTTCCTTTTCTAAAGGAACAACACTTTTAGTTTTTGCTGTTCCTTTTTCCAAAGGAACGACATTTCCATTTTCACATTTTTTGGTGTGTATTTTTGCTTTTTTTTTTGTGCATTTCCTTTGTTGTTCCCTACAAGGAATAATACTTTTTTGAATGTTTTTGCTGTTCATTCAAAAGAGCAACACTTTGGGAATATTTTTGAGAGCAATCCTTTCCTTCCTCTTGTAGGATTACTCTTAGTTCATCTCAACCACATTTTATTGATTCCCTTTCATGGCATGAAGTACTCTACTTTTATGAGGACAAGAATTATGGATTCTTTTGAAGCAAAGTTAATATCATTCATGTTATGACCTTTAACATGACAACTCCTTGATGATAGCTTATTTTCAAAAGGGACACAATTATTTATATACTACTTTACTGCATTGTTTTCTGTTGAACATGATATTGATTGATCATCTTAATACCATGTTGGTTCCACCCTTCCTGGTTATAATCTTCTCTGTCTGTAATAAATGAGATTATGGGTATATTCTTCTATTGACATGTTCAACTTCTTCCAACATCTCTACTCTTAAGGAGTACTGAGCCTCCCTCATTTTATCATAAAAATATGTAATAACAACAAAATTTTGTTCGCAGATGGAGGATAGGGGGTCTCATTATGAGCCAGCCTACCATGTTCATAAGGTTGTAACAAAGTGACATTCCCATTATGGCCACCATTCCAAGGTTATGATCCATTAGATAATCAAATTATCCTTGGAACAAGAGGTCTCATCACGAGTCGGCCTGATCACTTTTGCTACATCCCAGTGAATGGCAGTATGATTATCTAGTTACCACGCCAGCACACTGATCTCTTCTGTAGAACAACACTGTAACTCTCCATTTATAAATTGAGGATCCTGGCTCATATGGGTTAAAAAGCAACCCTGCCGAGGCTATGGACGCCTGCTGGCAGCAGCGGCTCTGCTTATGGTATTGAAGTTATATCTTATCATCAATTATTATTATAATACCCTTTTCTTATTTTTTTCTTTTTATCGGAGAAGTTATTTCCTTAACTTTTTCCCTGTTTTGAACCTTTATGCATGAGAAATTGTTTTATCATCAATCACATCATTTTCAGCTAGAATACCGTCAGCAAAGCATCTTTTTAGCATATTGTTGTCCTTTTTCATTTTGCATAAACTATCATCAATCCAAAGTGTCCTATCTCTTATTCATAACTATCTTTACACACTTTGCTCTCAATATAACCATAACTTTCACCGTCTTATCATTGATAAGTGTACTCTGCTTCATTTACTGATATATTGTTCATTCCATTGCCTTGCCGTCAGCACCACACCTTTCATATGCTTTATGGTTATGGAACCCATTTTCCAATTGGAGGGGGGAATGTATGCATTATGGGATTGCATGCGATATGATTACTGCACTTTGCCATACCTTGTTGATTTGACAACATATTAGTATTGCATGTATACATAAGTTTTTCTAATTGAAATTTTGCATGCATCTTGTCTGTTGCTATTCAAAGCTAACACTATGGATTCAAGAACATTGTATGCAAAATAGTGATTTGTTTACAGGAGAACAACAAGTATGGGCAAAATTCTATTCGTAGCATGACCACACTATTGCACTTAACAGAAGAGGCTCGCGAACGTGAACAATTCTTCAGACATGGTGTGCTTACCTGGATTCCACCTTTTGCGTCACTTTCCGCACCCACTCAGCTTCAACAACTGCCAATCCATATATGTCATTTCACATTTTTCTTTTTGGAGGAAAACTCGAGGTAAAATAGCATAATTTTCTAATTTATTAAGAATTTAGGAGAATTTAATGAAAATCCATTTTGAGCATTATTTATCATCCTTCATTCCACATCTTTACAACTTCCCCTTTTTTCAGTAGCATATCATTTTCGAGTGTGGGGGAGTGTTCCTTCATTTCTTTCTTATGACCACGTCATTCATATTCTTTATCATCCATTGCTATTCTTATCATTCTCAACACCTCTCTTATTCCATGTTGTTTTACACCAAGCATAGAATTCAACAGATAGTAGCAACCGCCTCTATTTGTTTTCTAGCATCGCATGAGGGCATGCTAATTTTTCAAAGAGGGGGAGGAATTGCTACACATGATGGATGTTTTCTATTTTCTTTCTCATTTAAGGCATACAATTTCAGTGTAGAAATTGATTTCCATAATATTTTTAAAACTATGAACTCAATTCTTGTAATCTCTAGGAAACACAGACATACTATTAAAATACACATACCTAGATAAATTCAAGATAAATTGGTTCATAAAATTTCGGAAATCATGCACTCTCACCTACAGCCATTTTGTTTATATCTCATGATCCGTGCATCAAAACAATCCGATTTTTGGATCATAAAGGCATTCATATATTATAAATTTACTTGCCAAATTTCAACAAAAGTTGGTTTGTAGTTTTTGAGAAAATGGTTAATGAAGTTTGTTGTTACTTATATCATATTTTGTTGCAACTCCATATATACATATAATTGAATGTCAATGTAAAAATTGTTATGCCTTCATCAAGACTACTAAAAGTGAATATTCATTAATTAAGGAAGAATTCATTTGTTCTATCCATTTCATGAGCTGAGATGAACATATTTTTTTATTGCTTGGTTAACACATGGGTTTTTGTCTTTGGGTCGCATGAGGACATGCAATATATTCAGTTTTCGTTGCATGAGGACATGCAACATATTGAGTGTGGGGGTATGTTGGGCCGTTAATATGCCATTATTATTATCACTTTTGAACACTTATTCCACCCATTTCTACCATTCTTCATCACGTCATTTATTATAATTTATTATTTAAATCCATTTTATAATGATTTATGCTCTTATGAATGAATATTATTTATTCTCCTTTATTTCTAATAAATTGATGATTATGCGTGATTTTATCAATGATAGTTTTAATAAATCAGTTGTAACATTATTCACCATTTTTAGCCTCCAAGATAATTTCCAGATTGAAGATTTGATCATTAAAAGTGCCAACTTAGAAATTCGCAGGAATAAGAAGTGACGATTTTGTGGTTGAGATTCTGAGCAAATGAAGCAGAATTTGGAAAATCTGGAACATGGGTTTTGTCCAGAACGGACCCAATTAACTTTAGTGAAAAACGGTTTGCCCAAATTTGGCTTGTACTGAGAGAAACACAGAGTTATTTGAGCACGATTTTCTCACATTTGTTGTTGCGGTCGTCCTCCAAATCTCAGCTGCAAAGCCAAATTCGTCTTGCTCTTGTTGAAATCTGGATGGAAATATATATTCTTGTTTATCAATTGGTTGGAAACAATCTAATTTTGTAATAGAAATCATGTTGTACTTATCTTGATTGTAACTGCTCTCTGATCTCTCTTTATTTAAATCACAACAGAGATCAGAGAGGGGGTGATTTCAGGGTGATTTTGGGGTGATTTCAGAGGGATTCGAATGATGGAATTGAGGATGAATTAGAGCTTTAGAATTGAGGATGGCAGAGAGAATGGATAATGGCTGAGAGATTGAGAGATTTCTTGTTGTAATCCACTGTAACTCTGCTCTGATATTTTAATATAAATCTAGTTGCCATTTCATCCTTGATCCTGAAGTAACCCAGCAGCATCTGCTGGCGGCTAAGGGCCCAACCTCTGGTGGAGTACGCTGCTGTTGTATTATATCTTTATGCTTCATGTGTGGTTTGATTTATTTCTTTTACTCTGTTCAGTAATCTGATGCACTTTATTGTTTTACATATGAGCGCTATTAGATATACTTGATTGGATACTATCGTTATCTGCAACATGAATGCTATGTTATCATTTTAACTTTGTATCGCATTGCTGTTCCTTTTGATAATTGATATAACATTACTGTTCCTTACAGATTGTCATTCGATTACAGATTAACCGCGTTGTATGTTCCTAAATCGGTACAACTGTATGATGTATTCTTAAATTGTGACTGTTGTTTATTCGGGATTGCTGTTCCGTTACAATTGTTGTTACTTTATAACTGTGATTCATGCATATTGTATCGAAGCTCGGATTACAGTCCCTTTTAATGATAAGTGTGTTGCGTGCTTGATTTGGATTGTTGTACATTCATATTTAGTTGCTGTTCCATTTCTGAATTATTGTTTCATTTCAATTGCTTGTCTATTTCAAGATTGTTGATTTGTTGTTTCATTTACTTGCCATTTCTTAAGGACAGACTCAAGCTGTAGTGAGTGTCAGCTTCTTCTATTTAGCTCCCAGACCTCTGATCTGCTCCCATCAGTTATGAAAGGGATAGGTTATTGCCACCAAACCCTTGGCTGATGTGCTTTTTTATTTCATTGTTATTTCCTTTACTTGCCATTTCATTTACATTCATCAAGGACGATATCAGGCTATAGTGAGCCCTAGCATCTGCTACCTAGCTCCTAGACCTCGGATTTTTTCTCATCAGTTATGAAAAGGATGGGTTATTGCTACCGAACCTTCGACTGATGCAATGCTTGGTGTGATTTAGCCTTTTGAAGTAGTTAAGTTGTAGACATGCACCTATTTACTTTGTTGTTCATTTCTATTGATTAATTGCACTAGTTTGCTTTTAAAGAAGTTTTCTTAGTTTACTTTCAATGGCAGCTTTAGTTCAAGTTCGATTTCCTTTTGATTGCTTTAAAGAAGGACTGTCAACTGTAGAGAACATTGGTTATTGCTTCCTCGTTCCGAGATTGATTGTCTTGTTCTAGTTTGATTTCAATTGCATCAATCTCTAGAGGAATGAGTTATTGCTACTGTATCCTCAATTGATGTTTGCTGAGTGAATAGTTGGATTTCAGAGCATTTGAGTTTATGTTATTGTTAGATTTCTTTTTTAAGCATTCATTTACTTTTGCATTTTAAGCACTATACTACAAAACATTACTCTTGAGTAAATAGCCGCCTCAGACTGAGTACAATCTTGAAATAAAAAGTCGTCCCTGGGTTGATAATTAATGTGAAGGTAATTAGGAGTTTAAAAGACACCTTTTTATCGCTCCACATCATACAAGTTCGCTCTATTGAACTAGTCTATAATCAGGTCATTGTGGGAGATTTGGCATAACTCTTCCTTAGAGAATCCAATTTGGATCAGATTGGTGGCACTGGAAATAGGAAACGGAGGGCTATTGTAGAGTGCAATTTTAGAACTGGATGATCTGAAATTACATAGATACATCAGAGGCAATATCGAGCTCCTAGAAAGCGAAAAAAGGTGTGTAGATTTTTTTAAATTTTTGCTTAAGCTTGGTTTGAAAAATTATTTTGGAGGAATTCAAAGGGCATAGTAGAGCACTATTATCGGTAAATGATGCCCCGAGCAAAGAAAATGAAAACACCTAGTAAGCAACCTAAAAGCTCTAGCATGACTCATGAAGAAGAGGAAGAAATGCTATATGATATATCAAAATTACAAGACCAAGTGCAACAAATGTCACTCTCACAAAAGCTAACAGAAGCTAAGATAAACAGCGTGGAATCTAAGATAAAGGGCATGGAAGCTAAGATGAATGGCATGGAAGCTAAGATGGATGATTTGAAGATAGATTTGAAGAAAGATTTGACGACAGGCATGGAAAATTTGAAGACAAATTTGAAAAATTTTCTACAAGAAATACTTACTAATGGTGAAAGGGTGGTAAAGGAAACTCATGATGCAAAAAAAGAAATGTTAATCATGATTTCATAGATTCTAATGTTCGATTGAAGACCCGCCATATTCCAAAAATCGATATGAGGAAGTTTGATGGCAAAGATCCCACAACATGGATATTATAGATGGAGCAATTTTTCGACCTTAATAATTTTCAAAACACACAAAAGGTACGTATTGAACTTTATATTTGGAAACAAATCAGTTTGTATGGTATCAATGGCTTTGCTTTCATAAGAATTGATAGCACATTATGAGGATACAAAAGGCAACACTTTTTTTATCCAATTGATAAGTCTCAAACAAAAGGGTTCAATAATGGAGCACATTGAGGAGTTCCAAAAATTGAACATAAGGGTAAAAAATATTCCAGAGAAGTATAGGATTGACGTGTTCATAGGGACTTTAAAGGACAATATCCAACATGATGTTCACCTTTGGCAACCTAATTCATTAGAGAAGGCATTTAGGTTAGCAAGAAAAATGGAAAGAAAAATTATAGAAACCAGGAAGCATATGACTCACAACTATAAAGATGGAAGTGTTGTTGCCCCTAGTCTTCCACCACCTATAACGTTGACACCACAACAATTGGAAGAAAAAAGAGAAAAAGGGCTGTGTTACAGTTGCGATAGAAATACACTAAAGGTCATAAGTGTGCTGAGAAGAAATTATTCTACATAGATTGTGATGAGGAAGAAGAAAAGGAGCAAGAAAGGTCAAAAGAAGAGGATATACTCCAGGAAAAAGGCCTAGATAAAGAAGAAATGAATCCAACCATATCTTGCAATGCATTGGCTGTAATTACCACTCCTCAAACCAACAAGATAGAAGGACAAATCAAGAAGAAAAAGGTAATAGTGTTGATTGATTCAGGAAGTACCCACAATTTTATTCATTGTAAGGTAGCAACAGAATTTAATTGCTTCCTATATCCAACACCAGAGTGTCAAGTGATGGTTGCAAATGGAGGAACAATAAATTGCTCTGGAAAGTGCCATAATATCAAGCTATCCATGGGAGAATATGTATTGACTAGCCCAATGCTTTACATTCCAATGGGAGGTGCTAATGTTGTACTAGGAGTCCAATGGCTATAATCCTTGGTACAATAGCTTTTAATTTTCAAGAAATTTTCATGAAATTTTCTACGGAAGGAAAGGAAGTTGAATTAAGGGGTATTGCAGGGAAACGGGGAAAGATAATCAGCTCTAACGGTATGACGAAGTTTCCAAAAAAGGAACAAAGAGGTGTAATTGCACAATTATGTTCACTAGATGTTTCCACATTGGAATCATCTATTTCTCTAGTTCTCCAAAAAGTATTGGACAATTAGTCCAAGGTATTGTAGACTCCCAAAGGTCTCCCACCTATTCGTGATCATGATCATGCTATTCATCTAATTCCAGGAAGTGTTCCTCCAAACATCAGGCCTTACAGATATCCCTATGCCCAAAAGAGTGAAATTGAATGTATGGTTGCAGAAATGTTAGAGGCTGGTATAATTCAACCTAGTCAAAGTTCTTTCTCTACTCCAGTAGTATTGGTGCACAAGAAGGATGGATCATGGCACATGTGTCCAGATTATAGGGAGCTCAATAAGCTCACTATTAAGATAAGTTTCCCATTCCTGTCATTGATGAATTGCTAGATGAATTGCATGGATCAATTTACTTCACCAAGTTGGATCTTCGTTCAGGATATCATCAAATAGGAATGCAGACTGAAGACATTCTGAAAGCAGCATTTAGAACTCATGAGGGTCATTATGAGGTCATGCCTTTTGGCCTTACCAATGCACCTTCTACATTTCAAGGTTTGATGAATTCCATTTTCAAACCCCTAGGAAATTTATGTTAGTATTTTTTGGTGATATACTAATGTACAACAAGTCTTGGAAGGATCATGTTGAACATGTTAACAGGGTGCTACAACTATTGGAGGAGAAACAATTATATGCAAAAAGATCCAAATGTTTCTTTGGAGTACAAGAGGTGGAATATCTGGGTCATATTGTATCTCATGAAGGAGTTAAGGTAGACCCTAGCAAAATTAAAGCCATTAAGGAATGGAAAATCCCCACATCCATAAAGCATCTGCGAGGATTTCTCAGGTTGACAGGGTATTATCACAAGTTTGTTAAGAATTATGGGAGAATAGTAGCACCTCTAACAACTTTATTGAAGAAATATGCATTTTCATGGACTCCAAAAGCAACAAAGGCCTTCAAACATCTTAAAGAGGCAATGTGCCAAGCCCCGCTCTTAGCTACACTGGACTTGACAAAAACCTTTATTGTGGAATGTGATGCTTTAGGAAATGGAATTGGTGTTGTTTAAATGCAAGATGAAAGACCCATTGCTTTTGAAAGCCGTCCAATCAAGGGAAAGTTTTTACACAAAGCTATTTATGAGAAGGAAATGTTGGCAATAATACATGCGCTTAAGAAATGGCGACCCTACCTAATGGGGAGACACTTCAAGGTAAAAATGAATCATGGTAGCCTTAAATACTTTTTAGAACAAATATTATTGTCTGAAGAGCAACAAAAGTGGGTCACAAAGATGTTGGGTTATGAATTTGAAATTATCTACAAAAAAGGGAAGAAAAATGTGGTGGTAGATGCACTCTCAAGAAAAGATGAGGATGTGGAAGCATTTTTGTGCACCATTTCTATTATCCAACCAGATTGGATAAATGAAGTAACGGAGGAATGGAAGAATGATGAAGAAGTGTGGGCACATATTCGACAGTTACAACAAAATTCCAGTACATCTGATACATTTAGTTGGCAAAATGATTCGTTATGGTACAAAGATCGCTTATACCTCTGTAAGAATTCCCAACTCAAACAAAATATTCTTATGGAATTGCACGTTTCTCCCTTAGGAGGGAACTCAGGATTTTTAAAAACTTACCACTGGGCTAAGAAGGAAGTTTTTTTGGATGGCCTTAAATCAGATATTCAAAAGTTTGTGGCAAATGTTTGGTTTGCCAACAAAATAAAGTTGAAACAATTAAGACCCGGGGTCTATTACAACCTTTATCCATTCCAAGCCAATGTTGGGAGGAGGTTTCAATGGATTTTATCACAAGTTTACCCAAGTTTGAGGGAAAGAGTGTCATAATGGTGGTAGTTGACAGACTTACCAAGTATGCACACTTTTGTGCATTATCACATCCATTTAAAGCCAATACAGTTTCTACTGCATTTATTGAAACAAATAAAAAGTTACATGGAAGCCCAAAGGTTATTGTAAGTGACAGAGATCCCATTTTCACTGGAAATTTTTGGACATAATTATTTTCTTTTCATGGTATTCAGTTAGCTCATAGCTCATCTTATCATCCTCAATCTGATGGGCAAACTAAGATAGTAAACAAATGTTTGGAAGGATATCTTCACTGCTTTTCATCTGATAAACAGACACAATGGTTCAAATGGTTTCCTCTAGCCGAATTGTGGTATAACACTTCCTTCCATACCGCAACAAAAATGACCCCATTTATGTCACTTTATGGATGTCAGCCACCATCCATCACATCATATTTACGAGAAAATTTTAAGGTTCAAGGAGTGGAACATCACATCGAACATCAACAACAAGTCCTCCAACTCTTAAAGGATAACCTAGTGTTGGCACAAAATAAAATGAAACAACACAGAGATCAACATCACAGCGAATGAAGTTTTGAATGTAGTTGATTGGGTATTCCTACAACTACAACCATATAAACAAATGTCCCTTAAGCAAGCTAAGAAGGATAATAAATTATCACCAAAGTATTATGGCTTGTACAAGGTGTTGTAAAAGATTGGTAATATGGCATACAAATTGGAGCTTCCTACAGCTTCTCGAGTGCACCCAATTTTCCATGTTTCATGTTGAAAGAAGGTTATAGGCAACAAGCTCCCAGTTCAAACAATATTGCCAGAACTTGATGAGGAAGGAAAAATTATATTGGAACTAGAAGCAGTCACATAAACAAGAACTTGATAGCTATGAAATCGATCAATTTCAGAGTATCTCATCAAGTGGAAGAACCTATCTGCTGAAGATTCCACATGGGAGGATGGGAATTTTATACAGAAGCATCTAGAACTACTCAAGCATTGAGGACAAGACTTTTTTGAACAAGAGGGGCATGTTAGGTCTGTATAATACTAGTGATTACCCCATTACTATTGTAGTTGTATCCCTTATTAATATTGTTGTGCCCCTATTTGTCCCCATATTGTTATTATTGTGCCCCATAGAGTCCCTCTATTGTTATTTTTGTGGCTATATATTATTATTGTTAGGTCAGCTAGGTTATATTGTGACTCCTTAGACTCCTATATATATATAAAGGAGGTTTTTTCATTTGAATCCTCGAAAAATCATTCATTTGTGTAATGTAAAGGAGGTTTCCCCCTCAAAGAGGCTGAATTCTAAGGCATTGGTCTATCTTTTCTATATTTTGTGAGTTGGTTTCATAACACTCAACCTCTAGTTATTTGTCTACAATAATAACTAAACAACCTATAATTACATTTACCAAACCCTAGAATGCGGCAGAGCTCGCTAGAGAGAGATGAATGAAATTTGGTGCACATAGAGGGAAGCTCAATGAAATTCGGTTTGACAGGAGAACCTACATGTTTCACTTTCCCAGAATTAATGTGGATGAAAGCACATATAGTGTCATGAAAAATTTGATGAAACATGGTTAAAACCTTTGTGACTCGATGTATCTCCTCGAGGAACTGAAATAACTGAGGTGCTATGTATTCTAATTGATCAATAAAAATGAGGGAGTTGAAGTGCTGAGAGATAGTAGTATAATCATCAATCACTTTGGCACTGATGAAAAACTGACCAAGGTATGGGGTAAAATCAAGAAAGAGATGACAAACATGAACCCCCAGTATATGAACCAATTGACATTGCCATTGATCGCCATCACCCTCTCTTTTCCTGATTTCACCCTAGACCTTGGTTAGTTCTTCATTGCCCTTTCCTTTATTGATCAACTAGAATATCAATTCCACATAGCACCTCAGTGGTTTCACTTCCTCAGGGAGATACAAGGAGTCACAAAGATTTTCCTCATGTCTCAACAATTTTTTCACGACACTAGATGTGCTTTCATCCACATTAATTCTATTGACAACAGAATTAATGTGGATGAGAGCACATCTAATGTCATGAAAAAATTGTTGAAATTTGTTGAAATGAGCAGTGATATATTTTAATTTAATATTTTTCACTTTTACTACAAATGGTTATCAAGAATATGTTCTTTTAAAATTTCTAACTAATTATAATCCTGTTTTGTAGGATTCCTTTTACTTCTGCCCTTTGATAGTTACTGTGTTATCTAATAAGTTGATTACAATCTTTCAGAATTGCCAAAAGTGTAGAAGCTTGTTATTACAGGGAAGGCGGTGGAAGGAAAAATATTGACTTCTCTCGAGATCATTCCAAAGAGTGAGTCACACCAAAACATAGAAGTACGAAAAAGATGTTAAATATCATTAGTTAAACTTATTTGGTTCCTCTCTCATCCTCATTTTTTTGTCGTTCTTGTTCTATATATTGTAAAAAGAAAAGAGAACACTTTGGTTTTCTTTTGTAAAATCTTTTTCCTCATTCTTTTGTCATTCTAGTTCTATATACTGTAGCAAGAAAAGAGGATGGTTTGATTTTATTGTGTGAGATATTCGTGTTTTCATATTCCCCCTCTTTTGTGCTTATTCATCATAGAGAGATTCAGATAAGGTACTAGCATGGAGTATCTATGATGGTGGATTGGTTGTGTTGTATTATTACTAGTAATGTTCCATTGAGCAAAGTTGATTTGTACCATGGTGTGTGTTGTCCAAACTTGTTAGGACTTTGTTCTACCAACTACTTTTGATAATAAAGACACATTTTCATTTGCGACCAATATTTTCTTAGGCTTTCATCTGTGCTTATTCTTTGTTCTTACTAAGATTTTAGTGATGTGCTTTTGATTGTCTTCCACCCTATTCACTTTTTATCTTTTCATTTTCTTTTGACTCCATAAAAGGCATTGGTTTATTGAATCTTATGTTCTTGATCTCTCATTTAAAATGAATTTTTGCATCAAACATTGAACACCGTACATCTTCAGCATATCTAAGTAGGCGTCTAGGTCATTTTAGTACTATTTTAGATATAATTTAGTAAGATTATCTTCCTGTAATTCCACCTTTATTATGTTTTTTCTTGGTTTCTATGCTTTAAGCATAAGAAAGCATTCAAAAATACCAAAAACAACAACATTATATTTATTTTGGCATCCATAAATGATCACTGTAATTTATGGGTTTTCATTTAAATCAGTAGGTTTTCATCATATAGCTGCATTGCGTTACATGACTGGCATTAAATTAATATTTACATATGTTTCCATTCCATTTTCGGCCTCAGCAGAAATTACTGCTTGCTGTAAATTATGTTTTGTTGCTTTGTTAGTGCATTTTCCATAATCATAATTGCATTTGGTTTTGTCATTTTAGTGAGAAACAAATATCACATCCGTTTTGTGCATTCTTTTGATCCTCACATCATTTATCAAATGTTGTTCTTCATCAATTATTTCTTATTAATGTAGATTTAAATAAGATCATTTGAACATATCAATTGAAATACATCTCATCCTCTCATTATTTTTCTTGCAGGCAATTCCTCTTGGAATCAGAGTTTCTCTCGGGTGTGGCATGTGGGTGTTTGTATTATGTAAGAATATTAATGATCACATGTACTGGGTAGGTTATAAAAATAGGACATGATCGTTGTAGTTCAACAACGTAGTTCTAGAATTTGTTATTCCACTTTGAATAATCAAATTTTTAAATGTGTTGTGAATCAAGTAGCCTATTTACTATCATATATAGGTAGCTGAAGGGGAATTTCCAATTATTGCTACCTATGGGTGAGTGTTTAAGCCTCAAATATTTTTGTGCCTCTATCGATTTTATTTCTCTTTGATCTGAGGCTTACCTTCTTGTGTAGAGAGGAGAACATAGCATACAAGGAACTTGATCCTTGTTCTCGGGTGTTGAAAGCATTATGTGAGATTCGATTTGAGGTATAAAACATATTTTCATTTCTATTTTGGTGGTATCATCAAAAGACAATGATTCCGTTCTGCATACATTGTGACCATGTTTAAAGAAAGGCATGAATTTGCTGGTATTTTACCTTTAGTGTACTTTTGGCGATAATATATATTTTTAAATAAAATTGAAATTTCCCTAAGAAAAAATGTTCTTGGTTGCCTCATGATCAACATCTTGGTTCTCTTGTAGTGCTTCCAAAATAGTTCATAGATAACAAGATCCCTATTTTTGCATTTAAAACATCATTGGGTGCTTATTTGGTGGTGCCAATACTTGCAAACCATTACATCTATATCCGTGTTTTTTCAGATTCTCTTTAGTTGCATCTTTTTCTTACATTTAATCCTTCTGAGAACAGCTAATTAATGTGACAATTATCTTTTGGGATTTTATACATGACAACAAGAGGACATTCAACCCCATATCTATAGTTCTCTTAAACATGGAGTTCAGATTTTAGAATTTCGTAATGAGTGGATTGGGAGGGATTAACATGGAACTTCCTACTGGTAAAGATGAAAATATTATGGAGTCATTGATGTTTCATTCTTTTTTATATATTTTTGCAGCTCCCATGATTTGAAGGCCATCTTAGCCTTATTATGAGTTCATTTGTTACAATTTTAGAACTTATACCCAAATCCTTAATTGCTATAAGGTGGAGATTCTGGAAATAGATTGCACAAGAGAAACATAATTTTTAGTATGTGGGTGCCTGCTTTGTTGAGTGGGACCATAGTTATGATCATGACAAGTGGTATTAAAGATCCACAACTCTAGGGCTTGTTGTTCCAAACCTATATTTTTTCATATTTTTGGTTCATTCCATGTCTTTTTATTCGAGTATAATTTACTATTGTTATAATTTATGTGTTCATTATGTTGTGTTCTTTATCTGATTTTTTTAGGAAGCTATGATAAATTGATTCTAATACTTATATGTTCAATTGAATTTAAGGTATTAGGATGATTCCATTATTGGTCACCACTTATACATGGAGATTCGGAAGATTGAGGTAAAAAATAAGACTAAGGGTAAAGGTCGTTTGTCATTTCCAGTGGTTACCTGCCAGTGGGAAACCATAGCAACCCATTTTGATGAATTTCAAGTTGTAGCAGTAAGTAATTTAGTATACAAACATCTTATCTTGTTCACAATTTTTATGATATCCATTGCAATCAAAAGTTTAAAGGTTCAGATTGTGAACAATTGTTGTGTTATATAATATATTTCATTGCATGAAGAATAACAAACTTAAAATGATAAATAAATAAGTCGTTTCATAATGTTGGCATTACAAATACTGCATGCAAGTTTTGCAACAGAGGTGCATCTCCAGCTGAGCATGTCTAGTGGAGATTCATGTCCACCAAGACTTTTTGAGCATGATTTCAGGTCGAATCTAATTATTTTCTCAGTATTGCTTCCTTGGAAAGACCCTCTCCTTAGGGACACTCAGATAATTATAGACAGTTGCAATGTTTTATGGCACATAGTTTAGTTGGTGGCTAATGGCTTTGTAGAAATCTAGGTGTATGACTTCTTTCCATGATGAACCTTCCTCCCATAATTGTTAAGGGAATTGAGGCTTTTTGAGTAGGAATTCGCCTTTCTTGTAAACACAAAATTATAAGTTTTTCATAAAGATGTTGAACACCTTCCTGCTTATTGTGGCAGAGACTCATATGTTAGCATTTTCTGCTTTTTTAGTTAGGGAATTTCCTTGTAATCCTGTTGTTAGACGTAACTCTTTCTTCATGATGTAACTCTTTTCTTCATGAAGTAAAATGATATTTTAAAAAAGTAAATAAATAAATGACGATGTCTTGACTCCTCTCTTCACTTCAATCCACAAAATAATACTCCAAGGGTAGCTAAAACTTTTGCATCTTATTAGGTCCTGACAGCTAGTTATTTGTTGGTTGGCTCACGTTTGTGTAGGATAATGGAATGCAACAGTTGCTTGAAGACATTGAAATTTTTTATTTTGGGTTGTTTTCATTTGCCAGATTTATGTGGTTTCCCACAACATGCTATATTTTTTTGTAGTTTTCAAGGGAAGAAATTATTCTCTTGAAAACTACAAAAATATAGAGCAAGTTTTGTGGTCATTTTTCGGGCATTAATATAATTATTTTATCTTGCAGGCAGTTATAGGACTAAAATGGCCCCCCGCCACCCACCCCCCCCGCAATACACAACAATTGCTTTTTTTGGTCTAGAATAGGATGAAAACCACATTCTTAATGTACACGGGGCATGAAAAACCTTTATGGAGTTTAGAGACCTCATTTTGTATCAAAAGGAAAACAAAAACTATTCACGCCTCGCCACAATGTAGAACCACCAAAAACTGGAAGTTACTGTAGTGAAATACTAGATTCCAAAGTGTTTAGAATCTATAATTTTTTTGTTTCACTAATATTTCATGAATATTTCAACAATGTTTGTACCTTTCCAATATATATGTCTCTTTGTGAGCTTGAGAGGCCTTATTTACCTTTCGAGGAAAATTAATGATAATGCATACATCTTTTCATGATAGATCCACTTGCTAATATCACTACTTTACAGGTTATTTTGGGAGGATTGGTTCTCTTGAGATGTTGTTCATTTATTATGCCTCGATTTTGAGATATTGGTTTAATATTCCAAGTTGATATCCAATTTTTGTCTCTTTGAGTTAGACCGCTGCTACAAATTTTATGTGTGCAATTTCTAATGATAGTTTATGTTGTCAATTAATAGTATAGTTTAACATGCTTTCCGATGAGACTTCAAATGTTACAAAGTCTTTTAAAAATTTGAACCCTAGGTGTACTTAGGAAGGTTTTCCATTGTCTCCTTGGTAACTCTTCCACTTACTTTATGCCAATGCTTTTTTTACTTTGAATTATTATATGAGATGGCCGTTTTAAATCATGTTCTAGATGGACTATGTTAGCTCTATTTTTGTACAGATAATTCATTTTAAATGGGTTGAAATTCAGGTTGCAATTATTATGTAAGATGGGCAGTTTAAAACAATATGTTAGGTGATTAGGAAAATTTCCTTCACCTGCAACATATAGTATGTTGGCAATATGGAAACAAGGTTGTTAGAAGGTTTTGTGGAGGATTCATATTATTGGTCCTTGCATGCTCATATTCATTCTCATGTTGATAATATGGAATCATAATAATACATTGCATGGACTTCACAAGCTGTGTGGGTCATGCTGTAGGGTGTGACATTTGGGTAACTCTCTTGAGTTAGTTTAGTAAGTTAAAGATAGGGTCTGCATGATTATAGTTTTTATAAATATTATAGATCATGTGTCAAGCATTTTTTTTTTAAATCAATGCATATAAATGTAATTTTAGGGATTTCCACAACTCTTCACATAATTCTTTAAAGTGTGCTAGATCAATGGAAGAGCATCTGCCTTACATGCAGGAGGTTGGTGGTTTGATTCCGTTGTGCCCTAACATGAATTAATCAATGATTTTGTAGTTTATTTTTAATTAAATGTTTTTATATCGATTTATTTCAATGGTGAGATATTTCTAGATTCATTGTTCTACATTGTCTCTAGAGAGACAATAGTTAGTATTAAAGACATATCATCTCTAATCCCAAGCATTGTCTCAAGAGAGACAAAAAAGAAATATTCTCAAGAGAGACAAAAATTAAATTCTCTCCTAGGAGACAATAATTCTTGTGTTATATATTGTCTTTATAGAGACAATTTTTTAAAACATAATCCTTAAGACAATAATTTTTGAGACACCCACTTCAAGACAATATTTAAGACAATACACAAATATTTTTTTGTCTCAAGTTAAGACAATTCACCCAAGAATTGTCTTAAATATTGTCTTAAAACCCCCCTTTCTGTAGTAGTGCCCATTATAGTTTCATCTATGATAACATTGTCTTGAGAAGGTTTCTTCTTATAAATATTTGAGTATTTACATTCCTCATCATCTCAACTGGAATTGTAGCATCAAGAAAACAATTATTGGAGGTTGCAAAGCTTATTATGAGCTTGAAAAAAATTGTAAGTTAGTCGATCTTTACATTATAAGTAAAAAGTGTTCCTCTTTGAGACTCTTGTCACCCTTGTTATCTTATGTGAATCTGAAGTTTGGGTGTGCAGTATATCTAGGGAGTAGTGGAGAAAGATTGAGATGATCTAGAATTAATTCATAACCTATAACCTCAAGATCAAGGAAAATACTCCCTATCTTATCCTCTTGATCAAAGCTAGCATGTCCCCCACTGAAAGTGCAACCATGTTTAGATATCTTATGTATAAGAAAAATATTCACAATATGGAATCCATGAGGCTCCCAAAAATTACTTCTAAATTTAGTCAAAACCCCCGCATATGCCTTAAGCATGGGTAGCATTAGGATGCACAACCTTTGATCAACCTTTGGGGGATTAAGGAGGAGATCATCATGGGAAGCAAGGGCGGTATCAAAAATATTATTACCTCAAGTTTTAAGTTCAAGATGTGGGATGCTAAGGAGATAGAGGGTAAAAGGAAGCTAAGTTACTATAAGGAGGTGATCAAACCTACCCTCAATAAGCAAAATTATCTCTCTATGTTGACTAGCAGTAAGAAGAAAATGAACATCACTAGGACATAACTAACTCTCATGAGCTTCAGAGTGAGGCCGAGTGGTGGCCTACTCCCACGATTCCCTGGGATGATAGAATTTGTTAGATTGATGATACTAAGAAGGTGGAAGATGAATATCACTTCCTTTTAAATTGTCTTACTCTTGCCCATTTTTGCTCTCAATTCCCCATCATGATTCACACCTCTAATATTTTTTATTTATTAAGCCAACCCAACTATAGTGATCTTGAAATGCTTCTTTCCCTATACATTGATCACAGAAACAAGATTTCGAAGAATGACAATTAGACTGTCTTTTCTTCAGGTCCGATAGACCACATTGGTCTTAGTGGACGCTAATCATAATCATCATCATCATTATTTTTCTAAGATATGAATTATATTGGTTATGTGTGATAAGGAAAATAATTAGCGGTTTTAACACTTTAAATATTTATTTTATATTTTATATGTCTAAAACATAAATAAGATTTTTTAAAATTTTATTTCTATGGTACAACTAAAAAATATTGAAGAATTAAGGGATTATTAATTTATTAAACATTTAAAAAATAAAAATAAAAATAAAATATTAATTATTTAAAATTGAAATAAATAAATTGATTAAAAATCTAAAATAATATATATATATATATATATATATATATATATATATATAAAGGATAAGTATAATTAAAAAAAAATCCATTGTAAAACGAAAAAATATTGGAAAATTAAGAAATTGCAGATATTTATTGCAATCATTTAAAAAATTAAAATAAAAACAAATATTAATTATTTAACAAAATAAATAAACTAAAAATATAAAATAATATTATAATAATTGAAATTTTACACTATTCATAATCTAAATGGACATTATTTTACGTGGCATTTTCTTAAATTTTGATTTTGAGTAGTTATTTATGTTCCTTAAAGAATGGACTCAACCTTTTCTTTTGTGTCTTTAACCAAAATGATTAAGCATGGTCAGCCCATATTTGTTTTAAGGTTTATTAAATTTATTTTAGGTTTTATATGCTTTGGCCTTATAATATCAATGGCTTGGGTTTATTAATCTGATTCTTAAGATATAATATGAGAGTTCATATTCCTATTGTATAATATTATTAATAAAGTTTATAATATTAATCTTATTGTTTAATTGCATATATTTATTAATATTAACCTTTAATATTAAACTTTAACTTTAAAGTTAATATTAAACTTTAATGGTAGGTAATAGATGGTAAATCACTTCTTTCTCCATTCTCGAAGTTTTTAAATCCACATAATAGAGTAAATTGTTGTTTGTTCGTTCTACGAGTTTTGATCATAAATATATTTACCAAACAGAATAGAGATTGTTTAGCATGTTTCAATATTCATTACAATAAAGTTGGTGGTGAATTTTAGGATCACCATTTATCAATCCTATTCACATTTTTCATTGGTTAGCTACACATTTCTTAGTTGGCAATTTTTTGCATTCCCTTTTTTTATTAGTGAAATAAATATCTTTTATTTTGAAATTCCATAGATATTTTTATTAAATTATTAAATCGTGGATACTAAAATAAACTATTATTAATGAAAATTGAGTTTATTAAAATAAATAAATGCAAAATTAAATAATTAGCATGTTATTAAAATGTTTGTAGTTATAAAATTAATAAATAAGATTATAAGATATATTTCTCTCTTTTTCTATTTAGATATGAGTATTATTGTTGGATTGTTAAGGATCATTAAGAATTCACATAGAAAAATTATGACACTTAATATAGTCACCTAAATTATAAATATTTATAAAGATCTATTTTACTTCAAGAGAAATATATCTTCCTATTTTTAAGAATCAAGATACAATATGCAATGTTTGTGTGTCTGAAAAACAACATAAGAATGTGTTTTCTATAAGGACTTATGTAAGGAAAAGAAAAACTATTGAATCAATGCATACTTGTTTGTGTGGGCCAATAAAGGAAATCACTTGGGCGAGACTTTTATTATCTCAATATGAAGATCAATCATGGTCAACGATAGTCCAACTTCTTTGAATATGAAATTCAAGCATGGTCAACCATGTTTGTTTTAGGGTTTACAATATTTATCTTAGGGTTTATACACCTTGGCTTTACAATATTAATCTCTTGGGTTTAATATTATTCTCTTTGATTTTTAGTATTAATCCCTTAGGTTTAATAATCCCTTCGGTTTATAATAGCAATCACTTGGGTTTATTAATATGAGTATTCATATTTGTAAGGTATAATATTATTGGTTTAATTACATATATTTATTAATATTAGCCTTTAATATTAAACTTTAAATTTTGTTGTTTTTTATGATTATTAAATTTTATTAATATTAAACCTTAAATTAAATATTAGTATTAAACTTTAATTTTTTTACTTTTACTATAATATTAAATTTTAATCATGGTTAACCATTGTCAATGGCCATGGTCACATTGTCACAAATATTGTCTCTTGGTCAAATGTCACATTATGATGACGACGGTGATCCATGGTCAACCATGCTCCAACGTCACATTGTGACAGACATTGTCTCAATCTAAAAATAATCCATGATTAACCATGTTTGACCATGGACAATAACAATGCTCACATTGCGACAAAGACTGTCTCTTGGTCCAACGTCACATTATGACAACATGGTCATCCATGGTCAACCATGGTCCAATGTTGCATTTTGATAAATATTTCCTCAATATGAAAATCAATCATGGTCAACGATTGTCCAACGTCACATTGTGAGAAGGATTTCTCAATATGAAAATTCGTCATGATCAACCATAGTCTAACATTGGATTGTGACAAAGACTTTGTCAATATGAAAATCAACCATGGTCAACCATTTTATTTTAGGGTTTACAATATTTATCTTAGGGTTTATATACCTTAGGTTTATAATATTTATCCCTTGGGTTTATCAATCTTAGGGTTCATATTCATATGATATAATATTATTACTAACTTTTATAATATCAAATCTAGGGTTTAATATAAATCCCTTAGGTTTATAATCATGGTCAACCACACGAAACCATGGTGCAATGTCACATTGCAACAAAGATTGTCTTAATATGAAATTTAACCATGGTCAAACATGGTCAAATGTTGCATTGTGACAAAGATTATCAGAATATGAAAATCAACAATGGTAAGACATGGTCAAATATATTTATTTTATGTTTTATAGTATCTATCTTAGAGTTCTTATTCCTAGGGCTTATAATATTAATCCCTTATGTTTGATATCACTCCCTTGGGTTATTAATCCCTTGGGTTTTTACTATTAATACCTTTGGTTTATTATTCCCTTGGGTTTATCAATCACAGGGTTCATATTTCTAAGGTATAATATCATTCATAAGGTTTATAATATTAATTTCCTAGGGTCTAATATAAATCCCTTGGGTTTATAATCATGGTCAACTGATCCGAATCGGATCCATAAACGACTGCCAAAGAACCGTGACTAAATCAGGTCGAACAAATCTCGAATGAAATCCAAAACAATAATCGAAAACACCCTGAACCAGTGGCCATGGCAGCCGCATGGAACAATGAGGACCTCGGTCGCGTTGACAAAGGCCCATGGAGACTGCACAGGAGGTCGATATAGCCCCTGGGAGCCCTGGAACGGGAAAATGAGCTGATTTTCGATGTGCGAATAGCTGGGCGAACAGGGTTGAAATGGTAGAGCCTTAAGCACTCGGTTGCGTTGGGAGCCAGAGGACCGTGGGTGGAGAAACGAAAAGCACCATCGTATGAAGGTGGGACTCATGACCTAGAAACCGACGGTTTGATCAGGCTGCCCTTGAATGGTAAGAGGTTTTGGAAAAAGTAGAGCGATCACACTCAACGATCGACGCGTGGCAGTGGAGGTGAGAGAAAAAAACCGTGATCGCGTGTTATCGGTCGAGCAAGTCAACTGCGCTTGACGTGCGAATGATGTCGGATCTTAAGGAGCCCAGATCAGATGGCTGATATTACGCTCAATAGGCAAAAGTGGAATCGACAGGGAATTAAGCCGTGATTTGAGGGGATTTGGAATCCATTAACCGCCATGGTGGAGAAAGAACGTATCCATGACATAACGGAAGAAATGAATCGACGAGTAGGCTGGCGCTGTTCTAATGAGGACATGTGGCTACTTCGTGAGCATTCATGCTGATGCTAAACAGGGAACTCCAGGCACATAGGTGGTAGGCGAATCGACGTAAGCAGGAGAGGAATCAAACAAGCATGGAGATCGAATGGCTAAAGCCATGAACAGACACATCGAATAGGAATCCAGAGGAGAGGAATAGAAAGGAGTCCAAGCGACCAAGAGATACAGTGAACAGTGAAACCTGAGAGGAGGACTGAACACAAAGAGCAGTAAAGCCAAGAAGAGGAGACAGAGGGCTGCGCTAACCACAAGCAGCATCAAGCACCAGAGAGCTTGAAGAATCAAGCCTTCCCATAGAGGAATATGTCTGGATTGAGCATCACAGTTGGCTCTTTCCACTGTAGATGAAGGGTCACAGAGCTGGTAGGAAGGAAAAGACTCTGTGAACTTCGAATGGCTTGGGGAATCTAAGAACCACCCTGCCAAGCAAAATTTGCTTCAAGAGAACTCATATTGAGTCCCTGCATTGTAATTTCTCTACTGAAAGACACAATAAAACAAGGCCACCACTGGAGATGGACTGGAGATATAGCCCTAGAGAATAGGGTGAACTCCTTATTAAAAATTGTTTGTGTTTTTGTGTTGCTTACTGTATTTCTCTATTGTCTTTCTACTTATTTTCTATTTATTTTTTGTATATTGGAAATCTGATCGATCTGTTGCTTAAATAACACAGAACACACACACACCATCACATGAGTCTATAATCCCTTTTGTTTAATAAATCTTCAGCTAAGGTCACTCATAGGGTGATTACAGATCAAGTGGTATCAGAGCTCTAGGCTGTAAGGTTGGACAAGATTGTGTTGGTTTAGCTTTAAATGCTCACTAGATCAAAGCTCAAATTAGGAGGAGAGTTGGTGGAAACTAATCATGAAATTGGGAAAGTCTATTCTCGAAAGACAATGTCAGAAGAAGGTTCTATAGGGCCAGACCCTCAATTCATAGAAAGTTTCCTAGCTATAAAGTCCATGGTAGAAGAACTGTATAGGGACTTTAGAAAGCATAAGGGTGAAGATTCATCAGGATCTAAGCAAGATAAAGAAGAAGATGAATCTCATTCCCATGACGACTCAAAAGGAAAGGGAAAAGAAGAAAGCTTCCCTACACCTCCTAGTAGCCCTGTGCATAATAAGAAAGCATCTTTGATTGAGTTAGATGTTAAATTTGATTTGCCTATATATGATGGAGAGCTAAATGCTGAAAAGTTGGACAACTGGATTAGACAAATTGATGTGTATTGTAGAGTACAAAATATAGACTCAGACAAGAGCAAGATTCAGCTGGAAAGCCTTCGCCTAGGGCGCACTGCCTTGGTTTGGTGGGAAGGCAGAACCTAGGCTGATATGAGGAAGCATGGTAACACCGTCTCTGTTTGGAGTGAATTTGTTACTGCAATAAAAAAGAAGTTCTATCCATTGGCCTACATGCAACAAGCCATGATGTGTTGGCAAACTCTTCGGCAGTTGAAAGGGAAAAGTGTACAAGGGTATACTCAAGGGTTTCGAAAGAAAGCATTGATGTTGGGTATTTCGTTAGACTCACTAGAAACTCTTTTGAAGTACATTGGTGGTCTACACAGCTACATGAGGCATACCATCCTCATGTTTAATCCCACTAGTATAGATGAGGTATCTGTACAAGCTAATCATCTAGAAGCTAGAGGAAAGAATGGAAATCCAGGAGTTGGGGGACCATCCCAGCCCACTGTAAGCAAGAGCAAGGAGAAAAGAAAGTAGAAGTGGAAAGCAAGGAAGGCTAACACTGCACAGAAAGGCAGAGCTTCATGCACTCATTGTAAAAAGGAGGGGCATGATGATGAGCACAATTGGATTCTACATCCAGAGCTGTGTCCTAAGAAGTTCGAGGGAAAGAAGAAGAAGACTGATGCAACTATTCAGAAAGATTTGGGGTCAGACTCGGGAGATGAAACAATCATTGCAGCCACAGGTATAAAAGGTAAGAATTCTGAAGCATCTACTAGTAATTCTTCTCAATCTGTTATTGATGAAGAACATGAGAGAAAAAGGCATGAGCTTTTCCATATTCGAGTTGTTTCCAAAAATCAAAAGATTGATACTTTGTTTGATAGTGGCTCACAAGTAAATCTGATTTCTGAAGCAATTGTAAAGAAATTGGGATTAGCAACTACACCTCATAAGAAGCCATACCCATTAGGATGGTTGAATGATAAATCGCAACTATAAGTGACTAGACAATGCAAACTCAAATTTTCTTTTGAGTTAGCATTTGTAGATGAGGTTGAGTTAGATGTAATTCCTTTGGATATATGTGGAATTGTTTTAGGAAGTCCTTACTTGTATGATAGAAAGGCTATTTTCTATAGAGCTGAGAACAAGTATCTACTTGTTAAAGATGGAATCGAATACTTTGTAAGAGCTCATAAGCTCAAGAATAATTATACTCTCATAAACTCAGGACAAATGAAGAGAATGATAAATTCATGCAAACAGTTCTTACTAATGGTTGTAAAGGAAAAGAAAACTGATAAAACCAATGTATTTGAGGGCTATAATTCTGATCAGCAAGCTGATATAAAAAAGATTGTTTCAGAGTATGATGTCTTGTTTCAAGAACCTCAAGGTCTGCCACTCAAAAATGTAATAGTACATGATATTATTTTTCAACAAGATGTTCCTTTGCCTAACATTGGGATGTACAGGTTATCTTCTTTAGGGAATGATGAAATGAAGAAGCAGGTGCAGGAGTTTCTCGAGAAAGTTCATTAGGCCTAGCACATCACCATGTGGGTCACCAATCGTTTTGGTGAGAAAGAAAGATGGCTCGTGGAGAATGTGCATTGATTACCAAGCACTGAATAAGATAACAATCAAAAATCATTATCCCCTTCCTCGCATAGATGATCTTTTAGATCAACTGAAGGAAGCTGTATATTTCACCAAGCTGGATTTTCACAGTGGATACCATCAGGTCAGAGTTGCAGAGCAAGATGGATTGAATACTGCATTCAAAACAAAGCAGGGATTATATGAATGGCTGGTTATGCCTTTTGGCTTGACCAATGTCCCTGCTACTTTCATGAGATTAATGAATGATGTACTCAGACCTTTTCTTGATGATTTTGTTATTGTGTATCTGGATGACATTCTGATTTTTAGTAAAACGTGGGAAGAACATCTAAAGCATGCTAAGCAGACATTGGATGTTTTGAAAAGAGAAAAACTTTATGCTAAACTCTCCGAATGTGAATTTGGCAAAACCTCTCTAAATTATTTGGGTCATATAGTAGGGGGAGGTGAATTTAAAATAGATCCCTCTAAAGTGGGAGTCATTCTAAACTGGCCTAAACCCAAGTTTGCTACAGAAGTGAGAAGCTTCTTAAGAGCAGCACAGTATTGGAGGAAGCTCATTTCAAATTTTTCCTCAATTGCAGCTCCCTTACATGCTTTGACAAGATTGAAAAAGGTGTTTCAGTGGGGAGGCAAACAGTAGAAAGCCTTCAACACCTTGAAAGAAAAAATTAGTACAACACCTGTACTAGCACTGCCAGATCTACAAAGACCATTTGAGATCCAAACTGATGCCAATGACTATGCCATGGGAGAAGTGCTGACACAACACGATAAACCCATATGTTATCATTCTGAGACTTTTAATCCTGCAGTAGTCAACTATCCTACATATGATAAGGAATTGTATGCATTAGTTCGGAGTGTGAAAAAGTGGAAACATTACTTAATGGGCAAAGAAATAGTAATACATACTGATCATCAGCCACTTCAATACCTACACTCCCAAAATAAGTTGCAACAATCAAGACATTACAGATGGATGGGTTTTCTACAACAGTTTCATTTAGTCATCAGATATAAAAAGGGCATACATAACAAGGTTGCAGACATGTTGTCTAGACCCATTGTAAATGCATCTACCATACTTAAGCATAATTCTTTGCTGCATGAAAGCTACATAGAACAATATGCTCAGGGTGTGGATTTTGAGGATGTATATGCAACTTTGAGTCAAGGCAAAAGAGTAGAAGAATTGGACTATCATGCGAAGGACCGAATCTTATATCATTGTGGGAAACTCTGCATTCCACAAACTGAGAGAGCAAAGATAATTAGGGAAGCACACACTTCTCTGATATCAGGTCACTTTGGGGTAAGTAAAATAGTTGCACAGCTGCAAAGGTTCTGCTATTGTCCAATAATGAGTGAGATAGTTTCTAGATATGTAAAGGGGTGTGCTATATGTCCTAAAAGCAAGCCCAGCAATATAAAACTAGGCTTATACACTTCCTTTCCAGTTCCTTCTCACACTTGGGAAAGCATTTCCATGGATTTTGTTGGAGGACTACCTAAATCTAGGGAAGGCCATGATTATCTATATTTTGTTGTGGATAGGTTTAGAAAAATGTGTATTTTGATACCCTGTATTAAACAGATTACAACTGAACAAACTGCAAAATTATTCTTTGAACATGTATGGGTTCATTTTGGATTACCCACTTATATTATATCTGATCGAGACACCTGATTTATGGGAAAATTTTGGTCCAGTCTGTGGGAACTAATGGACACCAAATTAAAGAAAAGCACAACTTTTCATCCACAAATAGATGGCCAGACAAAAGTAGTTAATAGGATAGTGATCCAGTTACTGAGAGGATATTGCAGCAAACACCCTAAGCTTTCGGATGAACACTTGTGTTATGTGCAGCATGCTTACAATAGAGCCAAACACTTTTCCACCCAGAGATCTCCCTTTGAGACTTGCTTTGGTTTCATACCAACGTCCCCCTTAGATTTTGTCTTTGGTAAAGACACCATGGTTGATAGACACAGTGATGTGGACAGAGCAACTAGGTTCATTGAACAGATCCAGGAGATCCACCAGGCAGTACAGGAATAGCTGGAAAAGAGCCAGGCCAAGCACAACGCTAGGCATGACAAGCATCAGATGGAGCATAGTTTTAAAGTTGGAGACAAAGTCTGGCTGTATATCAGCAAGGACAAGATGCAAGGTGAAGGCAAGAAGCTAAAACCTTCAGGTATGGACCCTTTAGGATACTTGAGAAGATTGGTGAAAATGCTTTTCGCCTTGATCTGCCAGCTTACATGCACATCTACTCAGTCGTCAACGTAGATTGCTTGAGGTTGTTTGAACCTTCCATGATTGAGGACCCTGAAGAGCAGAGTCAATTACCTTCTGTTGATGACCTGCTACCTCAATATCTAAATGAGTTGTAGGAAGATACAGTGTTGGATAGGAAGGTAAGGACGACGTGTAGTGGATAGGTGGAATACCTCAGGATTGTGCATAAAGGTTCGAAGCCGAGCAGTGCAAAGTGGATTGAGATTGGACAAGTGAGACAACAGTTTCCTCACTCAGTCGATGCTTCAAGAAAACCAACTTTTGGTGGTCCAAAAGCTTTTTAGTAGGGAGGTTGTGATCCGAATTAGATCCATAAATGACTCTCAAAGAACCATGACTAAATCAGGTCGAACAAATCTCAAATGAAATCCAAAATAGCAATCAAAAACACCCTGAACTAGTGGCCATGGTAGCCAGCGTGGAACGACGAGGACCTCGGTCAAATCGCATTGACTGAGGCCCATGGAGACTGTGTAGGAGGTCGATATAGTCCCTGGGAGCCCCAGAACAGGAAAAGGAGCTGATTTTTTATGCGCAATTCGCTGGGCGAATAGGGCTGAAATGGTAGAACCTTAAGCACTCGGTCACGTTGGGAGCTAGAGGACTGTGGGCAGAGAAAAGAAAAGCGCCATCATACGAATGTGGGACCCATGACCTGGAAACTGGTGGTTTGATTGGCGCAACCTTGAATGGTAAGAGGTTTTGGAGAAAGCGGAGCGATCACACTCAGCGATCGACGCGTGGTAGTAGAGGTGAGAGAAAAACCACCGTGATCGCGCGTTATCGGTCGAGCAAGTCAACCTCTCTCGAGGTGCGAATGACGTCGGATCTTAAGGAGCCCAGATCAGATGGCTGAGATTGCGCTCGATAGACAGAAGTGGAATCGACAAGGAATTAAGTCGTGATTTAAGGGGATTTAAAATCCATTTTCTGCCACAGTGGAGAAAGAACATATCCACGACATAATGAAAGAAATGAATCGACGAGCAGGCTGGCGTTGTTCCAATGAGGACATGTGGTACTTCCTAAGTGTTCATGCTGACACCGAACAGGGAACTCCAAGCACACAGGTGGTAGGCGAATCGACGTAGGCGGGAGAGGAATCGAACAAGCATGGAGATTGAATGGCTAAAGCCATGAATGGATACATTGAATAGGAATCTAGAGAGGAGGAATAGAGAGGAGTCCAAGCGACCAAGAGAGATAGTGAACAGTGAACCCTCAGAGGAGGACTGAACATAGAGAGTAGTAAAGCCAAGCAGAGGAGACAGAGGACTGAGCTGACCATAGGCAGAATCGATCAACGGAGAGCTTGAAGAATCAAGCCTTCCCATAGAGGAATCTGTCCAGATTAAGCATCACAGTTGGCTCTTTCCACTGTAGACTGAGGGTCACAGAGCTGGTAGGAAGGAAAAGAGTCTGTGAACTCCGAGTGGCTTGGGGAATCCAAGAGCCACCCTGCCAAGCAGAATCTACTTCAGGAGAACTCATATTGAGTCCCTGCATTGTAATTTCTCTGCTGAAAGACACAATAAAACAAGGCCACCACTGAAGCTGGACTGGAGACGTAGCCCTGGAGAATAGGGTAAACTCCTTATTAAAAATTGCTTGTGTCTTTGTGTTGCTTATTGTATTTCTCTCCTGTCTTTCTACTTATTTTCTATTTATTTTCTGTGTATTGGTAATATGATCTATCCATTGCTTAAATAACACAGAACACAAACACCATCACATGAGTCTGTAATACCTTTTGTTTAATAAATCTTCAGCTGAGGTCACTCATAGGGTGATTATCAGATCATCAACAATACGCAACCATGGTCGAATCTCACATTGTGGCAGAGGTTTTCTTGATATTAAAATTAACCATGGTCAAATGACACATTATGGCAAAGATTGTCTTAATATGAACATCAACCATAGTAAAAAATGGTCAACATGTTTATTTTAGGTTTTATAGTATTTACTCATGGTTCTTATATCTAAGGTTTATAATATTAATCCCTTGGGTTTAATATTACTCCCTTGGGTTTATATTCCCTTATCTTTTTAGTATTAATCCCTTGAGTTTATTATTCCCATTGGTTTATAGTATTAATCCATTGGGTGTATTAACCTAAGGGTTCATTTCATAGGGTTTGATAGTATTCATAATATTTATAATATAAATCTTTAGGTTTTATATAAATTCCTTTTCTTATATTCCTTGGCTTTAATGATAACCATAACCAGTTTGCACTAAAAACCGTTTTTAAATGGAGAATCTAAACTTTGATATTCCCAAGAACTTAATCAATAATTGTATGGACACCAATTATATATCTATGATCTCACATACTAATTGCCTAGGAATATGAGTTCAATATTAATCAAATACTTCAAAAGATTCCCTAGTAAATATACCATCTCGGCTTTTAAATTTTTTATGCTACTTATAACATTACTTCTATTTCTTGCAATATGAATGTTCCATTCTCCAAACATGGAGAACAAATCTCCATTTTCATTCTTCAATACATTTAATGGAGTTAGAAAACCACTATAACTATGTTCATTTCATAATCATATATTTTCCATCGAATCTTTTTGTTAGTGGCATCAATGTTGCTTGTCTATGTTCTGTAGTTGATTATTGACCTAAGAAATTTGATAATGTTTTAATGGGTGGATGTAAAGGTCAACCTAATAATAGTCTTATTTGATCTCTTCAAGTTCACAACTTTTCCATAAGTTTGAATGATTCCTACATTTATAAATTAGATAAACTTATATCGTACATTTTGACATTTCAGAGTAGTTATAAACCATCTCGCTTTATGATATTATTAGTCCTTATTTGCGAGGGACTATACCATTTAATATCATAATATTTATTTGTATTTTTTTTCTAGAGACTATAACACTCCATTTTCAAAGACCAGTGACTATTTATTATTTTGTTGAGTTTTGTAACTTTAAACAAATTTTTCATGAAAATATTGAATATTTCTATTTTGTGTAAATTCAAAAATAATTTTCTGATTTCTGGAAATCTTATTTATAATGTTATTTTGGTTGAGCTAGCCTTGATGTAACATTATTCCCCTAGTGGAGGGCACTTTATTTTCAATGTTTGTTAGTTCCTCAAAAATCATTTTAAAACATAAAAGGGTAATTTTATAGAATATTCCTGAGAATTTCTAGTGTGTTTATCTCTTATTTCATTTTAATTTTTTATAGATTTAGTTATGCATGTGAATAGGTGCATAGATTGTGAATATGTACAGAATGAAGGATCTACATAAGAGGACGTATGTGTGGCAGAATGAAGATGTATAGGAAAATTTATTCTACAAATATAAATTTGTTTGAACTATAAGAAAAAAATGAGTATCCAACATAAAATGAAGCCTCTTTTTAATGTATGTGAGAAAAAAATGTTGTTAAGGAGAATAAGTGTGTGGATTAATGAAAAAAAACTTTTATTCACAATGTTCTGCATCTCTGTATACGATTCCCAGTTGCACACTTCTTCCACATACCTCTCAACACTACATATTAATAAATTAATTGGTTGTTTTTTCTCTTTAATGTTTGGGGAATGAAATTTTTTGGTTTACGCATATGTTAGATGTGAAATAAAGGTGGAAGATTAACTCTCTCCACTACTATGTTGAAATGGGATCATTTTATTTGAGATAAGGATGTAAAGGAACTATGTAGAACTATTTTTCCAATGATTTGATATGTGGTTTTCAAAACTATGTTCGATGGCTTTGATCTTTTAAAAACTAGAAACAATAAATTTCAATAGTCATTGTTCTCAAATACAATGTGCATTTGTAAATTGAATAGCTATTATGAAATCTTAAATGAAGTTTCATTTTAGTGCATGTGAGGAAAGAGAATGATTGTGTGTTGCAAGGAATAAAACCTTTCTTCAGGAATGTTCTGTTTCTTTATATAAAGTTACCTTATGTACACTTATTCAAGAAACCTCCCTCCCACACAACAGTGCATATTAATCAATTGATTAGAATTTTTTACTTATTAAAGTTTTATTTACATTTATATTGGGTGAAAAATAAGCGTAGGTTATTAAGTTCCTCATTACTATGTTCAAAATATTTCATGATTTAAAAATTGTGTCAAAGTAGAAACACCAAATATTGGTATTCACGGTTCCCGAATACTATGTCAATTTGTGTTCTTACATTTTTTAATTAAATATTCATTATTGAATTTTAAATGAAGAATTTCTTAATGCATATGAGGAAGAAGTTTTGTGTGAGAAAACTAGCTTAAAGCAAGGAATATAATTTTTTCTCGCAATTCTCCATATCTTTGCATACATTGCCACATATCTTCGTCTCACAAAACAATACATATTAATCAATTGATTAGAATTTTTGGCGTCATAAAGTTGAAGGAATGTAATTTTTGGGTTACATGTCTATTGAGTAAAAAATAAGGCTGGGTGATTAACTCTTACCACTAGTATATCGATGTTTTTCCATTTTATTTTAGTTTTTAAAAACTAACTACATTTATGATTTCACATTTGTCAATTAAATAGTTATCCTTAAATATGAAATTTGGGGCATGAAAAAATTGGTTTATATGCATATAGCGTGCGAAATATGGGTGGATGATTAATTGTCTACACTACCACATTAGAAGGATTTGATTGTTTAACAACTATATCAAAGTAGAAATAATGAATGTTGTTATTCACGGTTGCTGATTTCTCTGTGCATTTGTGACATCACATTTGTGGGTGCTTCATCAGTGAGTTCTTCGGCAACAACATTGACACTAATATTGAGACATGTATTGCTAGTGTGTTTGCATCTTATGTCACTTTAAAATTTCATAGATTTAGTTGTGCAGGAGAACATGTGCTCAGAGTTGTGAAGATGTGTAAAATGAAGGATGTGTAGAAGAGGAAGTATGTGCATGAGATCAGGGGTATGAGGAAATTTTATTCCACAGAAATGAAATTATTTTAACTTTTAATAGAAACTTACTACCAATATTAAATAAAACTTATTTTTAATGCGTGTGAGAAAGAAGTGTTGAGTGAAGCAAGGAAAAAATATTTCATTTGCAATTTTTTACATATCTGCATACATTTCCCCTTGCCCACTTCTTTCAAATACCTCTGAACAATACATATTGATCAATTAATTATCGATTTTGGCTTATTAAAGTTTGAGGTGTGAAATTTTTGGTTTATGTGTACATACGATGTGAAATAAGGGTGGGCATTTAAATCTCTCCACTACTATGTTGACATGGTGTCATTTCATTTGATATCGAGATGAAAAGGAGTTGTGGCAAAGTATTTTTGCTGATAGTTTGGTGTGAGATGTTCAGAACTATGTTTGACGGTTCTAATTAGTTAAAAATTAGAAATGAAAAATCTTGGTATTCAAGATTATTGAATACTATGTGCTTCACATTTATGAATTAAATAATATTTATGTAATATTAAATGATGTGTCTCTTTAATATGCGTGAAGAGGAAATGTTGTGTGGGAGAACATCTATTTTGAGCAAGGAACACGAAATTTGTTCTGCAATATTTGGTACCTTCTCATAAATTTCCCCTTCACACACTTTTTTCTCATACAACTATTCGTATTAGTAATTTATGGTTTTGAATTATTAAAGTTTTGGACATACAAAGATTAGTTTTTGTGTATATCATGTGCAAAATAAGGGTGTCCAATTAACTATTTGAATTACCATGCTCAAAGGCTTTGATCATTTAAAAACTGTATCAAAGAGGAGATAAAAAATTGTCTAATATTAAATGAAGTTTATTTTAGTGTGTGTGAAGAATAAGTTTTTTGTGGGAGAATGATTGTGCATATAAAGGAACATAAAAGAAATTCCCAAAATGTTCCATACCTCTGCATATATTCCTACAGATCTTCGTTGCACACAATAATACTTATTAGTTAATGAATTATTATTTTTCACTTAATAAGGTTTGAGGCATGAGAAAGGTGGGTGATTAGTTGCCCCCAATACTATGTGGAAATGGGGTAATTTTATTTGCGATTCCAAAATACTAAGTGAATTTGTGATTTCACATTTGTCAATTAAATAGTTATTATTCAATATTAAATTTTGGGGCATACAAAGCTTGGTTTACATGTAAAGGAAAAACATTCTCTAATTTTTTTTTACTAATAATAGGATTTACAAATTTGATAAATCAATAAAACAATGCAAAAAAAAAAAATTATAAAACACATAAGATATAGGAAAATGAGTTAGCTACACATTATATATTGCAAATGCTAGAGTATATATATTATAAGTCAATGGTATAATCCAAAACAGGGAACTTAAAAAAAAACGTCATTGAAATAGGCTTTTATACAATGTTAATAGTTATATATTTGGTAACCACATGATAGAATCATATCTCAACCATAAGATATACTAGGAAAGCTCTTAGGAAATGGTCAAAATGCTTCAAAAAAAATTAGAAGGTCCTTGCCACTATTGAATGATAATTTAAACTTACTAGTTACTAGTAAGAGGTATATATGCACCTTCTCTAGAACACTTCTTGATATCGATAACCTGGCATTAATATAGTTTCATGAAGTTAACCATGCATGCATCTTGGTTTGATAGTCGTTATTCATATATGTCTTAGCTTCAGAGATGTCTTATTTGACACTTCTATTAGTTGGGAAACGATTGCAATAATATTTTCATTTTTTAAGAGGTAGGAGACTCTTTAGGTTGTTCAATTAATATTCGAAGACATCTATATAAAGTATTTAATCGAATTCTAGGAAGAAAATATATGTGCATAATTCCCCCTCTACATAATCTTTAACTCATCTGGAGCCATGAATGTGAGTGAATAATGAATGTGAGGAAGACGGGGTATCTGAGAGCGAATGGGAGCGCAGAGGGAACTTTCCTTCGCAGGCATGAAATTATTTAACTTTAAGTATAAACTTAGTATTAAATATTAAATGAAGTGTATTTTTAAATTGTGTAATTAAGAAGTGTTGTGCGGGAGAATGGTTGTGTGGAGCAAGGAACAAAAACTTTCATTTTCAATGCTTTGCAATTCTGCATACATTTCCAGCATAACAATACATTTTGATTAATTTGTTAGTAGCTTTTACCTATTAAACTATATATTGAGTGTGAAATAAGGGTGGATGATTAAATGTACGTATTACTAAGTGGACGGAGGCTCATTTTATTTGATATTGGGATGCAATTATGGTGTCGGCGAAACCATATATGTAATGTGGTGGTTCCTTTCTTCATGCTTATACAATTTTTTCCTTCCTTCATGCTTATACGATATACATTATAGGTTTGTAATTCTCGGCTTTAGCAATTTGTAATTACATAAGTACATTTTGTGTTTATTTCTCCCAAGAATTTGTTTTAATTTTAGTTATTGTTTAAGTTGAAGCTAGTATTAATATTGAATTTCATAGAAAGAGGATCTTTTTATAGGTTAACATGAAAAAATGAAAACGTACGTAACTTGTTTAGTTATTGTATGTTCTTATTTTCAAGAATCCAGATAATATAGATAATGGTTTTCTGCTTGAAAAACACCATAAGAATGTGTTTCCTATAAGGACATATGAAAGGATAAGAAATATTATTGAACTAATGCATACTTGTATGTGTGGGCCAATAAATGAAATTACTTGGATGAGCCTTTTATTCTCTCAATAGGAGGATCAATCATGGTAAACCATGGTCCAATGCCATTGCATATGAAATTCAAGCATTGTCAAGCTTGTTTGTTTTAGGGTTTATAAGATTTATCTTAGGGTTTATTGGCCTTGGATTTACAATATTAATGCTTCTGGTTTAATATTAGTCTGTTTGGTTTTAAGTATTAATCCCTTAGGTTTAATAGTTCCTTGGGTTGATAATATCAATCACTTGGGTTTATTAATATGAGGATTCATATTCGTAGGGTCTAATATTATTGATAGGATTTATAATATTAATCCTATGTTTTAATTAGATATATTTATTAATATTAAACTTTAAATTTTATTAACTTTCATCGATATTAAATTTTATTAATATTAAACTTTAAGTTTCATATTAATATTAAACTTTACCTTTGTATTAAAATTGAAATTTTACTTTAGCTATAATATTAAAATTTAATGATGGTTAACCATTGTCACATTGTCAGAAATATTTTCTTTGGGTCCAATGTCACATTATGGAAACTATAGTCATCCATGGTCAACCATGTTCGAATGTCACACACTGACAAAGATTGTCTCAATATAAAAATCAACCATGGCTAACCATGGTCAACCATGTTCAATCATGGTCAATAACCATGCTCACATTATGACAAAGATTGTCTCTTGGTCCAACGTCACATTGTGACAACATGGTCATCCATGGTCAACCATCGTAACAATGTTGGATTATGACAAAGATTTCCTTAATACGAACATCAACTATGGTCAATGATTTTCCAACGTCAGTATTGTGAGAAATTTTTTCTCAATATGAAAATAAATCATGGTCAACCATAGTCTAACGTCGCATTGTGAAAAATATTTTGTCAATATGAAAATCAACTATGGTCAACCATGGTCAACCATGTTTATTTTATGGTTTATAATATTTATAATGTCTATAATATTTAACTTAGGGTTTATATACCTTAGGTTTATAATACTTATCCCTTGATTTTAATATTATTCCGTTGGGCTTTTAGTATTAATCTCTCAGGTTTATAATATTTATCTTGGGGTTAATATACCTTGGGTTTATAATATTAATCCATTGCGTTTAATATTATTCCCTTCGATGTATCAAGCTTAGGGTTCATATTCGTAGGGTATAATATTATTCATAAGGTTTATAATATAAGTCCCTACGATTTAATATAAATTCCTTGGGTTTATAACCATTGTCAACCACTCGCAACCATGGTACAATGTCACATTGTGAAAAAGATTGCCTTAACATGACAATCAACCATGGTCAAACATGATCAAATGTCGCATTGGGACAAAGATTGTCTCAATATGAAAATCAACCATGTTATTTTAGGGTTTATAGTATTAATATTAGAGTTCTTATACCTAGGACTTATAATATTAATCCCTTGGGTTATTTATCCCTTGGGTTTTAGTATTAATCCCTTGGGTTTAACAATCTTACGGTTCATATTTCTAGGGTATAATATTATTCATAAGGTTTATAATATTAATTTCATAGGGTTTAATATAAAGCCTTTGGGTTTATAATCATGGTCAACCATGCACAACCATGTTCCAATGTCACATTGTGGCAAAGATTGTATTAATATGAAAATCAACCATGGTCAATCATGGTCAAATGTCACATTGTGACAGTGCTTGTCTCAATATGAAAATCAACCATAGCAAAAACATGGTCAACCATGTTTATTTTACAGTTTATAGTATTTATCTCACAATTCTTGTATGTGGGGTTTATAATATTAATCCCTTGGGTTTGATATTAGTCCCTTGGGTTTATAATCCCTTAGGTTTTAGTATTAATCCATTGGGTTTACTATTCCATTTGGTTTATAGTATTAATCCATTTAGTTTATTAATCTAAGGGTTCATGTTCCTAGGGTTTAATATTATTCATAAGGTTTATAATATAAATCTTTGGTTTAATATAAATTTCTTAGGTTTATATTCATGGTCAACCATGGTCCAATGTCATATTGTGACAAATATTTTCTCACTATCAAAATCAACCATGATCCAACATTGCAATGTGACAAATTATTGCCTCTATATTAAAATCAATCATATTGAACCATGATCCAATGTTGCTTTGTAACAATGATTGTCTCAATATAAAAATGAAGCATAGTAAACGATATTTATTGTAAGGTTTATAATATTTATAATATAGTTTACAATATTTTAAATAATAATAATAACAATAATAATAATAATTTATTGATATTGTTTTATTAATATCAATATTTCTTTTATTTATTTATTAATATAAATATTTGTTTTTTTAATTTATATTAATTATTATTTAATAATAAGTAATATAAAAGTAAAAAGGAAAATAATATTAATTAATATTAAATACTAATTAACATCAACAATTTATATTAATTTAAATTTAAAGATTTATATTTAACCAAAGAACTAATATTAAAAACCTATAGTAATTAACATAAAAATATTAATAAATAACAATAATAAAAATAATAATAATAATAATAATAATAATAATAATAATAATAATTATTATTATTATTATTATTATTATTATTATTATTGAATGAATTATTTAATAAATTAATTAATATTGAATGAAAAATAAATTTATAACATTTTCCAAGAGATTAATCCATATATTAACGCGCATATATCAAATCTTGAAAGTGATCAACACATTTATTAATATTATTATTACATAATTAATATATATATATATATATATATTACATAATTTAAAAATGAATAATAATAAATAACATATAATATTAAATAATAATTATTATTAATTATAATTACAATAATAATAATTTTATTCTTATATATTTATTAATGGTAGATATAGATGAAATTTTTTGCTATACCAAAAATAATAATACTTTTAACTAAATATGGGTTTTTTTGTTATATCAAGAATTAGTGAGTTATGACTACTTCTCTTGGAAATGGTCATAGATGAATGACTTAATTAACGCAATTCAATCCCAAAATGATATCTAATATTTTTAATGTGATTGTGCTAGTATTCATAGAAAAAAATATAATAGTAATAAGTGTCTTGGTAGAAATCACATAAGAGAATTTTTTTACAACGCGTTTTGAATGAACAAGTGTGGTTCATCATCATGACGAGATGATGAACCCCACTTGTTGATTTGAAACAAGTTGCCCAAAAATTCCCTTATGTAATTTTTAGTGGAAGACTTTCCTTAATTCATAATGGATCACAAAAACCCAAATTCGTAAAATATAATAATAATATAAAATTTTTACCCCATATATATATATATTTGTTTAATCTAATTTAAATAGTTAAAAAAAAAAAAAATGTAGAACAGTGATAAAATTAGTCATTGTGACAATAAAACGGGCTAGAAAAACGTTAGTTATTTGACTTAATAATTTTTTTTTGAATAACTAGCATGATCACATATCTTTATAACAACTAGATAAATCTTATCTCAAAATTTCGTTAAAATTATAAATACACGTGGTATTTACAATGAAAATCTAACATCCTCTCTAATGTATAGTGAAGCCTATCAGCTTAATACAAAGGTGTTTGAAGTAAATTTTTGAACTTCCTAAAATTTTGTGTTATAATGTTTTTAGGTCTTTGGTTTTCATTGAAGAAAAATTGGCATCGATATCATGGCTGTAAGGGAATATACATGCCCTCCACATCTTATGTAATGTATTTATATCTTTGTGTGATTCATTGAACAATTGTCATTGATATCTTGGTCGTGAAGAATCTTTATTTTATGGCTGGGAATTGACAACAGAACGCTACCACTCTTCCGATTCTCTGAGATTGAAAGGTTGATGTTCTCTGGTCCGCAATTAGGTACGGCCAGGAATTGTTGATTTCTGAGTGTTTTGTATTTATATTTAATATATAAAAGTTTATGTCAAATCATTTTCGAGCTAGTAGTTACTAAGTGCAGATTGATGCATGAAGCCATCGAGGGCACTTGTAGTTGTTTGAGGTTCGTAATTTCATCATTAAGAATTTCCTTTTCTTATTTTTCTTGCTTTTAACGATAACCATAACTAGTTTGCAATAAAAACCATTTTTTAGGAATACGAGTTCAATCTTAATCGGATACTTCCAAAATTCCCTAGTAAATATACCATCTTGGTTTTTAAAATTTTTATGCTACTCATAACATTACTTAGGTTTCTTGCAATATGAATGTTCCGTTCTCCAAACATGGAGAAAAAATCTCCCTTCTCATTCATGAATATATTTAATGGAGTTAGACAAAAGCTATAACTATGTTCATTTCGGCAGGATACATTTTCCATCGAATCTTTTTGTTAGTGGCATCATTGCTTGTCTATGTTTTGTAGTTGATTATTGACCTAACAAGTTTTATAATGTTTTGATGGGTGGATTTAAAGGTCTACCTAATAATAGTCTTATTTGATCTCTTCTCTTTCACCACTTTGCCATAAGTTTGACTAATTCCTACATTTATAACCTAAATAAACTTATATGCTACTTTCTAAGTAGTTACAAACCATCTAGTTTTATGATTTTATTAGTTTCCAAGGGACTATACCATTTAATTTCATGATATTTGGTGTTTTTTTTCCAGAGACTATAACACCTACTTTGTTGTCAAAGTCCAACGACTCTTTAGTATTTTGTTGATTTTTTGTAACTTTAATCAAAAAATTTACCAAAATGTTGAATATTTCTATTTTCTGTAAATTGAAAAAAATTCCAGGAATCTTATTTCTAATGTTCTTTGGACTCATCTAGCCTTTATGTGAGATTATTCCCCTAGTGGATGGCACTTTATTTTAAATGTCTGTTAGTTCCTCAAAAATAATTTTAATGGCAAAAAAAGACTAATTTTCTAGAACATTCCTAAGAACTGCTAGTGTGTTTACCTCTTATTTCATTTTTTTTTAACAGATTTAGTTATGCATGCTAATAGGTGCATAGTGTTGTGAATCTATATAGAATGAAGGATGTGCAGAAGAGCAGGTAGGAAAATGAAGATGTAGAGTAAAATTTATTCCACATATATAAAATTATTTGAACTTTAAGCAAAAATTTAGTATCCAACATAAAATGAAGTCTCCTTTTAATGTGTGAGAAAAAAATGTTGTTCGGGATAATTGCGTGGAGTAAAGAACAAGAACTTTTATTCAGAATATTGTACATTTCGTTCCCATTTGTGCACTTATTTCACATACCTCTCGACACTACATATTAATCAATTAATTAGCAGTTTTTTCTTTTTAAAGTTTGGGGCACGAAATTTTTTGGTTTACTTGCATGTCAAATGTGAAATAAAGGTGGGAGATTAACTTTATCCACTACTACATTGACATGGGATCATTTTATTTGATATAAGGATGCGAAGGAACTATGGAAAAACTATTTTCCCGATGATTTGATATGTGGTTTTCACAACTATGTTCGATGACTTTAATCATTTAAAAACTAGAAACAATGAATATCAGTATTCATTGTTCTCGAATATTCATTTTAATGTGTTTGAGGAAAGAGAATGATTGTGTGGAGCAAGGAACAAAAACTTTCTTCAGGAATGTTTTGTTTCTTTATATAAAGTTATTTTATGTATACTTATTCCAGAAACCCCCCTCCCACACAACAATGCATATCAATCAATTAATTAGTAGTTTTGAATTATTAAAGTTTTCTTTAAGTGTATATTGGGTGCGAAATAAGGGTAGACGATTAACTATCCTCATCACTATTTTCAAAATCTTTCATCATTTAAAAATTGTGTCAAAGTAGAAACACCAAATATTGCTATTCACGGTTCCCAAATACTATGTGCATTTGTGATCTTACATTTTTTAATTAAATAATCACTATTGAATATTAAATGTAGTATTTTTTAATGCATATGAGGAAGAAGTGTTGTATGAGAAAACAGGCTTGAAACAAGGAATATAAATTTTTCTCGTAATGCTCCATATATCTACATACATTCTTGCATATCTTCGTCTCACACAAAAATACATATTAATCAATCAATTATCATTTTTTGAGTGAGAATGCTGAAGGCATGAAAATTTTGGGTCACATGTATATTGAGTGCAAAATTAGGGTGGGTGATTAAATCTCCCCACTACTATATCTATGTTTTGCAATTTTATTTGAGTTTCTAAAAACTAACTACATTTATGATTTCACATTTGTTAATTAAATAGTTATCATCCAATATTAAAGTTTGGGGCATGAAAAAAATGGTTTATATGCATAAAAACTGTGAAATAAGGGTAGGTGATTAACTATCTACACTATCATGTTTGAAGGATTTGATTGTTTAAAAACTATATCAAAGTAGAAATAATGAATGTTGTTATTCCTGGTTGTTGATTACTCTGTGCATTTTCGATGTCACATTTGTGGGTGCTTCATTAGTGAGTGCTTTGACAATAACAACGAACTATTACTAAGACATGTATTTCTATTTTGTTTATCTCTTATGGCACTTTAAACTTTCACATATTTAGTTGTGGAGGAGAAAATGTGCATAGAGTTATGAATCTGTGTAAAATGAAGGATGTGCATAAGAGGAAGTATGCACATGAGAATGAGGGTATGAGGAAACATTATTCAAAAAATTAAATTATTTTAACTTTTAATAGAAACTTAGTACCAATATTAAATAAAATCTCTTTTTAATGAGTGTGAGAAAGAAGTGTTGTGCAAAGCAAGGAACAAAATATTTCATTTGCAACTTTTTACATATCTACATACATTTCCCCTTGCCCACTTCTTCCGTAAACCTCTTAACACTACATATTGATCAATTAATTAGCGATTACGGCTTATTAAATTTTGTGGCGTGAAATTTTGGTTTATGTGTATATACGATGTGAGATAAGGGTGGGTGTCTAACTGTCACCACTACTAATTTGGCGTGGCCTTGTTTCATTTGATATCGAGATGCAAAGGAGAAGTCATTTTGCTAAAGATTTGATGTCCGATTTTCAGAACTATGTTCGATGATTTTGATTGTTTAAAAATTAGAAATGATAGATCTTGGTATTCACGGTGTTTCTGGGAAAACTAATGTTGATTCAAACTGTTAGTCCCACTAATATGGGTAGCTATCTTAGAAACAAACAATCAAAGAAATTCAAGATTTCCTTTAAGTGTAATAGATAAGAGAGAAGAAGAAAGGACCAACCTGGATCTTTCGCTTGGATCCCTGCTTGATTTCTCTCTCCCTTGATAGAATTTGCCACTCCTCTCCTACATGTCCCTCTTCGAAGAGTACCTGTAGAGTCAAAGTAACAGAAAACCATCAAAGCATCTCTATTTAAAGAATCATAAACAGTGCAGAATCAGAAACACATTGACCATACAATTGCATTCATAAACATTAACATTCACAAGTATACAATTATATGGAGGAAAACTCAAAGAACTTTATTAATGGTAGAAGAGAGGATTACAACCTAGTTGTTTGATCCAGCATCATCCTCCCATCGTAGAAGCCCTCTTCACCTCATGAAAATTAAGATCACGCAACAATACAATGTCTCTTCTCATAGATAAACCAACAACACTTCCTTGTAAATTACAAAATTCTAGCCTTCCAGATCTCTCAGATGAGGGATCCATTTATAGATGTCTTGCAAGGGTGTGATTCAGCTCTAGGTTTTTTATTAGTGTCATTCCACTGATAGTTCTTGGTTCCACTTGGAGATTTCATTGATCTCTTACTCATCCCTGGGCAAATTTAGAGAGGCAAGTGTCATGGGAAAAGTTTCTGGAAGATTCCATGAGCTTCCACTTAGCAAACTGTCTCTGCCATTTGTTTATTCTCACTCATCACACCCTACAGAAGGCCATTTCAGTATGCATCGCACCTGGCTAGTGTGGCAGCCACTATGCATCACACTTCGACCTTGGAGTAGTTAGTATGGTCCAGTTTTGGCTAGTTCTAAGTGGTATTTCAGGTGGAACTTGTGGGACATGTTGTAATCAGTTGACCATGATATTTTAAGGTATGAAACAACACTTTTAGGTACTAAAGGGCCCTTGGTTTATGGACATATGAGTTTGGGGTTGCAGTGCCTAAATATGTCTATAACAATGGTTATTGAATAATATGTGCATTTGTGATTTCACATTTATGAATTAAATATTATTTATGTCATATTAAATGAAGTGTCTCTTTAATATGTGTGAAGAAGAAATGTTATGTGGGAGAACATGTATGTTGAGAAAGGAACAAGAAATTTGTTCTGCAATATTTTGTACCTTCTCATAAGTTTCCCCTCTGCACACTTTTTTCACATACAACTGTACATATTAATAATTTATGGTTCTTAATTATTAAAGTTTCAGACATACAAAGTTTAGTTTACATGTATATCATGTGCAAAATAAGGGTGGCTAATTAACTATTTTATTACCATGTTCGGAGTCTTTGATCATTTAAAAATTGTATCAAACAGGAGACAACGAATCTTGGTATTCATTGTCCCCTAATACTATGTGCATTTGTGATCTTATATTTGTGAATTAAATACTTATTATCGAATATTAAATGAAGTTTATTTTAGTGTGTGTGAGGAATAAGTTTTGTGTTGGAGAATGGTGTGCATAGAAAGTAACATAAAAAAAATTCCTGAAATGTTCCATACCTTTGCATATATTCCTATAGATCTTCATTCCACACAATAATACTTATTTATTAATTAATTAATTTTTTTTGCTTATTAATGTTTGAGGCATGAGAAAGGTTTGTGATTAAGCATCCCCACTTCTATGTGGACATGGGGTCATTTTATTTGTGATTCCCAAATACAAAGTGAATTTGTGATTTCACATTTGTCAATTAAATAGTTATTATTCAATATTAATTTTTGGGGCATACAAAGCTTGGTTTACGTGTATATCATGTGTGAAATAAGGGTGGGTGATTAACTAAGCACACTACTATGATGACATGGGCTTTCCGAGTATTAAGTATATTTTTCATATTACGAGTATTAAGTTGTCTTATTTTTTTGTTTAACAAGTCATGTGTGATGGAAAAACCTATTGCAAACATAAACTATGTGTGAAGGAAGAACATTTTCTAATTTTGTTTACTAATAATAGGATTTACAAATTTCATAAATTAGTGAAACAATGGAAGAAATCAAATTATAAAAACACATAATATATAGGACAATGAGTTAGCTACACATTATATATTTCAAAGGTTAGAGAATATATGATATAAGTAAACAGTATAATCCAAAATAGGGAACTTAAACAAAAAATATTCATTGAAATAGGTCTTTATACAATGTTAATAGCTACATATCTGGTAACCACAGGATCAAATCATATCACAACCATCAAATATACCAGGAAAGCTCTTCAGCAGTGGTCAAATCCTTCAAGAAAAAAATAGGTGGTCTTTCCCACTAGTCAATGGTAATTTAAACTTACTAGTTACTAGTAAGAGGTATATCTGCACCTTGTGTAGAAAATTTCTTGATATCGATAACTTGACAATAATATAGGTTCATGAAGTTGACCATGCATGCATATCGGTTTGATAGTCGTTATTCATATATGTCTTAGCTTCACAAATGTACTATTTGACACTGCCCTTATATGAGAAACAATTGCAATAATATTTTCATTTTTTTAAGAGGTAGGAGACTCTTTATGTTGTTCAATTAATATTCAAAGATATTTGTATACAATATTTAATCAAATTCCAAGAAAAAAACATTTTTGCACAATTCCCCCTCTTCATAGTCTTTAACTTGTATGGAGCTGTGAATGTGTGTGGAATGAATATTGTGAGAAAGATGGGGTATCTATGAGAGAATGGGGGTGCAGAGGGAAGTTTCCTTCATAGACATGATGTTATTTTAACTTTAAGTATAAAATTAATATTCAATATTAAATGAAGTTTATTTTTAACTTTTGTAATTAAGAAGTGTTGTGTAGGGGAATGGTTGTGTGGAGCAAGGAACATAAGCTTTCATTTGCAATGATCTTCGATTCTGCATACATTTCCCACATAACAATACATTTTGATTAATTTATTAGTAGATTTTACCTATCAAACTATATATTGAGTGAGGAATAAGGGTGGATTATTAAAGGTGCATATTTCTATGTGGACATCGACTTGTTTTATATGAGATCAGGATGCAATTATGGTGTCCGCAAAACCATGTAAACAAAGTGGTGGTTCCCTTCTTCCTTCCTTCATGCTTATATGATATACATTATAGCTTTATAGTGCTTAGGTTTAGCAATTTGTAATTATGTAAGTACATTTTGTATTTATTTCTCCCATGAATTTATTTTAATTTTAGTTATTGTTTAAGTTGAAGCTAGTATTAATATTGAATTTCATAGCGAGAGGATTTTCTTACACGTTAACATGAAAAAATGAAAATGTATGTAACTTGTTTAGTTATTGTACGTGCTTACAACTCTCTACCATCACCTTTGTGCATTGAGCCACAATTGTAAATAGTGATAGATGATTTTGTTTGATCTCTAGGAGATAATATTTATTTCAAATAACTTGAGTCCTTGAAAAGCTTATGGAGCCTCGAGCATGAATATATAGAAAATGAAAGAACACAATTAGGAAACTAGTTTAAAAAAATGGAATTTAGTACTCAGACTAAATGCAATTTAATACACACACAATATAAATGACATGCAATTTAATACTCACACAATCTAAATGATATGCAAGGAGATGACTTAATCATGCATGTATTAGGTGAATTGAGTGCCGAAAAGACTCATATTTACCCACGTATACATTTTCTGTTAATGATATACATTAGTTAACTTTAATCACAGGTTACTGATAATGCTTCTTTGACATTGTATGAATGTGTTGTGACGAGAGGAGAATTATATTTGACAATGACCATGAAAATTGGTCTTATGAACCTATTATCTATGTTGAGTTCACAGACTCCATGATTGAGAAAACAACTCCAATGAAATGATGTGTCCTTTCAAGAAACATACAAGTGATGAGGATACAAATACCAAAACTAGCATGAAACTGGTTAATGAAGACTATTAGGATTCCAAGAAACTCTCCTAGGTTGTAGCTCGGAGGTGCTTGGTAACATATAAATTCAACTATTGTTGCAATGGATGAATGGAAGGAATGATGCTTGTCCAAGCTAGATAACCACTTCTACTTTGTTTCACTCTAGACATGCGTGAATACCCCTAGACTACAAGGCTTTAGACCACCAACTACTCACAGTTTAGAGATTGGGTGAATATGGAGAGTACTGACCACACCAGCAAAGGCACAAGACCATGTGATGGCCCGCTGTAACCAGTAAAGAAGTCTGCAAATCTAATATACTAATGCAAAGACAGGACGACAACTCTCCTGCATTAAATAAAAAGAAACCTAGACCACCTATTTAATGATGCATACAATATTTTAACATAGAGATGGGATGACAGGTATTCTAATGCTAAACATCAAGAGCTCAAGAATACAGCATATCAGGCACAACTTGGAATAGAAGAAAATTAAAAGTGAGCAATTAACAACAAAAGAAGCTTGTATTAGCTGAAAATGAAGATGAGATGTTGCAAGTGTCAAAATATTTATAGTCTCCAGAATTTGAAGCTTACATCAAAGTTCCAACCATCAACCTTGATTACATATTTCTTCTGGGCATTTATAGATTTACATTACAGGGCACTTGGGCCATTTAGGTATGGAGGGTTCATAATTGACCACCAACTGCGTTTAACTGCTTGATGGAGTCTCTGACTATATTTGTTTGCTGCAGTGGATAAATCTGATCTGTTTAGGTGTTTTGATGTCCTCTTAGGTAGTTAGAGTGCTCACATTAGTGAAGCTCCATAACTGATATATGTGGTTACTGGGTCGTGCTCTGTCCTTTTCTCCCTTGGCCATCCTATTTGTTTAATATGGTTGTTGAAAGTTTGACAGTGACTAGTAATGGTGAGCGAGTCAGCTTCCTTCTTTGGGCAAGCAGAGTGGTCAGGTGACGTGGAGTGCATGGGTGAATGGATAGTCGAGATGATAGGGGAGGATGACCGTCAGATCAGGATAATAAATGGTGGAGATGGCTCGATGGAGGGTATCGAATGAGGTGGGAGAGGGATGAATGTGCGCCATTAGATCTTAGGTGGATAGATCAGACGGTGATCGAGCGGTGGAGTTGCACAAGAGTTTAACGGGCAGGAAGATAGGTTAGGCGGTAAACGGTATTGATTGCATTGCCTTCAGACATAAAGCGGTAAAAGGACAAGACTGGGCAATTCCACTCAGTGCTTGACACGTAGCGATGGATGAGAGAGAAAAATTGCTCTCATCAGGCGCTAACGTTCGATTACATAGTGGGCGCGATAAGTGAAAAGGCCATCAGATCTCTTTGGAGGTGATCAGACGGTGGCGATTTGATCAAGCAGATTATTATCATTGGGCTTGATGACAACCATTGGATTGATAGGACTCGATCAATGGCAGGGATTTAAGGAAGGGGTTTATGAGCACGTGGGGTGTCACACGGAATAAGTCGATCTTGCGGACAAGATAGACCTTCCTAGAATCTAAAGAAGACCTAATGACAAGCAAACCAACCAGATAGTATCTTTCTCTAAATATGATTTAATAAACAATAGCAAACAAGTGTTTTTAGGGCCTACCTTAGGTCCAATGCTAGCTTCTGGATTCCTTCGCTCCTTTGATCCAAATGAGCTCCTCTTCGCGAATCTGCAAACACAAACAAGGCAAACAAATTAAATAGCACCTAAAAAGCCAATTGCATAAAACATATTTAACATGAAGGTCAATGAGTCCATGAAACAAATAACATAAGATACTTGTTGAGAAAAATGAGTTTGATTGTATTAATTCAAAAGAAGAAGAACCTTACAACCTTTGCCTTGACGCTGTACAAGCTCCTCCCAGGGTCCAGCAAGAAGTCTCCTCTACTTTGACAAGTTTCACTCACTCCCCAATGAAACCAAAAAGGTATGTGACCTCTACTCTTTAGGCTTAACTAGGAAGTCTTGATTTCACCAGCATTTACCCTCAAAAATGTTCAGCTTCTAACCTCCCCAGCAACCAGCCCAATGCCTGTATTTATAGTGCAATGGAGGGAGGTTACTAGGTCCTCCTTCAAAGGGATAAATCCCTCCTTCAAAGGGACAACTCCTCTCATCAAGGGATTAGCTCCTTCTCTTTTGGGATGTATGAACCACCTCAGAGCGAACAATCCACGTCAAAATTCGTTCTAGAAACCTCTAGAATTAACCCAAAGTGAGTTTTTAAAGATAAAACTTGCGCCTTTTTACTTTCACAGGGGTCCGCACCTACACCGTTAGGGATAGAGCGGGCAGGTACGCAGCTTTTGTACACAGAAGGTGCGGTACCGCAGGTGACCATGAGAGAAAGTGCAGAACCAGAGTTACATTGATTTTTAATGTCTTTCTCTCATTTCCAAAGCTTGATTTGAAGAGCTGAGTTCTGAGACTTGCTTAGGAGGTCAGTACAAGTGATGATAGACTCATACTGACTGCAAATAATCATGGTGACGATATTTTTGTGTAACAGATTGCCCCCTAAAGTGCAAAGTCTGTAGTAGATGAGGATTTCTTATCATTTAGGAAGAGTGAAGTACTTTATCATTTCGAGGATCATCTTGTGGAGAACTCGGTTGGAACCTGTAAAAACATTCAATGCAAGATATATATATGAGATCATATCATCGCTGAGGTAGGCATTCCCATACTCAGATAAAAACTGACTAGAAACTAACTACTGTTCTGATACAGGAACGATCTTGTAAAACATCACAAGTATAGACTCATGTGGACACATTATGGACGTAGCCATCTGTTTATGAATAGTCCATTATATAATGAATACAAAATTCCTCGCAGCCTGGATTATGGAAACTAGATCTAGGGTCTTCATTTCTACTTCCCGAAACAGTACGATTCTATCCATGCGAATAAATGTGTTGATGTCAAACATGGTAGAAACCACTTGATTACCAGTCAATGATGTAAACTGTTAACAAGTGTTAGAGAAACCACCAGTAATGTCAATGGCTCTCAAAGTACCTAGTACAGTCCATGAGATGCGAATAAATGTGTTGATGTCAAACATGCCACGGAATCCTTTGATCGAAAGTCAATGATGTAAACTGTCGTCAAAGGCGAGAAACCTGCCATTGATGCATGCAGATCTCAAGGTACTGACGATTCCTAGATCATCTTTCTAGATAATGAGCTGATGTCGATAGAAAGCGATCCGTCGTAGGCAAGCCCACAACACGAAATCATAGATAAAGTTGAAGAAATTTAGTTGCAAGGACTGACTCAGGGATGGTCAAGATGGATGACAGATATTTTGCAAATAAATGGCTTATTGGCAGTGACCTCTTGAACACATAACGACACGACAGATGGTTTGGTGACAATTGACCCAAAGTTAATACCCAAAAACCGGCTGAAGACTTTCAATGTGGTTTGATCAACTCTTAGGCAAAGGATTTCCCGAGCCAGGTGAATAAAAGTGTCGTGTTCAAGAGTGGTTACAAAGTATGACAAACAGGCTCATTTTGCTCTCTTTTCCCCCACCATTGCTGGCAAGTACCTCTTTATTTTTGACAAGCTTGAGGAGGATAACATTTGCTTGATTATAAGCTCATCCTCCGGATGAGTCCAACTTAGTTTAAATTCGAACCCGAAGAAGGAGTGGTTCGTTCCTGTTTGTAATTGAACAGGTCCTTTACTATGAAATTTTAATGAGTCCAGTATAGGAGAAACTTGGCGTTTTTCAATTTTAGAGAGTCTGAAAAAACTTAAGAAGACTCCAGGGTTGACCTTTTTCGTAAATTTGTGTCTCCCAAGCCCGAAAAAGTATAAAATAATACTTGAGAGAACCGCTTGATCTTTTACGACCAAGGAGTACTTTTCGTCATTAGTGCCTTTGACCCGAAAAAGTAAAAAAGCGATCAATGACACATCGTTTTATAACCAATATCGAATTTGAAACAACAAAAATGTGGCAATCTTTTCATGTTTTTACGGTCGGAAAAAGAGCAGTAAGTGGACCGTCTTTTAATTCTATTTTAACGAGTTTAAAAGAAACACTCGGCAATCTTTTCATGTTTTAGGAGTCAGAAAAGAGCTTAAAGATGACTCTATATGTTTTTTTGTTGAAAATGACAGATTTCGCCTGAATAATCCTTTATTCTGCACAAAAACACAAACATTACACATACCTGTTTGAAATGGATAAAAACATCGCAAAATACCTTTCGAAAGTGAAACATAAACAAATTTGTGATTTATTTACTCAAAAAACTTATAAAAAGGGCCTTTGTCAAATCATTTTTACCGTTTGAGTTTGGGTGAGAAAATAGTGCTTTTGCTTAGAAAACTTCCCGTGAAGATTGTGGAAAATCCAACCGTCGGAATCGAGTGCCATCTTCTCCAGGTAATCCACATCATCCTACTCTTCATTTTTAACCGTTTAATTTTTTGTTTTATTCCTTTATTTTCACTTTTGGGAGGGTTTTTAGGCACAAAACCCGCGCACGGGGGCCCGCAGGTCTACCATTGCGGACCCGCGGACCCCGACTTTTTCTCCATCAAGAAAAAGCTCGTGGTCCACACTTTTCGTGTAGACAAAGTGCGGTCCCACGCACTGTGTCTAACCCGGAGGGTCCGTACCCCGCCGCAAGGGTTTTGAACCCAAAAATTCTAAAAAATGGACCAATCAAAATATTTTCTAGCAATTTAATTAATCTTTATACTTTTTGTAGAGAGTACATCATGCTAGATTGGCGTGAACGAGAGCACGAGGACGTGGATGCTGCCGCATGGAATCATCAGCCTTCACTTGATGCTTTAAGGTCGTGTGGACTTGTTGTGCCCTACAACAACCCCCCATTTCATATCATTCTTACTTTTCAAAAATTAACATATGGAATGGGTCCCTTTTAAAATTTTGGCATCAATGCTTGCATGTTCGAAAAAGGTTGCATAATCAAATGAGCTTTCATGTACTTGAGCCTTTTTGGGACATTAATGTTTCAAATAATAAACAATTTTTATTATTGCGATAAAGCGATCGCATGATCGCGTATTGCAACAACATGAGAGATGCATTCAAAAGGCATTTTGGTTTCCGCCAATGCGATATTGCTATCGGCGATCGGCAATGTTACATACACACCAAGTAAAGGCACCTAACTCATGCCCCGACGCGACGCTATATCGGCGATACCTCATGTGAAACCGCTTTCTGATGTAAATCCCGACCCGATGCGATATCGCTATCGGCCGTCGGCAGAATTCCGTGCACTTCAGTAAGGCACTCGGTTCCTACCCCCGATGCGATATCGCTTATCGGCTATCGGCGCGATCTTTCGGTAATAATTGTGCAGCACCTATTCCCCGAAGCGATGCGATATCGCTCATCGGTGGTCGGCAGTCTTAAAAGCCATCACTTAAAAGCTTTAATTTTATATTCATATCCGGTTGACAAAGCGCAAATCCCAAAATGCCGTTAATACAAGGGATAAGGTAATGCGTGTGTATTTAAAAGATTTTGCTCCTTCGATTAATGAACACCTGCGTTTAACCACCAGAATATCTGTTGCACGCTTAAGTGAGTCATTCACCCGGATAACGGTATAATTATCACATTTAATGGGTAGTAGGCCTCAAATCACCATTAATGCATCTGCAATATCCTCTCAGCGATTGGATCCGCAGCCACTTTTGAAAATTAATCTTGGCACGCTTCAAATGATATATCTATCTCACTGTGTAGCGTCATTATTATTATGTTGTTACGATTTCTCTTGCAATTGTGTAGAATTCGTCTTTTGAGAGAAACTTAAGCATGATGGGGAAAAAATCCAAGAGGGCTATGGGCTCTACTGTTACACCTGTAGCAGGTCAAGCTGCCGCAAATAGCAAGAAAGGCCTCGTTTCAGACACTACATGTACTGGTCTTAACAAGACTACATGGCAGGGCACATATAATTTACTAGAGGCCGAACAACCGCAAGTTTCAGTGACAGTGGCTACTGCGGACCCACTAAAAAAGTCCGACGCAACTCTCAAGGAGTTGGCCGATTCCTTTCTTCACAGAATAGCTGCTAGAGAGCAAGTTCTTCCCTACACTGATGTAGTGCGATGGGCAATTGAGGAAATTCCAATCACTGACAGAACGTTCCACGCAAGAGACGGACGGATTTTCGGGTCATTCAAGCCAGAGCACCTGAGGGAAATGTATCATTTGCTTGAGCCAGAGAAAATCTACAAAAAAGACTTCGTGGAGAAGTTTGCAGCTGAAAATGATGTACCATCTGAGCCCATTCGGGATTGGAGGCAGAACCCGGCCAAACACAAGCACGAAAGCTCGGGTAAGTACTCCGTCGATTCCTTGGCTTCTCCCTATTGCTATGCGGGAATTATGATGTGTAGGCTATGGGGATTACATGATTCTGCCAATTTCGATATAGAAATGGTTCCCCTAATGTAGACTGAAAAGCAGAGGATTGATCAGAACGCAATCCAAAAGCAGAAAGAATTAACAGAGGCATTGGCATAATTGAAAGAAGCAAACGAGCTAGTGACAAAGTCAAAGGATGAGCAGATTGCTCAACTATTAGCACAGCTCGAAGATATCAAGGGCACTAAGAAAGTCGAGGATTTCAGAGCAGAGGCAGCTCAAATAAATAATGCATTAATCTCTCAGGTTAGACTCTTGTGCCAAAAATTAACTGAGGCTGAGCCATTATGTGAAGTATCTACAGCAGTATGTCAGCAAATTGAAAAAGCCAGAAATGAGCTAGATCAGACCGAAGAAACCATAACTTCATATCTTGATTGGCAAGATACTGATATGGGGAAAGAAGCAAAATTGCCTAGGATCTATGAGCCATTCAAAGACATACTCTTCACGGAATGGAACACTCAGATGATGAAAGCGGAAAGGGCAGCTTCAAGGTGTAAAATGATTGCCAACAATATGATTGATTTGGTCAACAATACACTCTATTGGGCCAACATGATCTCTCAGTGTACACCTGGAAGCATAACCACGGTGAACATAATTGAACAAACAAATTATCATGGACTGGAGGAAAGGAGAAAGTTAATCGCTGGAGTAAATACTTTAACCTCCGATGCATCTTGGCACTTTCTAATCAAGCTGCACACTCAAAGGTCGGCTCTTAAGTGTTTAACAGATGCTCTCAAGTGCTTAATCCCCGACATTCAGGATGCCACATATGATGCCCAGCTCACGTCGCGTCTCAACACTCCACCGGAAGTACAGACAATGCTTGCGATATGTCAGTTGAGGTTTAAAGGCAAAGAGCCCACCGAATGAAGCATTGCTGCCGACTGCCAGATCGCCAAGAAAGATGGAGAAATATTTATTGATGCCAATTTCATAGTTGTTCAGTTTTTCTTAGATATTTAGATTAGATTAGTATTTATAGACCCTTTCATTGTTTTGGAAAGGGTCGTAAAATTTTGTAATAGACTTAAAGGCTGAAGTTTGCACTACTGTGCTTCAGCCTATATTCTTTTGTGAAACTCGACCAATAGTCCTTTATTTAACGAGAAGGCTGTTTTATGCATTTGTGCACTATTGTCTCTTGTTTGGAATGCTTTCTGGTTTGAAGGAAGGACTGCGACATAGCGATTTATATAATGGATTGTTGAGCAGCTTACATGGTACTTTTATCTGCATCTGTCCTCTTTCTTTTCATATGAATTGCTGTGTTATTATCTTTTGCTATTGTTGAATACATATATGTGTTGTAACAGCAAATCTTCATTTCATTCCACTATTGGATGTTTTGTGATATGCCTTCTTTTAATCATGCATGTAGCAATGATATGAATGACAATGTGTAGTAATTCGCTATTATCGCTCTGCATAACTAATTATGCAGAGCAATCTTAAATGGTTTAAACATCTATGCTTTAGTGTTAGAGTCATCTATATGCCTGCCTTTAAGCACAGATTATCAAACGCTACGCTTTAAAAGATTGATAAGTCCCGGGATTAGATTATAGTTAATATATATTTCACTGATAGTTTTAGTTGTTCACTTATCACTATCATACCTCATAAGTTACTCGTCCATCCCACTTTTATCCATTATTGGTAAACTGGTCCCATTATCCCCAGTCGGAGCCACTATTCCAAACGGAAAAGGAGCTGCTTTCAAGGTCCGGACCGGGTGGTTTCCCCTTTGTTGTGGCAGCGATTTTCGAGGCCTCAACAAAATTGGCGCTAGAAGGAGGGCCTTGACTGTGAATGGCAAGCAGACCCAAATCGGCAAGTCATTCTAAGAGTAATTCTTGCTCCAAATCTCCTCGTCCTTCTTAATTGCATGCTGGTTCGCCAGCCCATAATCAAGAAGAAGAGGAATCAACTACCACTGCTCAATCCCATCATATCCCAGAACAGCTAAGTCTTGAATCTCCTAAAGTCCAGTCTCTAATCCATAAACTTCAGAGCTTCTTGATCTCACCACAGAAATCTGAGATATCAGAAAGCAGTGCGACTTCGCAGTTCAATCTCACTCACCCTCTCACCAGACTTCAGAGCGAAAAACTCGGTATTGAACCCACCGAATTCCCTTTACCCAAAAGGAAAAAGCCAAAGAAAAATACTGAAGGATCTGATAGTGGAGAACTTTCATCCACATCCTCCATCTCACCTCCTCATCTGTAAAGTCAACCATTTACTCCTCCATTACATATTGTTGTGCACCAGGAATCACAAGCCTTAACATCCCAGCTTGCTCACTCCTCAACTTTATTTCCTGCTCATTCATCTAGAATCCCGACAGTAGTGTCAACCACTGTCGCTAGCATAATGGCAGACCCATGGACTAGGCCGGGTGCAGTCAACACGCCTGGACCATTGCATGATCTAGCAGATGCTCCCGAAAAATGGCTGCCTAAATTCAATCCAGATAACGGAACCCAAGCTGAAGAACATATTAACAATTTTATGTTAGCAGTTAACTTAAAAGGAGTGACAGAGCAAGATGTTGTTGTAAGACTCTTCCCCTATACCTTACAAGGGTCAGCAGGATCCTGGTATTTCTCTTTAACAGCTAGTTCCATTACCAGTTGGAACACATGCCAAGAGCAGTTTCTTACCAAATATGGAGATGATAGGTCTTTGGCTACTCTAATAAATGACCTCTCCAATCTGAGAATAGAGCATAGGGAACCTATAAAGGAATTTAATGCTAGATTCAATAAACTCCTTAACAAAATCCCTACAGATTCCAAACCAAGCAAACAGATTCGCAGCGAATGGTATATTACTGCCCTACCTGCCAACGTAGCTATTTTTGTAGACAGGGCTGGGAAACCTACCTTAGCTGAAAACATGAAGGAAGCACTTGCTGTTGAAAAACGCATAAACGATTTAGAGAAGAAAGCTGCTCTAGAAGACCGAAAAGCTAAAAAAGTCTCTTTTAAAGAAGATTCCAAGAAGAAAACCCCAAAGGACCCCTATGACATGGAAGGTTTACAAAAGGTCCTTAAAACATTGTCTAACGAAATGGTTGATATCAAGAAGCAGGTAGCCAAAACCTCAAACAAAAGACCATTCAGAACTTATAAGAAAACTGAATCAAAGCCGCCCAATGTTATATCTAACACAGATTCAGATCAAGAAGAAGAGGAAGAGGAAACAACTTCACAAACCGATGATGAAGAAGATGTAGCTGAATGCCATGGAATGTGGGATTTTATACTCCCAAGCTCCGATACCGAGAATGAAGAAGAAGCCTTTCCAGTTACTACCAGAAGTAAAAGCACTTCTGAACCTGCTCAGGCAACTTCAAAGAAGAGGAGCACAGGTGTTGCTACAGCAAAGGAAAAAGTCCCCCCTAAAAAATCGCCTGTACTAGCCCCCCAAAACCAGCCTTCAACTTCTAATTCTCCTTCAACATCCAAGACATTAGTAATATCTGATTCAATGGAGTATAACATTGTTGATGACATGAAGAAAACTAAGGCAAATATAACTATGTTTGAGCTTAGCAAATTAAAGCATCAACAAAAATTACTTCTCAAAGAATTAAATGTTGTTCCCTCTACTCCCCTTCCCAGTGCAAGAGCTGCCAACGATTCAGGTCAGCCTCCTGCAGGTATGGTTGAAGCTACCGATTCAGTTCTAATTGGAGATAAGTCAAATTCTCACACTCCACCCTTCCTGCTGACGTATGAGATTTATAATAGAAACCAGCACAACTGTTTAATTGATTCAGGGGCTTCATCTAATATAATGCCAGCTTCAGTTTGCTCTAAGCTGAACATTGAACCCCAGAAGTCTGCCATTCATATAGTGCAGTTAGATAGGACTAAGGTGCAGGTTGTGGGAGAAATTAATTCTGTAACCATCAGGTTGTCAGCCGACCCCAGGATAGTTCAGAGGATTGACATCTTAATTGCCGACATACCTGAATTTTATGGTTTGATTTTAAGCAGAGATTGGTCCGAAAAACTGCATGGGTATATTTCCACAGATTGGTCACATATGTGGCTTCCCTACAAGGGAAAGCCGAATCAAATAAGGATCGATCAGGAGAAGCATATGACCCACACAGTTACTGAATTTGAACAAGAAAACCAACCTGTGGCATTCAACAACAATATTTTGGGGAACTATTCGTCTGAATCATTCTTTGGCAACTTTGTTGCCCAACCATCTCCTTTTTCAGTCAATCATTTTACATCTCAAATTGAAAATTTTTCATAAACTGATAGGTCCAGATGTTTCAATGATGCTGAGAAAACTGTAAATACATTTGATAATACTTCTTTATTCTGGTCTTTATATTTTGATGGCTCTAAGTCCAGCGAAGGCTCAGGAGCAGGTTGCATTTTGGTCAGTCCACAACGAGAAAAGACAATGTTGTCTGGTAGATTAGAATTTGAATGCACTAACAACACAGCCGAATATGAAGCTTTAGTCCAGGGATTATACAAAGCAATCGGCCTTAAAGTGCAATATCTAAAGGTATTCGGCGATTCCGAAATAATTGTTAAACAGGTGAGAAATGCAATTCATTGTCTCTCAAATCACCTCAAGCATTATCAATCGCTAGTGCAAGACCTCACCTCACATTTTTCGGCATTCAACATTTCTTCTATACCCAGGTCACAAAACTCGGCAGCCGACCTACTAGCCAATGTAGCTTCCAAGCTCCTACCTTCGGAAGACTACAGCCCTGATAGATTTTCCGTAGAATTGATTTTCAGGCCTTCAATTCCCGACAATGTCACTAATTGGAGAGTATTTAACCATGATGAGGATATTTTACAATTCTTAACTTCTGAAAAGTCCTATGATAATCAAATCATTGAAGAAGATGAGCATGACTCCCAAATGAAAGAAGCACCTCAAGAAAATGCAATTCCTAAGCCTGTGGTGAAGCTTGAAGACCTTTATGATATCAAAGACAGGTTTAAACCTGTAATTAATGCAAAGCTTCAAAGTTCCACCCTTAGGTTTGAATTAATAAATCTAGGCACAGAAGATGCTCCTCAAAACATCAACTTAGGAATAGGACTTTCCCAAGAAGAAAAAGAAGCATTTATTAAACTATTGAGAAAAAACAAACAGGTCTTTGCTTGGAAATATGATGACCTAAAGACATATGATACATCTATTATCCAGCATACTATCCCTATGCTTCCTGATCAGAAACCAATTCAGCAAAAATTAAGAAAAATACATCCAAATTTGGAGACCCAGATAAAGTCGGAGCTTAATAAGCTTTTGAAAGCCAAAATTATCTTTCTGGTCCGACATTCAAATTGGGTTTCTAATATGGTGCCAGTCAGGAAAAAGAATGGCGACATTCGAATCTGTATTGATTTCAGGAACCTCAATAAAGCATGCTTGAAAGATAATTTCCCTTTACCTACTATGGAGCAAATTCTTCAATCAGTAGCAGGTTCTGAATTGATGTCCTTTCTTGATGGATTCTCCGGATACAACTAAGTTTTGGTTCATCCTGATGACCAACTTAAAACCACATTCAGAACAAAATGGGGAACTTATGCATATCAGAAAATGCCTTTTGGACTCATAAATGCAGGAGCGACATTCCAGAGAGCCATGGATATAGCTTTCAAAGGGTTGATTAATCGATCAGTAGTCGTCTATCTAGACGATATTACTGTATATTCTAAAAAGAGATATAATCATTTGCATGACTTAAATCAAATCTTTCAGCGATGCAAAAGATATGGTATTTCTCTAAACCCAAAGAAGTCTTTCTTTGCTCTTGATCAAGGAAAACTCTTAGGCTTTATAGTATCCAAAGATGGCATCTATATTGATCCTGATCGGATTAAGGAAATTTCCGAAATCCCTTTCCCACACAATAAAAAATCAATGCAGTCATTTTTGGGTCAGATTAATTTTGTCAAACGATTTGTTCCAGATTTCTCTCAAATTGTATTACCACTTCAGATAATGATCAAGAAGAATTCAGTCTTCAAGTGGGGATCAGAAGAAAAGCAAGCTTTTGATGTTATCAAGCAATCAATAATCAATGCCCCAGCCTTGAATACTCCAAATTTTTCTAATCATTTTACATTATATACCGTTGCGTCCGATGTATCATATGCTGCAGTTCTCACGCAGCTAAACGCTCACAACTTGGAAGCACCCATTTCATTTTTTAGCTCAAATCTTCAGGGTGCCGAATTAAATTATTCTGATGTGGAGAAACAAGCCTTTGCTGTGTTCAAAGCAGTTAAACATTACAGGCCCTTTCTTTTGAAAACTCACACGAAAGTAATAGTCCCTTTCCCGGCGGTAAGGCAACTATTAATTCAAAAAGAACTAGGTGAAAAAAGGGCAAATTGGGTCACAGCGCTTCAAGAGTATGACTTAGAAATAAAGCCAGCAAAGATTGTTAGGGGCCAAGGTTTTTGCAGGATATTGGCAAGAGCATCAAACATTCCTGAATCAAGCGATATGGATCAGACTCAATCAATCAATCAGATAAGTGCCACTGATTCCGAATCTCAATATGCAGATTTGATATTTTATTTAAAGAACGGTTATGCTCCTCCAAATTTATCTTACAAAAATAAAAGGGCCATTAGATTGAAAGAAAAGAATTTCACTCTCATTGATGATGTGCTCTTTAGACAAAATTATGATTCTATCCTGTTAAGATGTCTTGAGAAACCTGAAGCTCAAAAGGTTTTACAGGAACTACATGATGGGCCAGCGGGAGGACATTTTGGGGCGGACACGACAGCCCACAAAGTTATTCATGCTAGATATTATTGGCCCACTGTATTTAGAGATTGCCATGAGTATGTAAGGAAATGCCTTAATTGCCAAACATCTAGTGGAAGACAACGGAAATCAGCTTTCCCTCTGCAACCTGTCAACATTGAACAGCCATTTGAACAATGGGGATTAGATATCATCGGGGAAATTACTCCACCATCCTCCAAACAACATAGGTATATCCTCACTGCTACCGATTATTTTACTAAATGGGTAGAGGCTATTTCTTTGAAAGCAGCGAATTCAGAGGCAATCATCGAGTTCATAGACCAATTCATCATTACCAGGTTTGGTGTTCCAAACGCTCTCGTTTTTTATAATGCTTCCTATTTCTCAGGAAATGCTATGTATGATTTTGCTATTAAGAGAGGGTTTAAACTGAAATATTCTGCTAATTATTATCCCCAAGGAAATGGTTTAGCCGAATCTACTAATAAGAATCTCATCAAAATCATTAAGCGAACTGTTGAACAAAATCATAGAAACTGGCACAAATCTTTAGTATTTGCATTATGGGCTGATAGAATAACACAAAAGGCTTCTATAGGAACCTCTCCTTTCAATCTTGTGTATGGGAAAGAAGCCGTATTACCTACGAATCTGGTTCTTCCATCTTTAGCCCTAGTACAATACATTGAAGAGACTCCTTCTTCTTCTATCCAACTTAGACATGACCAAATTCTTAAATTAGAAGAAGAAAGGGAAAAAGCTAGAATCACTCATGCCAAACATCAACAAATCATCAAAGCATCCTTTGACTCAGCAACATCCGGTTCCAAACAGCTTCAAGTTGGTGACTTAGTTCTCAAATGGGACAAGGCCCATGAAGATAAAGGTAAGCATACCAAATTTCAGAAAATGTGGCTTGGACCATTTCAGATCTGTGAGAAGATAGGCCATTCAACTTTTATATTGCAAGATTTATCAGGGTTGAGAGATTCTCTCCCTGTTAATGGCCTGATCCTCAAGAAATTCTTTAATTGAGAAGGTGATCCCTTCTCCTCTTTGTAGATTTGTGTAGTTTGTAGGATCGATAGGAAATAAAAACTGTAGAGTATCTCCATTGACCTATAGCTTGGTTTGAAAAAGTTGTCTCACAAAATAATACAAATATTTTCTTTTAGATAATAGAACCCTCAACCAAAAGGAATAATTTCTAGGGAACTAGATATCTGTTTGTTCTGAAATCACCACCTAACGTTTTGAAGACTCTTCTCGAAAGGTTAAGGTTCTGTAAATCATTCTCAGTTTTCAAAAACTGGTCTCCTAAGGTTATTCATTTTAAGATATAAACTAACCCATTTTCAGCATCTTCAAACTCTTCACCTGTCATCCATTTGCTCTTAAGGAGAAAATTGTTTACCCCATTCACTAAAGTTTATGGTTACTCAGAGTGTAATTCTAAAATATAGAAGATTAAAGATAAGAGGTCTTATTACAAGCCTGCTTACCATGTTCATAGGAAAGTAGTTTGACTGACATTACCAATACTGCCTATCATAACGGGGTAATGGCTTGAAATTTCAAGACAAGAGGTCTCATCACGAGCCGGCTTGTTCAGTTAAATTATTACCAGTGAATGGCATTGTCAATAGTTGGCCACCAAACGAGGATAATGGCTTTTTATCTTATCAATGACAAACAATGAAAAAACAGATAAAAAAAATAAAATATGGCAACATATTTTAGTTTCATTCTGTTAACTACAATCTTATGTGAATGGAAAAGTGAATAATACTATGGTTAAAAGGTATCCCTGTCGAAACTATAAACGTTTGCTGGCAACAGAGGCTCTACCTATGACAGAGGGGTTAATTATAAAAAGCTGATTTGGGAAAGTTTTTGTTTTATCATTATAAACCAATAAAGGCCTATTTTAAGACTTAGAATGTATTTATTTTTCTCGAAACCAAAAGGATAGAAGTTAACAGAATTTACTTGGTTCAGAACACGCGAATATCCAGTTAAATTAGAAGTTTTTCCCTTCTGATTGAGTTTCTAGTTTTGAAAAGCTTAAGTGTTTGAATTACTTTCAGAGATAACTGGTTCTTCCAGCAAATCACCAATTGTTGTGCCCTACAACAACCCCCCATTTCATATCATTCTTATTTTTCAAAAATTAACATATGGAATGGGTCCCTTTTAAAATTTTGGCATCAATGCTTGCATGTTCGAAAAAGGCCGCATAATCAAATGAGCTTTCATGTACTTGAGCCTTTTTGGGACATTAATGTTTCAAATAATAAACAATTTTTATTATTGCGATAAAACGATCGCATGATTGTGTATCACAACAACATGAGAGATGCATTCAAAAGGAATTTTGGTTTCCGCCGATGCGATATTGCTATCAGCGATCGGCAATGTTACATACACACCAAGTAAAGGCACCTAACTCATGCCCCGACGCGACGCTATATCGGCGATACCTCATGTGAAACCGCTTTGTGATGTAAATCCCGACCCGATGCGATATCGCTATCGCCCGTCGGCAGAATTCCGCGCACTTCAGTAAGGCACTCGGTTCCTACCCCCGATGCGATATCGCTTATCGGCTATCGGCGCGATCTTTCGGTAATAATTGTGCAGCACCTATTCCCCGAAGCGATGCGATATCGCTCATCGGTGGTCGGCAGTCTTAAAAGCCATCACTTAAAAGCTTTAATTTTATATTCATATCCGGTTGACAAAGCGCGAATCCCAAAATGCCGTTAATACAAGGGATAAGGTAATGCGTGTGTATTTAAAAGATTTTGCCCCTTCAATTAATGAACACCTGCGTTTAACCACCAGAATATCTGTTGCACGCTTAAGTGAGTCATTCACCCGGATAACGGTATAATTATCACATTTAATGGGTAGTAGGCCTAAAATCACCATTAATGCATCTGCAATATCCTCTCAGCGATTGGATCCGCAGCCACTTTTGAAAATTAATCTTGGCACGCTTCAAATGATATATCTATCTCACTGTGTAGCGTCATTATTATTATGTTGTTACGATTTCTCTTGCAATTGTGTAGAATTCGTCTTTTGAGAGAAACTTAAGCATGATGGGGAAAAAATCCAAGAGGGCTACGGGCTCTACTGTTACACCTGTAGCAGGTCAAGCTGCCGCAAATAGTAAGAAAGGCCTCGTTTTAGACACTACATGTACTGGTCTTAACAAGACTACATGGCAGGGCACATATAGTTTACTAGAGGCCGAACAACCGCAAGTTTCAGTGACAGTGGCTACTGCGGACCCACTAAAAAAGTCTGACGCAACTCTCAAGGAGTTGGCCGATTCCTTTCTTCACAGAATAGCTGCTAGAGAGCAAGTCCTTCCCTACACTGATGTAGTGCGATGGGCAATTGAGGAAATTCAAATCACTGACAGAATGTTCCACACAAGAGACGGACGGATTTTCGGGTCATTCAAGCCAAAGCACCTGAGGGAAATGTATCATTTGCTTGAGCCAGAGAAAATCTACAACAAAGACTTTGTGGAGAAGTTTGCAGCTGAAAATGATGTACCATCTGAGCCCATTCGGGATTGGAGGCAGAACCCGGCCAAACACAAGCACGAAAGCTTGGGTAAGTACTCCGTCGATTCCTTGGCTTCTCCCTATTGCTATGCGAGAATTATGATGTGTAGTCTATGGGGATTACATGATTCTACCAATTTCGATATAGAAATGGTTCCCCTAATGGAGACTGAAAAGCAGAGGATTGATCAGAACGCAATCCAAAAGCAGAAAGAATTAACAGAGGCATTGGCACAATTGAAAGAAGCAAACGAGCTAGTGACAAAGTCAAAGGATGAGCAGATTGCTCAACTATTAGCACAGCTCGAAGATATCAAGGGCACTAAGAAAGTCGAGGATTTCAGAGCAGAGGCAGCTCAAATAAATAATGCATTAATCTCTCAGGTTAGACTCTTGTGCCAACAATTAACTGAGGCTGAGCCATTATGTGAAGTATCTACAGCAGTATGTCAGCAAATTGAAAAAGCCAGAAATGAGCTAGATCAGACCGAAGAAACCATAACTTCATATCTTGATTGGCAAGATACTGATATGGGGAAAGAAGCAAAATTGCCTAGGATCTATGAGCCATTCAAAGACATACTCTTCACGGAATGGAACACTCAGATGGTGAAAGCGGAAAGGGCAGCTTCAAGGTGTAAAATGATTGCCAACAATATGATTGATTTGGTCAACAATACTATTGGGCCAACATGATCTCTCAGTGTACACCTGGAAGCATAACCACGGCGAACATAATTGAACAAACAAATTATCATGGACTGGAGGAAAGGAGAAAGTTAATCGCTGGAGTAAATACTTTAACCTCCGATGCATATTGGCACTTTCTAATCAAGCCGCACACTCAAAGGTCGGCTCTTAAGTGTTTAACAGATGCTCTCAAGTGCCTAATCCCCGACATTCAGGATGCCACATATGATGCCCAGCTCACGTCGCGTTTCAACACTCCACCGGAAGTACAGCCAATGCTTGCGATATGTCAGTTGAGGTTTAAAGGCAAAGAGCCCACCGAATGAAGCATTGATGCCGACTGCCAGATCGCCAAGAAAGATGGAGAAATATTTATTGATGCCAATTTCATAGTTGTTCAGTTTTTCTTACATATTTAGATTAGATTAGTATTTATAGACCCTTTCATTGTTTTGGAAAGGGTCGTAAAATTTTGTAATAGACTTAAAGGCTGAAGTTTGCACTACTGTGCTTCAGCCTATATTCTTTTGTGAAACTCGACCAATAGTCCTTTATTTAACGAGAAGGCTGTTTTATGCATTTGTGCATTATTGTCTCTTGTTTGGAATGCTTTCTGGTTTGAAGGAAGGACTGCGACATAGCGATTTATATAATGGATTGTTGAGCAGCTTACATGGTACTTTTATCTGCATCTATCCTCTTTCTTTTCATATGAATTGCTGTGTTATTATCTTTTGCTATTGTTGAATACATGTATGTGCTGTAACAGTAAATCTTCATTTCATTCCACTATTGGATGTTTTGTGATATGCCTTCTTTTAATCATGCATGTAGCAATGATATGAATGACAATGTGTAGTAATTCGCTATTATCGCGCTGCATAACTAATTATGCAGAGCAATCTTAAATGGTTTAAACATCTATGCTTTAGTGTTAGAGTCATCTATATGCCTGCCTTTAAGCACAGATTATCAAACGCTATGCTTTAAAAGATTGATAAGTCCCAGGATTAGATTATAGTTAATATATATTTCGCTGATAGTTTTATTTGTTCACTTATCACTATCATACCTCATAAGTTACTCGTCCATCCCACTTTTATCCATTATTGGGAAACTGGTCCCATTATCCCCAGTCGGAGCCACTATTCCAAACGGAAAAGGAGCTACTTTCAAGGTCCGGACCGGGTGGTTTCCCCTTTGTTGTGGCAGCGATTTTCGTGGCCTCAACAGGACTGTACAGATTGTAGGCAATTCCTGGCATGAGGGCTCAGGTGGATTTCTTATAGTGGCTGGTTGACAGATGGAGCATACAGGACCAGTGCTTCTTCATTGGCGGCCACCAGCTCGAAATCGAGTCGGCGGACATTTATTTCTTGACTGGTTTGCCTAAGAGAGGCGAAGACTTGACTCTGCATGGGGCTAGTCCAGGTGGCCAGTCTGTCGATAGCGTCTGGATAGAGTACTGCAACAGCCAGGTTAGAGACAAAGGGATAGACATAAAGATGATATCATGTCCAGAGCTCATGGTGATTGCATTCACTGTCACCAGACTTTGCGGAGCTGCCGCATTACATATTTCCACCGGATCCCAGATGCGTATGGCAGTTGATTGCTTTCGAGGCACCATCTTCAACTGTTGTGATGCCATGTTGGCCAATGTGAAATGCCAACTGACCAGGGCCAAAAACGGACGACTAAATACCTTTGGTTATGGGGCTTTGGTCGTGAGTTTTGGCCTGGAGAAGGTTTCTATGTTGATCCCACAGCACCTTACTGTTGGAGCTGGGCTTCCTCGAGAGCCCAAACTGATGTGATGGGTCGCAGTCATGGCCCGTCACCCGGACGAGAGGACAGAGGTTGCTCACTTCAAACCTGAGTATTTCCAATGGTTGGAAAACCAGGTCTTTTCCATTCAGTATTTCCCTTACGCTGGGATAGATTTTCGTGGTGACCTAGACATGGTTCTTCCACCAGGAGAGCAGTGGGACGAGTCAGGTAAAATCCTTTTCAACATTTTTCCTATTTTAATTTTTTTTATTTTTCCATCGTCTCAAAACTGATAGTAAAAATTTTAAAATGCAAATGTGGGTCCACGGCAACTAGCCACTCTCTGGCCTTTCGAGAGGAGGCAACCAATTGCACGCGCGCCAGCCCCACAGGACGAATCAGCAGAGGTTTTGGCTGAGTTGGAGGGTCATCTTGAGCGCTTGACAGGAGATATTCCTGATACCACTATAGATGACATTCCTCGTCGACTTCAGCGCTATGTGATTGGAATCCCCGGACCTTTTAGGAGGTTCCTTTGCAAGGTGGCTCGTGCAGTGGTTTCTTATAGAGATCATCACCAGTGATAGGATGATCGCCTATTGTGGGCACATGTGACATTTTTGTTTTTTGTACTTATCATTTTTGCCGATCATCAGGTGTTTTTCAACCTATGATCGAGGATGATGTATTTTTTGACACACTCCTATATATATATATATATATATATATATATATATATATATATATATATATATATATATATATATATATATATATATATATATATCACTATTACCGGCTTATCTTGTTGATCATGTTATGGAATGATTTTAAATTTACATGTATGATTATTGCAAATGTCTATTTAACATTCAAGGAGCAATTGCATCTGCTAATGTATTTAAAGATCTCGGAATATGCTGATATTCAATGTAATAAAATTCACGTTCCAAGAGATGCACTCTCAAAAATAATCTTAATAATGCTGGATTTCTAATGGCATACACTCTATTAAGCTATAATACAACGAGTTCAGAATCTAACCTCACTATCAAACTCTGAATCCCAAATGAAATAGATTTAGACAATAACTCAATCACTGCACTATACTCGACAATGTTGTTTGTTGTTTGACCGAGGCTTACCCCATGCATAGATACTAACTCATCAGAGGGCGAATAGATAACCCAAGCTATGGAAGAGATGTTCCATGTATTACGACAAGCACCATCAGCGAAACCAATGTATGTTTGGAGAGGCAACGACATCTGCAATATCAAGAGTAAAACCAAGATAAGAAGGAATAATGACGAAAAAACAGTCTCTAAGCTAAGCACACTGTTTAAACTAAAACACACTAGCTAGAAAGAAAAACTATCCTAACTAAAAATCTCCATACCTATTCTTTTAAGCATAATACCTCTTTAAGTAAAGGCCATTTCTGGGTTTACCCAAAGAGTCCCCATCAAAGTCTACCAATTCATAAGCCCCTTTGGCTAGCTTTCGCTTGACAACATAGGGACCATGCCACATAAGAACGAATTTTCCAGTGCCTAATTTATCATTAGCTTGATCATAAACTAAGACTAGATCCCCTTCCGAAAAATTTCGAGGGGTCACATTTCGATCATACTGAGCTTTCATCCGTTTTGCGTGAGTCTCGATCGCCAATGCAGCATCACGTCGATTCTCATCTAATTGAGCCAAGTATAACAAACGCTTTTCCTCTTCGGAAGTTGCTCGAAGTAACTCGATGGCCATTTGCAGTGACAAGATTTCGCATCCAATGGCTAACACGGCTTCCAAACCATAGACTAGTTGGAAAAGAGTGAACTCTCTTGATGTTTTTACTGAAGTTCCGTATGCCCAAAGCGCTGAAAATAGCATGTTGTGCCAATTCGACCAATGAATCCCAATGATTCGTCGGATCATGATAACTAAAACTTTGTTGATGGACTCAACCAGACCATTCGCTTGTGGATAATAAGGGGTTGAACTATCGTGACGTAAACCAAGCTGGCCTGTAAGTTCGGTCATCATAACGTTTCAAAAATGATGCCCATGATTTGTGATTATCGCTTGTGGGACACCAAACCTAGCAATTATATGATTGAACATGAAAATTGCAGTTGTCTTGCCGTCTGCCTCGAATGTAGGTATCGCCTCGGCCCACTTAGTAAAATAATCTACTACAAGGATGATATACGCATGCCCCCCGGCCGAGTGAGGGTTACATGTAATAAAATCGATACCCCATTTGGCAAAAGGACCAACGACAATTATAGGGTGGAGAGGAGTAGGTGGAGCATGCATCTTACGATCAAAAATCTGGTAATTGTGGCTTTTTCGGACCGCCGTAATACAATCTTTAAATAAAGACGGCTAGAAGTAGCTAGTGCGCAATATCTTTTGGGTTGTGGCATACCCAGACATATGATCGCCACACGCTCCAGAGTGGCAGTCATTTAGAACCCTTTCAGCTTCCTCGTGAGTTAAGAAATGTTGAAAAACAGAGTTAGCCCCACGGCGATAAAGAGTATCTCCAATAATCCTGAATTGTTGGGACTGGAATCGAATTTTCCGACGTTCTGACTTTGAAATTTCTGGCCGAAAGGATTGGGTCTGGAGATAAACGATGATATCCCCATACCACAGATCTAAAGTGCTGATTAGAAACAAGGATTCATCCACAATGGACTCCTCCACCACAGTTTCCGTGTCAGCACGCGGGAAGTCACACATTAACTCCGCAAAAACTAAAGATTTCTTAGACTTAGATTTCTCAAATTCCAAGTCGAACTCTTGCAGGATAACGATCCATTTAGACTACTTGCCCCCTAGAAATTGCTTGGTCAAAATGTAGATCATAGGGTTGAAATCCGAAATTACCGTAGTTTTACGTAGTAGAATGTAGTGACGAAAACGTTGGACAGCTTGGACAGCTGCCAATGCCAATTTCTCCACATGTGAGTATTTTAGCTCAGTTGGATTTAACGTTTGACTAAGGTAATATATCACATGTTCAGTTCCTGATTCATCTTCCTGAACTAAGACCATTCCAATGGTGGAATGAGAGGTGGCGAGATACAAGAAGTAATCCTGGTTGTAGTTGGGAGGATGCAACAATGGTGCATGGGTCAACGCGTGTTTGAGTGCATCAAAAGATTTCTGAGCTATCTCATCCCAATAGAATGGAGTGTTTTGCTTCAACAACCGGGTAAAATCCTTTGTAACCTCGGCGTAGTTAGGAATGAATCGTCGTAAAAAATTTGCTTTCCCCTGCAAATTTTGGAGTTGGCGAAGGCTCGAAGGAGGAGGCAATTTGATGATAGCTTCGACCTTTGAGGGATCAACGCGAATGCCGGCTTTCGAAACTACAAATCCCAACAATCGACCCGTTTCTATATAGAATACACATTTGTGTGGGTTCAACCGAATATGATAATGCCTACACCTCATAAAGATTGCTCATAAATGGACGAGGTGATCAGCTCGATGTAATGAATGAGCAGGAAAATCATCGAGATACAGTTGCACAATGTGTTTGATGTCATGAAACGCATAAGACATCGCCCTTTGAAAAGTTGCTTCGACATTCTTAAGCCCAAAAGGTAATTTGCAATAAGAACATGTCCCCCATGGACAAATGAAAGCCGTTTTTGGTTGATCGGCAGGTAGAATGTTGATTTGATTGTATCCGGAAAAACCGTCCATAAAGGAGAATATTTCGCTGCCGGCACAATCATCAATGATTTGATCAATATAGGGGGTTGGGTAATTGTCTTTTGGACAGGCTCGATTAATGTCCCTATAGTCGATGCATATTCTTATTGTTCCCTGCTTTTTGTTAACCGGAACAATATTTGATACCCAATCCGTTAACGGGATCAGATAAATGAAACCTACTTTCAACAGTTTTTCAACTTCTGCTTTAATTGCAGCAGCTTTTCATGGGTGACTCTGACGTAAACGTTGTCGGACGAGTTTAGCATCCGGGTAAGTCTTGATCTCATGAAGAACAATCGCGGGATCAATTCTTGGCATTTCCTCATAGGACCAGGCAAACACGTCGCATAATTCTTGAAATAGGGCCTTATATATTTGAATTTCGTCATCTGTACACGAGGCACCTATATGAATGTTCTCAACAATTCCCGGCTTAACCGAAATGTCAATAGGAAAAGTTTGAGAGATGTTTCCCAAATTTAACTCTGAATCGGGATGTTTCATTGGATTCTGAGGTTCCTTGACATATTCAGTTGTAAAAATTGATGAGAAATCATTTTCAAAACGATCGTCCTCAGGTAAAAACGAAGATCTGTGATGGAGATCTTCCCATGGTAAATCATCTATACATAGGATTTCACGAATTTGCTCATCAGAGTGAGCAAGTTCAGAAAATGTAGTTAAATCTGAGGTTGACGTGAAAAGTGATTCCTCACAGACCACATTCATTAAGTCATTTTTGGTTGAACACAGGTTGGCAAAAGACTGCATGGCTTCATAGGCAATTTCATATGGACTCAAAGGCATGGAATTGCCAAATGAGTCTATCTCAGATTCAGAAGGGGCAATCCAAGGATCATCATAAATAATGGTGTCTGATGTAATCATATGAATGGTTGCAAATGAAGATGATTCGTTGATTGGAGGAAAAGGAAAATTTCCCAGTAAACCGGCATCTTTAACTAATCCTACTCCAACATCCTTATATGGGATAGTCGTTTTACCAACATGCTGAATACTCTCCGAAGAGGCTGGGTCAAATGAAAAGTAAGCCAGCTGGTCTATTGTTACGATCTTCCCATTGTGTGGAAACTTTATTACTCGAAAGACCGATGAAATGACCGCTGTCATAGCGTAAGACCAACTTCGACCCAAGAGAAGGTTGTAGTCTAGAGGGGCATCAACCACCTCCACATCTAGACTAACGGTTTTTCCTTCAACCCCTATAGGTAAATCCTGTAGAATGCCAAAAGGATGAAACCCACGGCCATCAAAGGCCTTTAGAATCGTCGGGGATTGATTTAGTGAAGGAGAACCAAGCGATCTCCAACACTGTATCGACATAATACACGTTGAGGTTCCCTCATCAATTACAGTCTGATGAATAGGCCTGTTTTTGACTATCACTGGAATCTGGAAAGCCATTTGATGAGGCAAATGGGGTGTACTATTTTCTAGATCGAAAATTATTAGGTTCGGGTCTTGAACATCAATAGCTCCTATAGTCGACAAAAGTGATTTACGTTGTGCTAGGCATGATTTCAGCACTTCCAAAGCCGACATTGCTGAAGGTGAAACAGCTAAATCCTTAACAATGTTATAATTCTGAGCCGCTCTCGCATGTGGATTGAAAGCTGAATTTCGAAGTATACCCTTGGCGGGCGGTTTGATTACCAAGTCTGGATTAGGTTTCTCGATCTGTAGTGGATCGGAACCGGGAGCTGAGGTTGATGGATTAGAATGGGAAGATTCTACTTCTTTACCATCAACAGGACTCTTACTACCATAATCTTGCGATCGAGTCGCAATCCTAACATGGGACATCATCAATATGGGTTCTTCATTGGCACCCGAGGATGAACCTATCATCTTACTGTCTTGAGCCGGAAAAGGATCCTTCAAAACAGCAGGAGTTTGGGAACCCTTGACAATCTTCGCAACCTCTGCACGATGAGGGCAGTCTCTTGTAAAATGTTCATCGTCACAAATGAGACAAGGATAACGAGGTTTGCGCTTTTCGTCATTGGATTCCACCTTTTCAGGTTTCTCCTTTGAACTTTTGTCCGTTTTGTTCTTCTTCTTTCCTTTCTTCTTCCCACCGGATTTTGATTTGGCTGTAGATGATTCTACAATGTGAATATCGGTGGAAATCTCTGCAGAAGAATCTCCTGTTGGGGAATCAGGCAAGGTTATGATAGGGGAAGAATTCTTGGAAGACTTCTTCTTACTTTTAGTGTTAACCGTGCCAATCATACCATCAGCGGCATGAGATCCCGAAGGAGCTGCAGCGATTTGATTTTGCTTGGGAAGATCGAGGATTTTTTCATGTAACGTACCTGACTGAGTATAGACCAAGTCAAGGTACTGTGCTTGAGCAATGACTTGCTCCTCAGTAACCACTCCAACTTTAGCAACATCTTCAGTGATCTTTGGCAACAAAGATTTTACAAACCACTCAGCCAAGATCTGATCCAGAATAAATACCTTCACTAAACGACGTCGACGTCTCCACTCATGAATATGATATGAAATGTACGTGGATGTCGATTGTTTTAGCGAAGTTAACAATTCCGTGCCATTGTCATATCGGACTGGCAACTGAAAATGAGATAAAAACGAGGTAGCTAACTGACTAAAATTATAAAAAGTGCCTCGCGGTAACTCAATGTACCACTTGGCCGCGAGACCAATTAGAGTGCGCTGGAAAAGTCTAAGATGGATTGAATCATATGTGATGGAGTTAGACGCACACCAGAGGTGGTAAGTCATCACATGGTTCAACGGGTCCTCTCCTGATTTACCTTTGAACTTGCGAATGTCACTGGGCAACTTATTCGGCATTGGTGGCCAAAACGGAAGATAATTAATGGGATCGTTCGTTAGGTGCGACAAGTCAGGCAAGTCCAAAGTTGCTATAAACGGTAACTGTTTATTAGGATCCCTAAAACTCTGGGTCATGAGACCAGCCCCAGGAGGAGGATATCCAGGATAACTAGGAATAGGAATCGCGTTCGGGATATTGTATCCTCCTGGAAAACCAAGATTAACCGGACCGTACGGGGGTTGTTGAGGTTGTTGATAAGTGTACCCAAGATACGGTTGATACTGATAAACTGGCTGCTGGACAGCAGGACCGAATTGGTACTGTCCCTGGTACGGTTGATAGGTGAATTGTGGTTGACTTGTGACAACCATACTTAAACCAGGTTGTCCTACAGGCATCTGAACCGAAGTTTGAATCATAGATCCAGACAGTGGTAAAGATGTCTGAGGAGTAGATACAGGAACAGTAGAAACCGGAGCTGTTGATACTCCAGAAGTAGGTGGGGTAGATTGAACAGATGTAGCGGCAGTTGTAGCAATCGTTTGAGGCGGAGTACGAGGTGTACTGGGCCCAGGCTGAGAAACTACCAAAGGTACAGAAGTTTGAATGTTAGACTGGACTGGTTGCTAGGGTGTACCAGAAACTAGGGGTTGTCCAGTTTGAGATGACAACTATACACTTGGCTGCAACACCTGTTGGGTTTGTGATGGATCCCACACTATATTCATTCCGAGGTACTGACCCATAACAGGTTGAGAATACTAAGGACCATAACCGGGTTGAGGGTAGGATTGATAATTGAAAGGTACATTTCCCGTTCCTTGAACATACGTTTGACCTTGGGGTGGTTGGAAACCTTGGTTCGAGTATTGACCTTGGGGTTGATACCCTTGAGGCACATACTGATACTGGGGTTGACCTTGAGGTATAAATTGATACTGGGGTTGACCTTGGGGTACATATTGAGTCTGGGGTTGACCTTGAGGAACATATTACCCCATAGGTATGTATTGTCCTTGAGGTTGCTCCCGAAATGCAAATTGTGTACCTTGAGGTTGCCCCCCAGGCGTTAATTGACGCTGCCCCCCAGGTGGTAACTGGCCACCTTGAGGTTGAGGATTGGGAATAGAACCTGACATCATAAGAATGTCTTCTACTCTTAACGACTTTGTACCATTGCTTCCAGTTAATAACTCTTGCTCAATGGGTTGAGGAGATGCTCCCAAAAAAGTACCAGAAATAGACTGATACCCAGAGGGAACAGATGGATCGCCATACAAAAAAGATTCGGGCAATTGAGTAAACATGGACAACTGTCCTGACATATTTACGGGAGTATAAACCTCTAGGTGTTGAGTGACAAGGAGCACGAGGTGGTGAAAAACTTAACCCTGAGTTTTCTAAATAATTAGTTAAAGAAAGATACCAAGAGCTACTCCTAGGTGGACTGTAAAAAATTGATTCACGCTCCCTTAGTTCAATGATAGGTTGATTTTCAGGGATAGGGATGCCTACTTCTTCTTCTTCCAGAGCAAGTTCTTCAATAGATAAGTCCAGAAGGAAGATCTTGAGTGATTACTCTTTCTACCCTAGGTGAACCAGGACCACTAAAAGTTGGAGAAACAAACCCCGATGTTGGAGTAGCAGCAAATTCACTTTCAGGCTCATATATTTTGGGTTCTTCACCTATATCACTAGTAGATGAAAAGCTACCAGCGATTTCGGAGACAGACATTGACTGTGGATTATATCCTGCTACTAGCGTTTGAAAATCAGGATGTACTATCAAAGAAGGTTCTCCTTCTTCCGGTGACCCAACTCTACTGTCTCTAGGAGTTACGAGGACTTTTAAGCCTTCAAGTTGGCTTGGTACTTCCTCAGGAGGTTGGCCCCGAAGTATATGGGACTTCCTCAGTAACTCAGCCACGTTTATAATCTCAGGAGACTGGCCCCGAAGTCTACGAGACTGTCTTGGTAATTCAGCCACAGTTAAATACTTTTAACTACTTCACACGCAAACAAAGTAAAATCTCAATAAAAAGCAACTAAGGTCTCTAAAGAACCAAACAAATTTGAATTACACGCCTAAAGAATCTGGGAGATCAAACACACAAAAACAGTAACTTTCCAGACCGAAAACACTAGTTGGTGATGAAATCCAACGTCGCAGAGTTCAGTACAGAAATGGCGGTTGGAACAGTTACCCCGGCAGCCTGCTTAATGAATAGACTGGCACAAGTTCCTCACTTAACCGTCTCGAGTGAAGTGAACCCCCCAGAAAATCCAAGTGAGTCTAGCCGACGTCTGCTCCAGGTACAGTGGGATCTTCCCACCACTGTCACCTCAGGAAGAGTCCTAAAGGATATGGCCACTAAGGTTACCAACTGAGACAAATACACCTGGGGAAACAATCTACGATTCGATATGCACGCAAGGGAAAAGTAGCAAGCTCAATCCCCTTGAAGGCTCTTTGACATAATCCAAGGTTTACCAACAAGTGACCCCAGGCTCCTCGACAATGGTTAATCCAAGGTTTACTGTTTTTAATACGTGAATATCTGGCGTCGTTCCCAATGAGGAAGGATTGATTCCCACACTGGTTCGGACACGATCTCGTGCTTCTCCTTTAAGAGGAGCTTTCCCAGAGCATAAATGCAACAATTGGATTTCTTCCCTACCACAAGATACAGCTACTTGTTTGTTTTTACTGTCTTGGAGAGTTAATTACTCTCCTACTCCAAGACACTATCCTAAGCTAAGTTGGTGTATCAGAGCCCTAGAAATAAAAATGTTACTAGGTGAATTTTACTTTAAGCGTTAATTTTAGTGGTTTTTGATTAAGTCCAAAGGTGCGGAGATGAAAATCGTGGTATGTAGACTCGACTCAAAATCACTAAAAATGCACCTAAGATGATCTAAACAATCTTTTTCTCTTCGATGAACTTCTAAACTAAGAAGGAGATTGAGAATGCAAAAACTTTGTAAACACAAATCTTTCTCAATTAAACAAATTAAAAGAAGAGCTTTTCCTTTCCAAAGCACTCAAAACGAGACAACTAATTATTTCACAAAAATTTACCTTTTTCGTTTCAAAGCACTCAATCACTACAAAAGACAAACTTTTTCAAAAGAGATTTTTCATTTTTTTTGCAAAACACTCAAAACTAATGAAAATGACTAACTTTGAGATCTACAAATTATAAAAACCTATTTGAAGTCAAAGCCTACTAAAATTCTTTTTTAAGGATGTTTTACTCAGCTAGATGCAAGCTAAGGACTAATTTATGCAGAATCACAAATCAGTCAAGAACAACCAATTTCATTTTCTTTTTGAATATGAAAATCCAAACTTTCAAATACAAGCTTTTCGAAGTTTTGAAATGAGAAAATACAAAGCAGATTCCTCAACAAGGGGAGATTTCATACATGGTCAGACTCATAAGAAAGCTGGTAGACACTAAGGTGATCTGAAGTCCCTATAGCTTCTAAGTTCAGAGCCACTACACAACCAAAATGAAAACCAAACCCAACAAGCAAAACTCCTAGGAATTTCACCTAAAACCCTAACACTAGTGAAATTAAACCAAGGAAAGTTTTTGACAGGGTACATGCAGGTCTGGGTAATGGCTAAAACCTATAACCAAATTCTAAACTGATACAAAAGAGAAAAAATTAAAATTTCTCAAAATTTTGACAGGGTACGGAGGCAACCTGTTTACACAGGTGCGTTCACGCTCTGTGCACAAAGCAAAAGCGCGTACAGGTACGCACTGTGCTTAACTCAGAGGGTGCATACTTCTCCTAAAACTATGAAAAATAAAAACTAACTCAAAATTAACTAAATCCACCCAATCCCAAAATCATCAAGCCAAAAATAGAAACAAAAATAGAGTTTCTCAGGTCAAAGTATAAACAAGGAAAACAATCAATTCCCCAGTGGAGTCGCCATTTTGTCACACGGAATAAGTCGATCTTGTAGACAAGATAGACCTTCCTAGAATCTAAAGAAGACCTAATGATAAGCAAACCAACCAGACACTATCTTTCTCTAAATATGCTTTAATAAACAATAGCAAACAAGTGTTCTTAGGGCCTACCTTAGGTCCAACGCTAGCTTGTGGATGGCTTCGCTCCTTTGATCCAAATGAGCTCCTCTTCGCGAATCTGCAAACACAAACAAGGAAAACAAATTAAATAGCACCTGAAAAGCCAATTGCATAAAACATATTTAACATGAAAGTCAAGGAGTCCATGAAACAAATAACATAAGATACTTGTTGAGAAAAATGAGTTTGATTGTATTAATTCAAAAGAAGAAGAACCTTACAACCTTTACCTTGACATTGTACAAGCTCCTCCCAGGGTCCAGCAAGAAGTCTCATCTACTTTGACAAGTTTCACTCACCCCCAAATGAAACCAAAAAGGTATGTGATCTCTCCTCTTTAGGCCTAACTAGGAAGTCTTGATTTCACTAGCATTTACGCTAAAAAATGTTCAGCTTCTAACCTCCCCAGCAACCAGCCCAATGCCTATATTTATAGTGCAATGGAGGGAGGTTACTAGGTCCTCCTTCAAAGGGATAAAGCCCTCCTTCAAAGGGATAGCTCCTCTCATCAAGGGATTAGCTCCTTCTCTTTTGGGATGCATGAACCACCTCAGAGCGAACAATCCACGTCAAAATTCCTTCTAGAAACCTCTAGAATTAACCCAAAGTGAGTTTTTAAAGATAAAACTTGTGCCTTTTGACTTTCACAAGGGTCCGCACCTACACTGTTAGGGACAGAGCAGGCAGGTATGCAGCTTTTGTACACAGAAGGTGCGAGACCACAGGTTACCATGAGAGAAAGTGCGGAACCATAGTTACATTGATTTTTAATGTCTTTCTCTCATTTCCAAAGCTTGATTTGAAGAGCTGAGGTCTGATACTTGCTAGGAGGACAGTACAAGTGATGATAGACTCATACTGTCTACAAATAATCATGGTGACGATATTTTTGTGTAACATGGGGTTATATGGATGAATTTTTATTGTGGGTTTAGGCCTTTGTGCTCGGGGCTTAAAGTGAAAGGTCTTTATGTCAGATTTAGAGGAAAAACAGAGGGAACATAGGTAAAGGAGAATAATAAAAGTAGAGGAAAAAGGGGAAAGTGATTGTTTTGGGCTTTCCTTTGAGCACAATCTATCGAACCAAGCTTATCTTTTACCTTCAAAAACCATAGTTATATAGTAGAGCTAACACTGACTCCGTCTAGGGATGGGATCCTCCCTGCAAGATCTCAAGAACTGTAGATCATTACCTTTCCTACGAAATCCAGATTAGCAAAATTTCCTAGTGTTCCATTGGGCATGGAGTCTAATTAATTCTACACTAAAACCTAATACAACAACATATTTACAACATTAAGGCTTGAAGACCTTAAACAACATAAATTTTCAAAAATTGCCCATTAACTGGGCCATCAAAAACTGTCTCTGTGATGAAAAAAGGTCTGGTCCATAGAGCATCAAACTTCCCATGGTTTCCTTTCCTCTCCTTCAGTGCATCCCACTTAAGAACCAAGTCTCCAACTTGAAAATTATCTATCTTTGCTTTCCTGTCAAAAGCTTCCTTGATTCTATTTTGATGTGCTGCAAACTTCTCAACCAGCTGATCCCAGATCCGATGTACTTCTAGCAAGTCAGTAATCCTTCTTATCATGTCATCCTCCTCATTATGTCCTTCCTATAAGAACTTAACCACAGGGAGTGTTAACTGAATTGGGAATATGGCATTAGTGCCATATACCAGCCTAAATGGGGAATTCCCTATGGATTTCTTGGTGATCACCCTGTCAGCCCACAATCCATACTTGAGCTTGGAATCCCAGTTCCTTTTGTTGTCTTCCAATAGCTTTTTAATTATCCTTATCAAACTCTTGTTGGAGGAAACTGCTAGGCCATTACCTTGAGGGTAATATGAGGTGGAATTCACCAACTTAATGCCCATTGTGTCACACATGTCCACCAACTCTTTTGCTCTGAAAGCTACTACTTTATTTGTAATCAATTTATGTGGATAGCAAAACCTGGTGAAGATGTTTTCTGTTAAGAACTTCATGACCACATGGTGATCAACTTTCCTAGTAGGGATGGCCTCAATCCACTTAGTGAAGTAGTCAGTGGCTACTAAGATCCATCTGTGCTGGCCACTGGAATGTGGATTGATTTCTCCTATGAAATCCAAACCCCATTGTTGGAAAGGACCACAAGCTTGAATTCGTTTCATGCGCAAAGACTTCAGCTATCATTTTCCTTCAAACCTATGGCTCCTGTCACAAGATTTAACAAATGAAAAGACATCAAAAAACAAGGTGGGCCAATAATACCCAGCTATGAGGACCTTGTGGGCTGTGGTTTTCTAGTAACGATGCCCTCTATAGATGCTGTAATGAAATTGATGCATGACCTCCATGGATTGTTCTTTGTCCAGACACCTTAAAAGGATTCTAGATGGGTCCCTCCAATACAGAAATTTTTCATGAATGCAATACTTGGCTGCTCTGAGCTTAATAGTCCTAGCTTGGCTTGAACTTAGGCCTGAAGGGACTTCTAGCTTCAGTAAAAATTGAGCTATTGTAGAGTACCACTCACAAGAAGCTAGATTTTCTGCCAATGACTGGTTCTACCCTGGTGCAACTATTTCTTCTATTTATCCATCTTCTGAAATTGTTCTTATAAGACTTATGTCCAGCATCCTACAATTTTCTTCAGTCATTAGTTTGGCAAGGCCCTAACCTTTGAAAAGCTTGGTGGACTTCAGTTCTATGTTGAATTCAATCAGCTTTTCAATCCATTTAGCCCTTCTTCCATCAACATCTAGTTGCGTTAGGACATATTTTACTGAAGTAGAGGGCACATATACCTTGGAGTGCAGAATGTATATTCTAAAAGCTTTCAAGGATTTGATAAGAGCATAGGCTTGTTTTCCTATAATTTCATACCTCAGTTCAGCATCCCTTAAGGGTTTTTTGAAGAATGCCACTGGATGCTCTGAACCTTCATCATCTTTTTGCAACAGAGCTGCTGCAAGGATGTCACTTGAGGTAAATGAAAATATATGGAACCCCTTGCTATAATCTAGGCTAATCAAAGTGGGAGCTTCCATAATGGCTCTTTTTATGGCTTCAAATGATCTTCTCGCTGCATCAGTCCATTTGATTTCTGACCCCTTTTTCAGCATGGAGGTGATGTGTTTTACAAGTTCTGCAAAATTAGGAATAAATCTCCTTACAAAATTTATTTTCTTAGAAAGGACTGGATGTCCTTCTTTGATCTTGGGACAGACAAGGTCTGTATTGCTTTCACTCTTTCTGGGTCAATTTTGACACCTGCAACAGAGACAATGTATTCTAATAGCTTGTTGTCTTCTAAAGCAAACTATGACTTTTTAGGATTGACTGATATCCAAAACCTTTTGCACTTTAGAAACACTTTCTTAAGGTGCTGCAAATGATCTTGATGGTTGCTGGAGTATACTATTATATCATCTAGGTAGACAAGGACAAACTTATCCTTCTCTCCTATGAATGCTATATCCATAGCTCTCTGAAAGGTGGCTCCAACATTCATCGGCCCAAAAGGAATATTGGAATACATAAAAGTGCCCCAAGGGGTGGTGAATGTAGTCTTCTATTGATCATCTGGATGCATAACAACCTGGTTATATCCTGAAAATCCATCCAGGAAAGACATGACTTTGGCTCCTGAGACTTCTTGCAGCAAATGCTCCATTTTGGGTAGAGGATAGTTGTCTTTCTTAGAGCATTTGTTTAAGTTTCTGAAATCAATGCAGAGCCTGATTTATCCACTTTTCTTCCTCACTACTACCAACTTGGCTACCCATTTTGAATATCTTAGAGGAACTATAATTTTGGCTGCCATCAACTTCTTTATTTCCTATTCAATCAAGGGAAGGAGCAAAGGATTTATGGGTCTCAACTTCTGCTTGAAAGGGATGGTGTCTTTTTCCAAGGTGATCTTATCCTGGATGATCTTTTTATCATAAGTTTTATGGTCACTATATTCCTAGGCAAAGACATCAGAAAATTGCTTCATCAAGGTGCAGTATTCAGAACTTTGGGCAGCAACCAAATGGGTGGATAGATTTATATATTTTGGATTATCTAGACTCCCTATGTTATGCTTATGAACTGTAGACTGATCTTCTTTTCGGGAAACCTTATGAGGCACATCATTTTGGTCAAACAATTTCTCTAAAGGCACTAGTCCGTTAGGTATATAATTGTTGGGCAACTAAACAATGTTGTTTTGGCCAATTTTGTTCTTTAGCTGGGATTGGGGACTTTCATCCAAGGTTTCATGCTCATGATCAATTTGCATTTCAGAGAATTCATCAATGACTTGAAAAAACCTATTCACTTCATCATCATCCTCAAAAACTTTCCATTGTTGGACATCATCAGGTAAGGATGGTCTATATTTTATCTGGACTTCATAAACCAACCTTCGGGGCAAGGGAGGGATGAACATGCTAGCAGACATAGTGAGGGAATCAACAAGATGAATTTTGACTCTAGGAATATATGAGATACAAAAACTATCAAAAGTGTCTTTGCGTCCCCATACCTCATCTTTGTATGCTTTCAGCGTCGGGTGCCTTGCTTTGAATGTCTTGTTCACTTGCTAAATGATGAGATCGGCATCTCCAAACAACCTTATGTCTTTGAACTTTGGCAGCATTTAAACCCAATATCGGAGCCGCATGCTCTGCTATATTTTTGGTGACCTGAAAAGTCAGCTTGAAAGATAGATGTATGCTTTCTTGCTTTGGAGATACCAACACCATTCCTTCTCCTACAGTTTCCCTTGAACATGCTCCATCAAAGAACATATCCCAAAACTGATTTCCTTCTTCATCCAGAGCCTGGTCTACTGGTTTCTTGAGCTGCACTAATGCCCTATGGGATTATTCAATTTTGAGAATACATGCTCCAAAATTGGTGTCCACGGTGTAAATGGGATGAATGGTGAGATTCTTCTCATCACTAATGATGTAGGCCAGCTCTGCTTCTCTGTACAATCTCCTGCTCTTTCCTCCAAAAACTGGGACAACGACATAAGATAAGTCATTTTGTAATATTCCACCCAGCCTCTTAATCCACCCTCTGGAAAATAGCATGCCAAACTTAGGGGCACATTTGCTACCACAATATCCATCATCATGCTTTTCATGGGTAGTTGAGTTAGGGTGATAACCAAGTCTTTGATCAATCCCAAACATTTCACCTTTTTTGAATCGAAGGAGAATAGCTCATCGTAAGGTCTGGTAATGTCAAGGCCTAACTCTTCCCTGATAGCTTTAGGCATTAGATTATGGCTGGCACCTGTGTCTAGTAGGTAGTTATGGAGGGTTTTGTCATGAATGGTCAAGGAGACATAAAATGATGGGGAGCTATTATTAGAGGGTTCAGTCATTAGGCTAAGCACAACTGCAGTTTTATCATCTTGTAAATTCACATAGTCGTTGGAGGCTTGTGAGGCTTTTAGCTCGAGGGAATCGAGGATAGGCTTTCAAAAGACCTCACTCTTTGCAAGTTATTTTTGAGGTATAGATATTTTTAACTTCTGGACTTCTGATTCAAAACTTAAAGGGAAAGGGAGCTTGTCAGGGCCTCTGTTGGGTCCCTATAATACTAGTGATTACCCCATTCCTATTGTAGTTATACCCCTTATTTATATTGTTGTGCACCTATTACCCCGATATTGTTATTTCTGTGCCCATAGAATCCCTCTATTGTTATTTTTGTGGCTTTATATTATTATTGTTAGGTCGGCTGGATTATATTGTGACTCCTTAGACTCCTATATATAGAAAGGAGGTTTTGTCATTTTTATCATCCAAGAATTGTTCATTTATGTAATGTAAGGGAGGTTTCCCCCTCGAAGCTGAATTCTAAGGCGTTGATCTATCTTTTCTTGAGCTGGTTTCATAACATTTGGTATCAGAGCTTTGGATTCTAGGGTTTCGCTGCTCCAAACAGGTCATCGTGGCATTTTCGCTATAACTTTTTTTTGTGATGTTTCAGAAGTCGCAAAAAAAACCCATTTGAGAAGAAATTTCGCTGAACCTTGGGTCCGAATTTCAGAGCTTTTCGCGTGATATTTGCGGAGATATGATCTGAGGAAGTTGGTCTTTTTGCAGACTCCTGAATTACATTCAAAACAGGTGACCTGGGGAAAATCGTCATAACTTTCTCTCTGGGTATCGGATTGAAATTTCATAAAAAAGTACAGAAAGAGGACGGACTGTAGTTTCTTGTGTGTGTTTTTCAGATTCAAAGGTTGAAACAGTGACTCGTGGCACGTCGTACAAGTTCGCTCTACTGAACCAGTCTAAAAGCAAGTCACTGTGGGAGATTTCACATAACTCTTCCTTGGAGAATCCAATTTGGCTCAGACTTGTGGCATTGGAAAGAGGACACAGAAGGCTACTACAGGTAGCAATTTCAGAACTGGATGATCCGAAATTACAGAGATACATCAGATTCAATATCAGGCTTCTATAAAGTGAAAAAAGGTGTGTAGTTTTTTTTTATTTTTTGTGTAAGCTTGGTTTAACAGAATTCAAAGGGCATAGTAAAGCATTATTATCGGTAACTGATGCCCCGAGGAAAGAAAATGCAAACACCTAGTAAGGAACCTGAAAGCTCTAGCATGACTCATGAAGAAGAGGAAGAAATGCTACATGATATATCAAAATTACAAGAACAAGTGCAACAAATGTCACGCTCACAAAAGCTAACAGAAGCTAAGATAAGTGGCGTGGAATCTAAGATAAAGGGCATGGAAGCTAAGATGGATGATTCGAAGACAAATTTGAAGAGAGTCATGGCAGATTTGAAGATAGATTTGAAGACAGACATGGAAGAATTGAAGAAGTTGCTACAAGAAATGGTCACTAATGGTGAAAAGGTAGTAAAGGAAACTCATGATGAGAACAAAAGAAATGTTAATCATGATTCCATAGACGCTAATGTTGGATCGAAGAATCACCATATTCCAAAAATCGATATGAGGAAGTTTGATGGCAAGGATCCCGCCACATGGATATTACAGATGGAGCAATTCTTCGATCTCAATAATGTGCAAAACACACAAAAGGTACGTATGGCAACTGTATATTTGGAACCAAATCAGTTTGTATGGTATCAATGGCTTTGCTCTCGTAAACAATTTATCACTTGGGCAATTTTTACGGAAGAATTGATAGCACATTATGAAGATACAAAAAGCAACACTTTTTTTAGCCAATTGATAAGTCTCAAACAAAAGGGTTCAATAATGGAGCACATTGAGGAGTTCCAAAAATTGAACATAAGGGTAAAAGATATTCCAGAGGAGCATAGGATTGATGTGTTCATAGGGTCTTTAAAGGATAATATCCAACATGATGTTCGCCTTTGGGAACCTGATTCATTAGAGAAGGCATTCAGGTTAGCAAGAAAAATGGAAAGCAAAATTATGGCAACCAGGAAGCATACCACTCACAACTATAAAGACGGAAGTGTTGTTGCCCCTAGTCTTCCACAACCTATAAGGTTGACACCACAACAATTGGAAGAAAAAAGAGCAAAAGGGCTTTGTTACAGTTGTGATAGCAAATACACTAAAGGTCATAAGTGTGCTGAGAAGAAATTATTCTACATAGATTGTGAAGAGGAAGAAGAAAAGGAGCAAGAAAGGTCAAAAGAAGAGATATACTCCAGGAACAAAGCCTAGATGAAGAACAAATAAATCCGACCATATCTTGTAATGCATTGGCGGGAATTACCACTCCTCAAACCATCAAGATAGAAGGACAAATCAAGAAGAAAAAGGTAATAGTGTTGATTGATTCAGGAAGCACCCACAATTTTATTCATTGTAGGGTAGCAAAAGAATTGAATTGCTTCCTATATCCAGCACCAGAGTGTCAAGTGATGATTGCAAATGGAGGAACAATAAATTGCTCTGGAAAGTGCCATAATATCAAGCTATCCATGGGAGAATATGTATTGACTAGCCCAATGCTTTCCATTCCAATGGGAGGTGCTGATGTTGTACTAGGAGTCCAATGGCTACAATCCTTGGGTACAATAGCTTTTAATTTTCAAGAACTTTTCATGAAATTTTCTGTGGAAGGAAAGGAAGTTGAATTAAGGGGTATTGCAGGGAAACCAGGAAAGATAATCAGCTCTAATGGCATGACAAAGCTTCTAAAAAAGGAGCAAAGAGGTGTAATTGCACAATTATGTTCGCTAGATGTTTCCACATTGGAATCATCTATTTCTCCAGATCTCCAAAAAGTCCTGGACAATCATTCCAAGGTATTTGAGACTCCCAAAGGTCTCCCACCTATGCGTGATCATGATCATGCTATTCATCTGATTCCAGGAAGTGTTCCTCCAAACATCAGGCCGTACAGATATCCCTATGTCCAAAAAAGTGAAATTGAACGTATGGTTGCAGAAATGCTAGAGGCTGGTATAATTCAACCGAGTCAAAGTTCTTTCTCAGCTCCAGTAGTATTGGTGCACAAGAAGGATGGATCATGGCGCATGTGTCCGGATTATAGGGAGCTCAACAAGCTCACTATTAAAGATAAGTTCCCCATTCCTGTCATTGATGAATTACTGGATGAATTGCATGGATCAATTTACTTCACCAAGTTGGATCTTCGTTCGGGATATCATCAAATCAGAATGAAGATTGAAGACATTCCGAAAACGGCATTTAGAACTCATGAGGGTCATTATGAATTTTTGGTCATGCCTTTTGGCCTTACCAATGCACCTTCAACATTTCAAGGTTTGATGAATTCAATTTTCAAACCATTCCTTAGAAAATTTGTGTTAGTATTTTTTGATGATATACTAATCTACAGCAAGTCTTGGAAGGATCATGTTGAACATGTTGACAGGGTGCTACAACTATTGGAGGAGAAACAATTATATGCAAAAAGATCCAAATGTTTCTTTGGAGTCCAGGAGGTGGAATATTTGGGTCATATTGTATCTCATGAAGGAGTTAAGGTAGACCCTAGCAAAATTAAAGCCATTAAGGAATGGAAAATCCCCACATCCATAAAGCATCTGCGAGGATTTCTTGGGTTGACAGGGTATTATCGCAAGTTTGTTAAGAATTATGGGAGAATAGCAGCACCTCTAACAACATTATTGAAGAAAGATTCATTTTCATGGACTCCGGAAGCAACAAAGGCCTTTGAACATCTTAAAGAGGCAATGTGCCAAGCACCGGTCTTAGCTACACCGGACTTCACAAAAACCTTTATTGTGGAATGTGATGCTTCAGGAAATGGAATTGGTGTTGTTCTAATGCAAGATGAAAGACCCATTGCTTTTGAAAGTCGTCCAATCAAGGGAAAGTTTTTAAGCAAAGCTATTTATGAGAAGGAAATGTTGGCAATACTCCATGCACTTAAGAAATGGCGACCCTACCTAATGGGAAGACACTTCAAGGTAAAAACGGATCATGATAGCCTTAAATACTTTTTAGAACAAAGATTATCCTCTGAAGAGCAACAAAAGTGGGTCACAAAGATGTTGGGTTATGACTTTGAAATCATCTACAAAAAAGGGAAGCAAAATGTGGTGGCAGATGCACTCTCAAGAAAGGATGAGGATGTGGAAGCATTGTTGTGTGCCATTTCTATTATCCAACCAGATTGGATAAACGAAGCAAGGGAGGAATGGAAGAATGACGAAGAAGTGTGGGCACTTATTCGAAAGCTACAACAAGATTCCAGTACTTCTGATACATTTAGCTGGCAAAATGATTCGTTATGGTACAAAGATCGCTTATACCTCTGTAAGAATTCCCAGCTAAAACAAAAGATTCTTATGGAATTGCACACTTCTCCCTTAGGAGGGCACTCAGGATTTTTAAAAACTTACCACAGGGTTAAGAAGGAATTTTTTTGGGATGGCCTTAAATCAGATATTCAAAAGTTTGTGGCAGAATGTTTGGTTTGCCAACAAAATAAAGTTGAAACAATTAAGACACCGGGTCTATTACAACCTTTATCCATTCCAAGCCAACGTTGGGAGGAGGTTTCAATGGATTTTATCACAGGTTTACCCAAGTCTGAGGGAAAGAGTGTCATCATGGTGGTAGTTGACAGACTTACCAAGTATGCACACTTTTGTGCATTATCACATCCATTTAAAGCCAGTACAGTTTCTACTGCATTTATGGAAACAGTTCAAAAGCTACATGGAAACCCAAAGATTATTGTAAGTGACAGAGATCCCATTTTCACTGGAAATTTTTGGACATAATTATTTTCTTGTCTTGGTACTCAGTTAGCTCATAGCTCATCTTATCATCCTCAATCTGATGGGCAAACTGAGATAGTAAACAAATGTTTGGAAGGATATGTTACACTAAAAAATGTCACCTTGACTACTTACAGTTAGTATGGCTCAAATCAAGAGTCATGCTACCCTCTTAGGCAAGTCTCATGCCTCTGTTATCCATCTCAAACTCAAAATAGAGAGAAAGTCTTGTAAAAATCATGTTTATCTCTGGGGTCGCAGGTTCTCTCTAGTCTTACCTGCGGGGACGCGGACCTTGTTCACAAAAACTGCGTCCATGGACGCTCTGTATGTAAAGGGACAGGTGCGTCCCTCTGTAAAAGACAAAATGCGCGAGTTTTATCTTGAAAAAGTTACTTGTGGTTACTTCTAGAACATTCTAGAGGTCGGTTTGATGAAATGGATGCGCCTCCAGTTGGTTCATGTATCTCTATTAAGGGGAGTCTTATCCCATCAATAAGGGAGCTATCCCACCCAAAGAGGGGGATGATCCCATTGATGGTGGACCAGAATAACCTCTTTACAGCACTATAAATAAAGGCATTGAGCGAGGAGGAAAGGAGGTTGGAGCTATACATTTTCTTTGGGTAAATGCTGCAGGATTTAGGTCTTCCATTAGAGCCTTTGTGAGGAGAGATTATCTTCACTTGATTCTACTTGGGAGAGGGTGAGCTTTGTCAAAGAAGAGGAAAACCCTTGATGGACCCTGGGAGGAACTTGCACAACACCAAGGCCAGGTTGTAAGAGTTTCTTTGTTTCGTTATTAATACAAACTGGTTTATTTTTCTCAATAGCTTATGTTAATGAGTTATTTCATGTGTTCCTTGGTCTGCATGTTGGATATATGTTTTATCATATGAGATGCAAGTGCTTGGTAATTGTTTGATTGTTTGTGGTTGCAGCAATTGACTTGAAGGAGGAGCTCATCCGGATCGTCAAGAACGGACTTCAACAATAGCGTTTTGGAATAAGGTAAGCCTAAACACTTGTAGTTTTCATGTTATGAAAGGTGTATTTAGAGAAAGATCACTCCTTTTTGTCTTGTTTGTCATTAGAATGTCTTAGACTTCTAGGAAGGTCAGTCGTGTCCGCACCCTTGACAGTTTCCGTGTGACAAATTGGCGACTCCGCTGGGGATTCCATTAATGAAAAAGATTTTTCCTTTGAATGAACTTTGCTTTGAGAAAATCATTTTTATTTTCTGGTTTTTGACTGTGAGAATTAGTATTTGGGTGGCTTAGCTTTAGATTTAGTTAGATTTGGTTTTTCTTAACTTTTCCAGAAGGACGCACCCTCTGAGTACTGCACAGTGCGTCTTTGGACGCGCTGTTGCCATTTGCACAGAGCGGGCACGCGCCTGTTCTAACGGGTTGCCTGCGTCTTCCTGTAAAAATTTAGGAAAACTCCATTTTTGCTTTAATTGCTTTTAGATTTTGTTTTTTCTTAGTGTTTTCTGCCCAGATCCTTTAGTACCCTGTCAAAAATTTTCACCTAAGCTTGTTCCTGCTCTTAGCTTTCATCAATTGGGTGTTTTGAGTCTTTTTCTTGAGAAATTCTTGATTTGATTTCCTTTGATCATTACTTGGAGGTTTGTCTCAGTCTTTTCACAATTTTGCATCTCTTTGCTTTTGTATGAGTGTTAATCGCCTTTGAGTGTTTTTATGTTTTGATCTTTGGAACTCTCACCCAATTTTCTCGACTTGCACTTGATTGGTTCTTAGATCACATTAGAATCGTCTTGTGTTTGAGAATTCTCTTGCATAGATCACGTTTGCATAATTAGAATTCTCATTTTCAGAATATTAATGAAAAATGTGCATAGATTACATTTGCATGCTTTTCAAGTGAATTGTGCTTAGATTACCATTGCATAGTTTACATTCTGAAAAATCCATCGTAGATTTAGATCAGCTTTCTTTGATTTGAATTTACACAAAAATAAAAATGACAAAAATGGTTTGGAATTGATTTGCATTAGTTTTTCATGATAAAATTAGTGCATTAGAAAATTTGTTATATTGTCTCTTAGTGATCAATTTTTTGCATTGTTGGAAGTGAATGGAAACTCTCTCCTTACTTTAGTTAGGATTCATCGAATTGAAAGGATTGCATTATCATATTCGATTGCATTCAGTTGAGTCGGGTCATAACACCATTGGTTTCATCTCCATTTACCCATTTGAGTAATAACAGCCTTAATAACACAGCGCTTAATTAAAATTCATCTAGTAATTTTTACATTTCTAGGGCTCTGAAACACCAACATAGCTTAGGCTAGGGTCTTGGAGTAGGTGAGTACTTAACTCTCCAAGACTACAAAACCAAACAGATAGTCTATCTTGAGTAGAACAAATCCAATTGTTTCAGTTACATTCTTGGAAAGCTCCTCTTAAAGGAGAAGCACGAGCTCGTGTCCGAACCAGTGAGGGGATCATTCCTCCCTCGTTGGGAACGACGCCAGGCAGTACGTATTACAAACGGTAAACCTCGGATTAACCATTGTCGAGGAGCCAGGGGTCACTTATCGGTAAACCTTGGATTATTGTCAAGGAGCCGGTAAGGGGATTGGAGCTTGCTACTCTGCCCTTGCGTGCTGTCGGAGTTTAGACTGTTCCCCCAGGTGTATTTGTTACTGTTGGTGACCTTAGTGACCATAATATTTAGGGTTCTACCAAGGTGACGGTGGAGGGAAGGTCCCACTGTACCTGGAGCAGACGTCGGTTATACTCACTTGGATTTTCCGGGGGGTTCACTTCACTTCGAGACGGTTAAAGTGGAGGAACTTGTGCCGGTCTATTCATTAAGCAGGTTGCCGGGGTAACTGTTCCACCCACCACTTCTGTACTGAATTCGGCGATGTTGGACTTCATCACCAACTAGTGTTTTTGGTCCGGAAGGCTACTGTTTGTGTATGGTTTGACTCCTAGATTTGATAGCGCGTGTTAATTTGTTTGTTTTTACTTTTAGAGACCATAGGTGTAAATTGTGAATTTTAGTTGTTAAGTGTGAATTGTTAATTGTTAATTTTAGTTTTAAATTGTTAATAAAATTCACTGAAGTTGAATATAATGGCAAATGTTCCGGAATTTATCAACCTAGGAACCCCTCCTAATGAGAATCCTAGTACTTTTCCTTATTTTGGAAATGTTGGTCCTCCTTATATGGCTACTTTGTCATTACCTGGATTTACAATAGGATTACCAATATGGTTATTTTCAACTTCGTTGGCCCAAAGTACTCCAATTGTTCCACCTCAACCGGATGCTTCACCTCAACAGAGTTCACCATCTCAACATCACCAAGCTTCTGTTGACCCTTTACCTTCTTCGCCTAATTTTTCTTCCTCCATTTCTTCCTCTTCGCCTGGTAAAAGCCTTGATGCTAGTAACCAGGAGGTTAAGAAGAAGAAGAAAGGGAAGAAGAAGAAGAAGAAGAAGAAGCAAGATAAGAAAGACGTCAACCAACCAACCATGGCTGTAAGTGTTAGTTGTGTTGAGGAAAATTCCGACATGCACCGTAAACCCAAATACCCTTGCAAGCTTTGTAAGGGTGACCACTTCCTTGTCAATTGTCCTGGTATTCCAAAGGTCTTGGAAGTATGGTCAGAAAAATCTCATCAACTTTCTGTTGATCCATCAACCAGTGATAGTCAGGTTCCTGGGAAAAAGGATAAAGTTAGGTTTCCTTGTAAGTTATGCAAAGGGAGTCATCAAACTCACATTTTCCCTCACATGGATGAAGCCTCAACATTGTTGGAAAAACTTACTGTTCCACAACAAGAATTTCCAACTGGTTACCGTAAACTTTCTCCCAACCTACCGTCAACTGACGGAGTGATTGATTTAAATTCAAGTACAGTCGATCACACTCTTCCATTGGAGAGTGAAACTCATGTCACTCAGGTTGATGATCAATTAGTTGATCAAGTGGTCGATTCAATTTCACATTCGGTCGATCCCACTTTCCATTTAGAGAGTGAACCTCATACCGCTCAAGTTCTTCTTGTTACATCAGATTCTTCTATGATGAGGGGCATTTCATCTGTTTCTACAAAACCCCCTCCAAGCACTGAGGTCTTTTCCTTTGATTGGAATAGACTGACAGAACCTCGTCTTCCTTCCTCCATCCCTTTCCAAATCATTGTCAAGGCTGGTGGTAGGGACATACATCGTACTCAGGTAGATGAGGGTGCTTCTGTTAGTATTTTATCCTCAACTGTTTGGAAAGCTTTGGGTTCCCCTCAGCTTGCGCCTATTACGCAGAATCTGAAAGCTTTTAACAGAACCATTAGTGAACCTTTAGGGATCCTTCCTAAGTTTTCTATTACCTTGGAAGGTAAAACTGTTTTTGTTGATCTTATGGTAGTTCGAGGTCCCTTGGATTTCAATTTACTCCTTGGGCGAGACTATGTTTATGCAATGAAAGCTGTCGTATCGACACTCTTTCGCGTGATGTCTTTCCCTCACAATGGTAGTATTGTGACTGTAGACCAGCTTTCGTTCCCTAGTCTTTTTTCAACTACCAATAATATGACACCCCTAAATGTTCCTGATTCTAAAGTGGTATCTACCCTGCCACGGGTTAATTATGTGGCAACCGGTCCCATGATTTCAGTTACCGATGTAAGTGAGCCTCTCACTGTTTGCTCATCTTCCTTTGATTTAGCTCCGGTAATTGACATGGAAAACTCTATGGGATTACTTGAACACGATGTTCTTATCCCTTTTGAGTCCCTTGACATGTGTTCCTTCCCAAGAAGTATTCTTCCTTCGGATGAAGACCTCTTGGAAGCCATGATCAAGGTGTGTCCATTGACATGTCTTTCCTCCAGTTGGAAGCCATGATCAATGTTGCGAGGATAGTTTATTCCTCTCTCAACCTCGTTAAAAAATGAAATTGGATACGAGGATAGTTTGTTCCTCTCTCAACCTCGTTAAAAAATGAAATTGGATGTTATGAGGAAAGTTCCTGTTACTGAGTCAACCTCATTAAAAAATGAATCAGGTAGATAGTAGGTTATATAGGAAAGTAGGATTAGCAAGGAAAGTTCCTTTTACTGTGTCAACCTCGTTAAAAAATGAATCAGTGTGTCCGAGGACAGTTCCTTTTCCTGTGCCAACCTCGTTAAAAAATGAAACAGGCTAGTATGAGGATAGTTCTTTTACTGAGTCAACCTCATTAAAAAATGAATCAGCTAGATTTTAGGCTATGTAGATTGTAGAAAGTAGTTATGAGCATAGTTCCTTGTCTTGTGTCAAGCTCACTAAAAAATGAAACAACTCCCACGAGTCTTTCCAAGATCTTGAAAGTAAAGCTTCATTCCATCCACCTCATTGAATGCAATGAAGCTTGGGGGGCATGTACCTCGTTTTGCGTCATTATGCTGGGGGCATGTGAACTGTAACAAGCATAGTTTTTCGTTTCAAGCTTGCGTAAACATGAAACCGAAGTCGAGCATAGTTCTTTTCCTGTGTCAAGCTCGTTAAAAAATGAAACAAATCCTCCTCTACTTGAGTCGAGAGATTGGCTAGATCTCATAAATGTTAAGTTTGATATTTAGGTTAGTTAGTTTTGCATAATTTTCTTATAGTTTAGGTCGGGTCTTTCAATCGATCTCGTTCATGAACCTTCATTTCATCCAGCTGGTTGAATGAAATGAAGCTGGGGGGCATGCACTCTAGCAGTTACGCTTAGGGGGCATCAAGCACAGTTTTCTCTCTGTTTCAAGCTTGTGAAAAAATGAAACTACTTTGAAGCATAGTTTTTCTCTGTTTCAAGCTTTTGTAAAAATGAAACCTATCTCGAGTCAATTTCAGTTATTTTCAAGACTCGTTAAACTCATGAAAATCCCGAGATTATTTTGCCATCTTTCATTCTCGTAAAACAAATGAAAATGCCGAGCCCTTTACGTCTTTTCCTGCTCGTAAATTAAATTGAAAGTCGGCCATGAGTACATTTTTATCATTTTTTCGAACTCGTTAAAACTTACGAAAAAGTGAAACCTTGGAGTTCTCTTTTAAGCCCTTTTCAGACTCTTAAAACATGAAAAGATTGCCGAGCGTTTCTTTTACACTCGTTAAAACGAAATTAAAAGACGGTCCCCTTTTAGCTCTTTTCTGACCGCAAAATCAGGAAAAGATTGCCGGGTTTTTGTCGTTTCGAACTCGATAAGGAAATAAAACGACGTGTCCTTGATCGCTTTTTACTTTTCAGGTCAGTGGCACTAATTATGAAAGTACTCCTTGGTCGCAAGATCAAGCGGTTCCCTCAGGTATTATTTTATACTTTTTCGGGCTTGAGGGACACAAATATACGAAAAAGTTCAACGTGGAGTCTCCTTTAGTTTTTTCAGACTCTCTAAAAATGAAAAACGCCGAGTTTCTCCTATACTGGGCTCGTTAAATTTTTACAGTAGAGGACCTGTTCAATTACAAACAGGAACGAACCACTCCTTCCTAGGGTTTGAATTTAAACTAGGTTGGACTCGTCCGAAGGATGAGCTTACAATCAAGCATATGTTATCCTCCTCAAGCTTGTTAAAAATAAAGAGGTACTTGCCAGAAATGGTGGGGGAAAAAGAGAAGAATGAACCTATTTGTCACTTTTTGTCTCAGAGAAATTTTATTACCGCTCTTGAACACGACACTTGTTATTCACCTGGGTTTGGAAATTTTTCGCCTCACAGTTGACCACGTCACTTTGAAAGTCTTTAACCAGGTTTCGGGGATTAACTTTGAGTTATTCATCACCAAGCCATCTGTTGTGTCGTTATGTGTTCAAGAGGTCTGCAAATAACAAACTTTCATCTGCAAAATACTTGTCATCCATTTGACCATCCCTGAGTCGGTCCTTACAGCAACATTTCTTCAACTTGAACAATGATTTCGTGTTGCGGGCTTGCCTGCAACGGGTCGCTTTCTATCGACATCGACACATTATCTAGAAAGATGACTTAGGAATCGACAGTACCTTGAAGTCTGCATGCATCAATGGCAGGTTTCTCGCCTTTGACGTCAGTTTACATCATTGACTTTCGATCAGAGGATTCCGTGAAGTGTTCGACATCAAAACATCTATTCACATTTCGCGGCTTGTGCTTGGTACTTTGAGGACCATTGACATTACTGGTGGTTTCTCTCACGCTTGTTAACGGTTTACATCATTGACTGGTAATCAAGTGGTTTCTACCATGTTCGACATCGAATCATTTAATCACATGGCTAGAATCGTACCAATTCGGGAAGTAGAAGTGAAGACCCTGGATCTAGTTTCTACCATCCAGGCTGCGAGGAGTTTTGTATTCATTATCTATGTAGGCTCATCATAAACAGATGGCTGCGTCCATAATGTGTCTACAAAAGTCTATAAAAATGATGTACTGCAAGATCATTCCTGTATCAGAGTAGTTAGTTCATTAGTTAAAGTTTTGAATCTGAGTATGGGAATGCCTACCTCAGTGATGATATATTCTTATCCATGTATTTTGTGTTGAAAATTGCAGGTTCCAACCAGGCCATCCACAAGGTAATCCTTGAAATGATAAAGCGCTTCACCCTTCCTAGAATTACAAAACCCTATTCTATTTCAGGCTTCGCACTTTAGGGGGCAATCTGTTACACTAAAAAATGTCACCTTGACTACTTACAGTTAGTATGGCTCAAATCAAGAGTCATGCTACCCTCTTAGGCAAGTCTCATGCCTCTGTTATCCATCTCAAACTCAAAATAGAGAGAAAGTCTTGTAAAAATCATGTTTATCTCTGGGGTCGCAGGTTCTCTCTAGTCTTACCTGCGGGGACGCGGACCTTGTTCACAAAAACTGCGTCCATGGACGCTCTGTATGTAAAGGGACAGGTGCGTCCCTCTGTAAAAGACAAAATGCGCGAGTTTTATCTTGAAAAAGTTACTTGTGGTTACTTCTAGAACATTCTAGAGGTCGGTTTGATGAAATGGATGCGCCTCCAGTTGGTTCATGTATCTCTATTAAGGGGAGTCTTATCCCATCAATAAGGGAGCTATCCCACCCAAAGAGGGGGATGATCCCATTGATGGTGGACCAGAATAACCTCTTTACAGCACTATAAATAAAGGCATTGAGCCAGGAGGAAAGGAGGTTGGAGCTATACATTTTCTTTGGGTAAATGCTGCAGGATTTAGGTCTTCCATTAGAGCCTTTGTGAGGAGAGATTATCTTCACTTGATTCTACTTGGGAGAGGGTGAGCTTTGTCAAAGAAGAGGAAAACCCTTGATGGACCCTGGGAGGAACTTGCACAACACCAAGGCCAGGTTGTAAGAGTTTCTTTGTTTCGTTATTAATACAAACTGGTTTATTTTTCTCAATAGCTTATGTTAATGAGTTATTTCATGTGTTCCTTGGTCTGCATGTTGGATATATGTTTTATCATATGAGATGCAAGTGCTTGGTAATTGTTTGATTGTTTGTGGTTGCAGCAATTGACTTGAAGGAGGAGCTCATCCGGATCGTCAAGAACGGACTTCAACAATAGCGTTTTGGAATAAGGTAAGCCTAAACACTTGTAGTTTTCATGTTATGAAAGGTGTATTTAGAGAAAGATCACTCCTTTTTGTCTTGTTTGTCATTAGAATGTCTTAGACTTCTAGGAAGGTCAGTCGTGTCCGCACCCTTGACAGTTTCCGTGTGACAGGATATCTTCGTTGCTTTGTATTTGATAAACATACACAATGGGTCAAATGGTTGCCTCTGGCTGAATGGTGGTATAACACTTCCTTCCATACAACAACAAAAATGACCCCATTTATGGCACTTTATGGGTATCAACCACCATCCATCACATCATATTTAAGAGAAAATTCTAAGGTTTAGGCAGTGGAACATCACATCGAACATCAACAACAAGTCCTCCAACTCTTAAAGGATAACCTCGTGTTGGCACAAAATAGAATGAAACAACAGGCATATCAACATCGCAGTGAAATAAGTTTTGATGTAGGTGATTGGGTATTCCTATGGCTACAACCATATAAGCAAATGTCCCTAAAGTAAGCTAAGAAGGATAATAAATTATCACCAAAGTATTATGGTCCGTACAAGGTGTTGCAAAAGATTGGTACTATGGCATACAAATTGGAGCTTCCTGCAGCTTCTCGATTTCGCCCAGTTTTCCATGTTTCATGTTTAAAGAAGGTTATAGGTGACAAGCTCCCAATTCAAACAATATTGCCAGAACTTGACGAGGAAGGAAAAATTATATTGGAACCGGAAGCAGTCACAGAAACAAGAACTCGACAGCTAAGAAATCGATCAATTTCAGAGTATCTTATCAAGTGGAAGAACTTATCCGCTGAAGATTCCACATGGGAGGATGAGAATTTTATGCAGAAGTATCCAGAACTACTCAAGTGTTGAGGACAACACTTTTTTGAAGGAAAGGGGCATGTTGGGTCCCTATAATACTAGTGATTACCCCATTACTATTGTAGTTATACCCCTTATTTATATTGTTGTGCCCCTATTACCCCCATATTGTTATTTCTGTGCCCATAGAATCCCTCTATTGTTATTTTTGTGGCTTTATATTATTATTGTTAGGTCGGCTGGATTATATTGTGACTCCTTAGACTCCTATATATAGAAAGGAGGTTTTGTCATTTTTATCATCCAAGAATTGTTCATTTATGTAATGTAAGGGAGGTTGCCTCCTTGAAGAGGCTGAATTCTAAGGCGTTGATCTATCTTTTCTATCTTTTCTTGAGCTGGTTTCATAACAGCCTCTTACCTCTTGAGCTAGTGCTTTGGGGATGACTGGATCAACTGCTGGGTTTCTCTGTTTGCTACTTTGTGGGGACAACGGCTCTTTGGGCATGGTTCTTTTTGACATTACTCGTTCTTGACCTCAAATTATATCTTTGTTGATCTTCAGTCTGTAGAACAGCTTCTATGTCCCACTCTTGGCTGGTTTGGTCTTTTAGTAATGACTCTTCATAGGCAGCCAATGTCAAAAAGCATCATTGCCCTTATCTTCCATAAAATGAATCTCTTCTTCCTCATCAAATTGCTCCTCCTCCATGACTACATTCTAAAAAGGAGTCTTAACCCTTTGTTCTTCACTGGCCTCTTTGCCTCTTTGAATGATCTGCAATTGTTCATTTGTTCTTATGAATGGATGTGGATTTTTGGGAGCAAATGTATTAGGCAGCCTTGCCTTCCCATAACTCTTCTCAACCTTCAGTTTAGATATTTCAGCAGCAAATGACTCTATCATTTTAATCATTCTATCTAATTTAGGCTCTGAAGATGAATAAGAGGAGGAAGCTTCACCTCTCTGCCTCCTCCTGTCAGCATGACCTTTGAGTTTTTCTATAACCATGATATTAGATTCTACCTCTAAGGTTGCATCTTGCATTTCAGCAAGAGTAGCACATATTATTTCTCTTAACAGCAGGAAGAAATCAGAATCAAAGCATTAGCATAGGTGAGTTTTGCAGAGGTGCGGGTAGGCTTTACTTTAGCTTGTATCTTGCTATACATATGGTTGAATCTCTTATTAAAATCGGGCAATGATTCCCCATTTTCTCTTTTGAGGTTGCCAAACTCTGTATGGTAGTATAGCAAGTCTTTCTTATCTCCCTAATGCTTTAAAAACACATCATCCAATGCTTCAATGTCTGCTATAGACCTAGGGGTCAGCTCTCTGAACCATTTTCTAGCCTCTCCATCAAGGCTTTGGGCAAACACTCTGATCGACACATCATCTTCACTAATATCAAGGTTATCAGCATAACTATAAAAAGACTGAAGGTGCTCTTCAGCTATTACTCCCTCTGTACCAGTGAACTTAGGCAAATATTTATGATATTCTCCTACATGCATGGAATTCAAAGGGATAGGTAGGACCAGGGGTCCATATCTAACAACTATGATTCTTGCCATCTAAATCGGTGCTTGTGGGCCTGCCATGAGTGGGGTAGATGGAAGGATAATGGCAGTTTGAAAGGTAGGGAGCTGTGAAATAACTCACAAGGATAAGTGAATACGATGGACTGTAGGGGAGGTTTTCTTTAGACTAAAATCCAAAGGAGAACTTAATGAACACGGATCTTTATGAATCTCTGAGGGTATTTTATATGGATGAAGTTTTATGGTGGGTTTAGGCCTTTATGCTCGGGGCTTAAAGTAAAATGGATTTATGTTGGGTTTAGAGGAAAAACAGAGGGAACATATGTAAAGGAGAATAAGCGGAGTAGAGGAAAAAGGGGTAATGACTACTATGGGCTTTCCTTTGAGCATGATAAATCCAATCAAGTTTATCTATGACCTTCAAAAACCATAGTTATATAGCAGAGCTAACAAGGACAAACATTGGCCTCATTGTAATCACAATTTAGAACACTTTAACTGTGATTCTAACAAATTTGTAACATAAAATTTCAAAAACAAATGTGATTGTAACCAAGAAGATTTGAGAAGAAACATGTAAAATAAAAATTCTAAAACATATAAGAGACAAACTACAACAAAATCTTTAGTTCCCCCAAATTCATCAAGTCATTCATATAAGCCAATAATGAAGTGATTTTGCCAATAGATCTTTCTTGAGACCAAGAAAATATTCTATGGGTGGAAATTCCAATAAAATTTTCAAAACATATGAAATATTCTTTTGATACATGCCAAATGGGGAGGAGGTATATGTTCCTGGATCCATTTTCAACCGATTCCTGAAGAAGCAACATGACCCCATGAAGGAGGAGATACTTTCTTGAGGTCGACTACTTACTTGTCAATTTCCCCTTGTCATAGTCGTTTAGATTCACCACATGATATGCTTTGTCCTCATGTGTTATCTGTTCAACATAAGTCCTCGACCAGATCCATACCAACTCCACTTTCCTAGCAATGTTCCATATTTTTGCATAGATTCCTACAGATATTTGTCCCACAATAATACATATTAATCACTTAATTAGAAATTTTTTCTTATGAAATTTGAAGGAATGAAAATTTTGTGTTATAAGTATTTGGAGTGTGAAATAAGGGTGGACAATTAATTGTCCCACTACTATGTCAACTTTTTGTCGTTTTATTTAATTTTTTGAAAACAAAGTGCATTTGTGATTTCACATTTGTCAATTGAATATTTATTATCCAATATTAATGTTTGGGGCATGAAAATTTTGGTTTACGTGTATATAGGGTGTGAAATAAGGGTAGGTGATTAACTTTCTACACTACTATGTTAGAAGGATTTGATCATTTAAAAACTATATCAAAGTATAAATAATGGATGTTGGTATTCATATTTCTTGAATATTGTATGCATTTGTGATATCACATTTGTCGTAGCTTCATCGGTGAATGATTTGACACTAACATTGACACTAAGACAAATATTTATAGTGTGTTTACCTCTTATTTCATTTTAAACTTTCAAAGATTTAGTTGTGCAAAAGAATAGGTGAATAGAGTTGTGAATATTTGTAGAATGAAGGATGCACACAAGAGGAGCTATGTGCATGAGAATGGGTGTGTGAGGGAACTTTTTCAAAATACATGAAATTATTTTAACTTTTAGTACAAACTTAGTACCAATATTAAATAAAATCTCTTTTTAATGTGTGTGAGAAGGAAGTTTTGTGGGGATCAAGGAATAAATACTTTCATTTGCAATGTTTTCCATATTTGCATACATTTCCCCCTGCACACTTCTTCCATATACCTCCCAACACTACATAATAATCGAATAATTGGTGCTTTTGACTTATTAAAGTTTAAGGCATGAAATTTTTGGTTTATTTTTATATCCGATGTGAAATAAGGGTGGGATTTTAACTCCACTACTATGTCAACTTGTTCTCATTCTATTTGATATCGAGATGCATAGGAATTGTGGAAAAATTGTTTTGTTGAAGATTTGATGTCTGACTTTCAAAACTATGTTTGATGGCTTTGATTGTTTAAAAACTAGAAACAACAAACCTTGATATTCACAGTTCTTGAATATTATGTGCATTTTTTATTTCACATTTGTGAATTAAATACTACTTATGCAATATGGAATGAAGTGTCTCTTTAATATGTGTGAGGAAGAAATTTCATGTGTTGAACAAGGAACAATAAACTATTTCTGCAATGTTCTGTACCTTCACAGAAATTTCGCCTCCGCGCACCTTTCTCTCATAGAACTGTAGATATTAGTCAATTAATTAGTGGTTTTGGATTATTAAACTTTGGAACATAGAAAGCTTGGTTTATGTGTATATTGCATGGAGAATAAGGGTGGAAAATTAACTATCTGCATTACTATGTTCGAAGCCTTTAATCATTTAAAAACTATATCAAAGAGGAAACATCGAATAGTGGTATTCATTGTCCTTGAATATTATGTGCATTTGTGATTTTAAATTTGTGAATTAAATACTTATTATCAAATATTAAATGAGCTTTTTTTTCTTTTAAATGTTGCGAAGAATAAGTATTGTGTGGGAGAATGGGTGTGCATAGTAAGGAACATAATTTTTTTCCCACAATATTCCATATATCTTCATATATTCTTGTAGATATTAGTTCCACACAATAATACATATAATTGATTAATTGTATTTTTTGTCTTATTAATGTTTGAGGCATGAGAAAGGTGGGTGATTAATTGTCCCCACTACTATGTCAACGTGGGGTCATTTTATTAAAGATTCACAAATACTAAGTGCATTTTCAATTTAACATTTGCCAATTAAATAGTTATTATTCAATGTTAAAGTTTGGGGCATGAAAAGTTTGGTTTGCATGTATATTGTGTGTGAAATAAGGGCGGGTGATTAACAATCATGACTACAGTGATGATGTGGGCTTAGTGAATACTAACTGCGTTTTTCATATTGTGAACATTAAGTTGTCTTATTTATTTGTTTAACAAGTCATGTATGATGGAAAAGTCTATGCAAACCTCAACTATGTGTGAAGGAGAAACATTTTCTAATTTTGTTTTAGTAATGATAGTGTTAGAGTTGGTCTAGTCATTCCTCCCTTAGAGATCAAAACTCTTTATGCATTTCATTTTTAGGTGTCCCACTCCATTCACTCAGCTACATTCTGCTAGGGGCATGCCATAATTTGATGGAAAAGGTCATGCTAGTCATTTCACCTCATGTCTGGCTCCTGCTGGCTTAGGTCTTTGATCAATGATCACTAAAGTCCATGACAGTCAAGGTCTGGTCCTTTAACGGAAAAAATTCATTTTCGATCATTAGGTCTAGGGATTAATCAATTTGGTCTTTAAATATGTCCAGTAAAGCCATGCAGGCTAGAGTGGGGCCCTTACAAAGTAATGATTCAGAGAGTTTCATCATCATATTGATAAACTTCGACTGTTCTTTAAAACTCTATTTTGAAGAAAAGTCAAACAGTGTCATTGGTGATAAAATTTCCGAAAAAGTCATCAATTGATTTCTTTAGATGTAGACATGGTTTCCGTGGCCAAATGTCTTGTCATGCAGTCCCAACAAAGAGTGCCAAAAATTTCATCATTTGAGCCAAAATTTCAAAGGAAAAGTGAAAATTAGTGTTGATTTAAGTCAGTGAAAAAGTGTGAAAACATAACATTAGAAAAATGGGTTTTCGAAAAGAAAAATTTAACCCATGACTTCCAAGTCTTTATATATAAGATTCCACCAAAAAATCAAAGTCATTGTGCAAATCCAGGCATAGGGAAACATTGCAAAGTCTTTGAGTGTGCATCGTGCGTGTTTGGAGCAAGGTTAGAGGCATTTTTCAAGGAGCGGTGCATATACACAGGGGTGCGGCGCACACAAAGGGCACGGCGCACACAGAGCCAGCCCTTAGTGTATTTTTCCAATGAGCACAGCGCACACCCAGAGCACGACGCACTGGGTTTTGCGCGTGGCGCACACAAACAAAGCGCCAAAACAGTGCCAAACTTCCGCTATTTTTTTGTGAATCCCCTCAAATTGACAGGTAGGCTCTATGACATGACATGTTCCTCAAATTTTATAAATGATATGGTGTTTTATGGCAATGTTTGAAACGAAACAAAACTCATAAAGTCAGCCACAAGAAAACACCAAAGGCAATTGTTGCTAGGGTTGCATATTTGTGGTATTGAAGCCAAGGTTCCATTTTCACCCACCATTTTTCCTTCACCTACCATTTTCCCCTATCTTCCCTTTCTCATTTTTCCCATTATCCTTACCCTAAAGCACTAAAAAACCCTATTCCCTTTCCCCTCCTCTTATTTGTCAACAAAACACCCCAAAACCCTACCTTGTCAAAACCCCAAAAACCTACCCTATCAAATACCCAAACCCCCTACATATCCCTAAACAAACTTCTCCCCATAACCCCTATTCCCATCACATTACTCCCCTCCTAATACTCCCTTGTTTTTCATTCTTCCCGTTGGTGGAAGATATCACAACAACACCTAGTTTCACCATCATCAAAGGGCAGTCCAAGCATAGTACATAAACAACAGTCATCGCATCTGAGGGTTCATCGGAGTATGAGGTGGAGACTCAAAGTGATACATCCCTGGAAGAACAGGCTCCCAGGAGACATCACAAGAGTGGAAAACATGTTAGGGATTAGCCAAACACCCTCAATGAATTGCAGGCATGCCCTCTTGCTATGTCATGTTTCCAGCACCTAGCATGTTTTGAATTTTGTCAAAGGGTGCCTAATGTTGGAGTTCATCATGAGTTGGCCCATCTTTTTGTCCTTCACCTCCATGGAGGTTAGTCTATCTCGGCCGGGGTCACCTTCACATTGACACCCGAAACTATCTCAGTGGCAACAGGCATACCAAATGTTGGAGAACAGTGGCATAAGAAGAAGAAGGTGGATACGCAGCATTATGAGCCTTACATTAAGGCCAGTTGTTTGAGGTAGCTCACAAGAGTCTTTCCATTCCGATATTTGAGAAATGAGTATGCTCCACTCATGAGGTTGATCATGAAGTACTTCAGCTGTGAGGGAACTTCTCTCGTCTATATGCCTATCACATCAGGTTGCTCATGCACTTTACTAGGGTGCGGATGATGAACCTCCCATTTTTCATTTACATGAACATAGAGAGGATGAACACTTTCATGCAGCATAAGACCCCTCAGCAGCAACTTAATAGTGTTTATCACTTTGCTCTTATCCGGATTTTGGTGGATCATCAGTTGGGATTATAGGGCATTGCTTGGGAGGACTTCATCTCCCGTGACTTCTTCAACGCTCCACAAGTATTATCAGAGGTATAGCATGAGATAGGTGGTCCTTCTCACTAGTATGAGCGCCATGAGGCCGCTACTATGCTAGTATTGATCACCTATCAGAGACGCAGTAGACATTTGTTTGCAGCGGCAAAGCGAGTGTTATCTCCACCCGAGGTGGATGGGGACTCGCTTCTGGCAACAATGACAGAGGAACATGACAGAGGTAAGGAGCCAATGCATGATGAGGGGCCTTCGGGTGAGCCATCAGGTGAATGAGAGACTGAATTCATTCTCCTTCATGATGATGAGACAGATACAAAACCAAAAAATGCAGAGCTTAGAGAGATCATCTAGGAGCAATGACCAAAGATTGAAGCCTTGTCCCTTGATTTAGAAAGATCTAAATGGAACATGAAATATATGGAGTAGAGGAACAAATAGCTTGAGGATTAGTAAGTGATCATGCAGCTACAAAACATTTGTGAGCATCGCCAAGCTGCACAAAGGAGAAGTTTGAGCTCAAGTCATTGGAGCAAGAGATCAATGAGGACCGAGAGGCCAATCTCGAGAGAGTTAACATTCGCTTGGAGAGGCTTCTGGCCAACAAGGACCATGCCTTACTGAGACACATGGCTTTCGATTACAGGGCACGAAATATGAGTGAAAAGGCCCGGATAAAGAGCTTGAAGGCAAAATTGAGCAAAGCAACAAAAGAGGCAAAAGAGCAAGATCAGATTTGAATATTGGCTGAAGCTTCTTTGGCACAACATAGCACTTCATAGAGAACCTCCAGGCCAAATTTCAAGGAATTTGGGGTAATTTTGGTCACACGGTAATTTTTTGGTCAAAACACAGGTTTTCTCTCCCTATGCACCGTGCCACTGGCGCGGTGCTTAGGATTGGGAGCTAAAAATCACAAATGGTTTACATATTTGCATTCAGAATGAAAAATCATGACTACTGGTGCTTGGAGAAGAAATTTGGGCATGATTTGAGTCTCCAGGAGGTCAAGAACACTCAAAAAGTGACCTCTCTGCCCCTATTTTGACACACAGGAAGCAGTCTTGGGAGAATGAAGTTTTGGAGGGGTAAATGAGCACCAAATTCAGAAATTCCACTTGGGTTGGAAATTAGACAGGCTAGGATTTCTAACAAGCACACTTGGGTACATTTTAGACTCCTGCAAGTGCCTCAAAATAGGCTCCAAATTGGCACGGTGCATATAGAAAGTGGCGCAACGCATATAAGGAAAAAGGCCAATTTCACCTCTGTTTCGCGAAATTTTGATTCGCAACTTCTCCAAGTGGGCCCACTCATCTACATTTCACTTTTTCAGCACCTAAGGTGGCATTTATAGTGTTTTCACTCTAGATTGGCTTCTATCCAAGTGGCAAAGGAAGGCAAACAATCACCAAAGCCATTTGTCATGTTTGTAACGCTACACCTGTAGCTAATGGTTGGCTTTCCACCTCCATTTTGTAATGATTCAAGTAACTCCCCAACCCTTGGGCATTCTATCTCTTCATAGCACATTCTATATATTGTATGCAAACTATTTGCAAAGGGTTGGTGGGCTTGTAATTTCTGGGAGAATGTGGGAGAGAAACTCAGTTCTTCATTGTATATTTTGACAGAGGATTAATGAAATGCAGTGGCTCTGTTTCATGAGATTCATGTGGTTGTGAGTGTAGCAAATGTGTCTCATATGTTTCATATGTATTCCGTAATGTCTCACAGTTAATTTCATATTCATTTCCAGTGAAATTTTCTAAGTTAGATAAGGTAGAATTCATTTTTATTGCTCTGCCTGTGGGAAAATTTCATGTTCAGTGTTCTTATGTTGAAAAGGATTCACGTACTTATGCCCTTTTCACCCTCCTAAGTAATTCCGCCATTCCGCATTATTTCAAACTAAATTTCTAGACTTTCTGCCTGTCTTGCCTCACGAAGTAATCTGTGCCTTTGTATTAAATTCTCTGCTCATTACTGTCCATTGGTCCCATACCATCCCAAAAACTCAGTCATTCATAAAAAATTGTTTCTTGTATCCATATTTACTTACTAGCCTAAGATCAATATTTCACTGTTAGTCATCTCAGACCATTCCGTTTACTTATTCCCTGAGTGTGACTCAGATAGAGCCCTCTCCTATTCTAGTAGGGCTAGCTACCAGACTGAGCATGGTTGTGGTTACCCTGAATTTTGCCTTCCTTCAGCCTAAGGTAGATTTAGGTGCTAACATAGTGGTGACTCAACTAGGGAAACGAAAATGGTTTTCTTGAAGATTATTTTTCCCCAGTACATATCTCAAGTTCAGAGCTGATTTTTTATGGTGAACAGCGATAAGACATAAGAAGGCTGAAATCATTCACATGGCGACTCCATTCACTGAAGAATCCAGCAATCAATCCTTCATGGTGACTCCACTGCAGAGAGACCAGTAGCTTTGAGATTTTCAAAATGGAGTGGGTTCCAAGAAGATACGCTCCCATGAGCCGAGATCACATCCCAGGTTTTCCAAATAAAATTCCAAAGGTAGATTGGTCAAGGAATCTGCCTACGTTTAAAGATGATGGTAAGAAGGATGCTGCTTTACATCTAGTTCAATTTCACATGCATATTTGCAAGTTGAAGGTTGATTTTCCTGAAGATTTCTTGATGAAGATATTCCTGGCCACTCTGGAAGGTGAAGCCCAATCCTGGTATGAGAGTTTGCCGCCTACTTGTATTTACTGTTTAAAGGATTTTCATGCCCTGTTCATTGAAAGATGTCAAGAATCTTATCCATCATTAAATCTAGTTCATGACTGTTGCAAACATGATTCTACTTTTATTGAAAGCCTTGAAAAATACTATGAGGATGATAATTTTATGGATGATGAGATCATGGAAACCTTGTATGAGAATCCATTTTAGCAACATGAAGAACTAGAGGAGTCCCATCAAGATGCTCAGGAAACATTGCAGCAGAATCAAGATCTTTGTACGGTGGAAAATGATAGAATTTTGCATCTTGATAGTCAATAGGAATTACATGAAATGGATCAGCTATATGAGGAAAATTTGTATACTCCTTCACTTGAAAGTAATGAAGACAATCACTGTTTGAGCAAGAGAAAACAAAAAGTTTTATCTCCTCTGTCTAAAAATGAGATAGATCAACTCTTGAACGGTCAGGTTACAGCTCAAGTTAACTCAAATCTGCAGTGTGCACATGGTCAAGAACGTTATGGTAGAACTTCTTCCTTTGGTGAAAATGATGATAGTCTTGTAAGCAGCTCTATAGATCAACAGGTTGAAGATTTCCATATGGCTGAAAGTGATGAAATAGAAAGTGTCGTTTCAGATCTGTCCATAAAAGAAGACAGCATGCAGAGAAGTCAAGTTTCAAATTCAGAATGTGATAACGTTAAGGCAGCCATTTCAGATGTAGATTCAGATTGCGATGACCAAGAAAACCTTTTACTAAGTCCCATGAAAGAGAACTCTACTGCTGAAATCATCTGGGATGAGGAAGACAGAGTTTTGGATCCAAATGTTCTCATGTCATCAGAACATAGTCTTCATGAAGAGGTAATCCAGTCAGCTCGTGAACAACAAGATGAGATCTTTGCTCAAGCAAGTGAAAGAGTTCCTCTAGATGAATTTATGGTAGATGATAGAAATGTTAGTGTTAGGTTTCAAGAAACATTTCAAGTTGCTTTTCTCATGATTGATGAATATGATAAATGTAATGAGAATCTGGCTGTCATATCGTATGAAGATGACCTACCATATATTCAGACTTCATAAGATCAGACCATTCGGGATTCTCTTTCAGATTCTTCCTCATATGTCTCATGTTTTGAAGTGTTCTTTGAAGGGGAGATCTGCTCATCTACTTGTTCAAAAATTTTTGAGGACCAGGGACATACTCTTATTGAAGTGCAGTGTGAAGAAAGATCAGTATGAAAGGAGAAAGACACCTTGCTCTTTCAGCAGGAGGTCAATCTTCGTGGTTTTCAAGATCCAATGGCAAATCTGTTGCAGACAGCACTGAAGGTGATTATTACAGTTTTCAGTGATGAAGGAGATCATGGTCAATTATGTTTTTGGAGGCCCAGTTACCAGTATTTGTTGTTGACTAGAAGATCTGATCCAGAGAATCAATCAAGGAGGCATCTACTTGATTGGTTACATTGGAAGACACATTACACATGATTGTACATATTGCATTAGTACATAGGTGGTTGTCATCATGATTTGAAACCCTCGAATCTTGATGGACTGCTGCCATTGAATAAGTTTTTTCAGTTCTAGTTTTAGTTAAGTCAGTCATGAGTCATTTCCTTTTGTATTGAGTTGGTTTTTTTGGTCATGTTGGTTTCATAATTGAGTCGGTTTAAATCAAGTTTCAGTCAATAAATGAGTCAAAGTCTTGTGTTGTTTGTCAGAATGATGACTCCATAGCCCAATGGACGAAGGCACTGTCTAGCTCTTCCAGAGATCTATTGTTCTTGGCACCTCCAAGGAGCTACCATCCCCCATTGGAGCCAATGTTAGAGTCAGTCTGGTCAGTCCTCCATCAGAGATCAAAACTCTTTATGCATTTCATTTTTAGGTGTCCCGCTCCATTCACTTAGTTGTGTTTTGCTAGGGGCATGCCATAATCTGACAGAAAAGGTCATGCTAGTCATTTCCCCTCATTTCTAGCTCTTGCTGGCTTAGGTCTTTGGTCAATGATCACTAAAGTTCATGACAGTCAAGCTCTGGTCCTTTAACGGACAAAAATCATTTTCGATCATTAGGTCTAGGGATTAATGAATTTGGTCTTTAAATATGTCCTGTAAATCCATGCAGGCCAGAGTGGGGCCCTTAAAAGTAATGATTCAGAGAGTTTCATCGTCATATTGATAAACTTCGACTGTTCTTCAAAACTTTTTTTTGAAGAAAAGTCAAACAGTGTCATTGGTGATAAAATTTTCATAAAAGTCGTCAATTGATTTCTTCAGATGCAGACATGGTTTCCATGGCCAAATGTCCTGCCATGCAGTCCCTGCAAAGAGTGCCGAAAATTTCATCATTTGAGCAAAAATTTCAAAGGAAAAGTGAAAACCAGTGTTGATTTAAGTCAGTGAAAAAGTTTCAAAACATAACATTAGAAAAATGGGTTTTTGAAAAGCAAAATTTAACCCATGACTTCCAAGTCTTTATATACAACTTTCCACCAAAAAATCAAAGTCATTGTGCAAATCAAGGCATAGGGAAACATTACAAAGTCTTTGAGTGTGCATCGTGCATGTTTGGAGCAAGGTTGGAGGTAGTTTCCATGGCACGACGCATATACACAGGGGCGGGGTGCACACAAAGGGCGCGGCGGACACAGAGCCAACCCTCAGTGTATTTTTTCCAACGGGCACAGCGCACACCTAGGGCGTATTGTACTGGGTTTTTCACGCGGCGCACACATACAAAGCACCAAAACAGTTCCAAAATTCCCCAAATTTTTTGTGAAACCCCTCAAGTTGACAGGTAGGCTCTATGATGTGACTTGTTCCTCAGATTTTATAAATGATATGGTGGTTTATGGCAATGTTTGAAATGCAACAAAACTCATAAAGTCAGCCACAAGAAAACACCAAAGGCCATTGTTGCTAGGGTTGCATATTTGTGGTATTGAAGCCAAGGTCCCATTTTCACCCACCATTTTTCCCTCACCTACCATTTTTCCCTATCCTCCCTTTCTCATTTTTCCCATTATCCCTACCCTAAAACACTACCAGACCCTATTCCCTTTCCCCTCCTCTTATTTGTCAACAAAACACCCCAAAAACTCTACCTTTTCAAAACCGCAAAAACCTACCCTATCAAATACCCAAACCCCCTACATATCCCTAAAAAAAATTCTCCCCATAGCCCCTATTCCCATCACATTACTCCCCTCCTAATACTCCATTTTGTTTCATTGTTCCCCTTGGTGGCAGATATCACAAAAACACCTAGTTTCACCATCATCAAAGGGTAGTCCAAGCACAGTACATAAACAACAGTCATGGCATCTGAGGGTTCATTAGAGTATGAGGTGGAGACTCAAAGTGATACATCCCCGAAAGAATAGGCTCCTAGGAGACATCACAAGAGTGGAAAACATGTTAGGGATGAGCCAAACACCCTCAATGAATTGCAGGCATGCCCTCTTGCTATGTCATGTTTCCAGCACCTAGCATTTTTTGAATTTTGTCAAAGGGTGGCTAATGTTAGAGTTCATCATGAGTTGGACCGTCTTTTTGTGCTTCACCTCCATGGAGGTTAGTCTATCTTGGCCGGGGTCACCTTCACATTGACACCTAAAACTATCTCAATGGCAACAGGCATTATGTTGGGTTTAGAGGAAAAACAAAGTGAACATATGTAAAGGAGAATAAGCGGAGTAGAGGAAAAAGGGGTAATGACTACTATGGGCTTTCCTTTGAGCATGATAAATCCAATCAAGTTTATCTATGACCTTCAAAAACCATAGTTATATAGCAGAGCTAACAAGGACAAACATTGGCCTCATTGTAATCACAATTTAGAACACTTTAACTGTGATTCTAACAAATTTGTAACATAAAATTTCAAAAACAAATGTGATTGTAACCAAGAAGATTTGAGAAGAAACGTGTAAAATAAAAATTCTAAAACATATAAGAGACAAACTACAACGAAATCTTTAGCTCCCCCAAATTCATCAAGTCATTCATATAAGCCAATAATGAAGTGATTTTGCCAATAGATCTTTCTTGAGACCAAGAAAATATTCTATGGGTGGAAATTCCAATAAAATTTTCAAAACATATGAAATATTCTTTTGATACATGCCAAATGGGGAGGAGGTATATGTTCCTGGATCCATTTTCAACCGATTCCTGAAGAAGCAACATGACCCCATGAAGGAGGAGATACTTTCTTGAGGTCGACTACTTACTTGTCAATTTCCCCTTGTCATAGTCGTTTAGATTCACCACATGATATGCTTTGTCCTCATGTGTTATCTGTTCAGCATAAGTCCTCGACCAGGTCCATACCAACTCCACTTTCCTAGCAATGTTCCATATTTTTGCATAGATTCCTACAGATATTTGTCCCACAATAATACATATTAATCAATTAATTAGAAATTTTTTCTTATGAAATTTGAAGGAATGAAAATTTTGTGTTATAAGTATTTGGAGTGTGAAATAAGGGTGGACAATTAATTGTCCCACTACTATGTCAACTTTTTGTCGTTTTATTTAATTTTTTGAAAACAAAGTGCATTTGTGATTTCACATTTGTCAATTGAATATTTATCATCCAATATTAATGTTTGGGGCATGAAAATTTTGGTTTACGTGTATATAGGGTGTGAAATAAGGGTAGGTGATTAACTTTCTACACTACTATGTTAGAAGGATTTGATCATTTAAAAACTATATCAAAGTATAAATAATGGATGTTGGTATTCATATTTCTTGAATATTGTATGCATTTGTGATATCACATTTGTCGTAGCTTCATCGGTGAATGATTTGACACTAACATTGACACTAAGACAAATATTTATAGTGTGTTTACCTCTTATTTCATTTTAAACTTTCAAAGATTTAGTTGTGCAAACGAATAGGTGCATAGAGTTGTGAATATTTGTAGAATGAAGGATGTACACAAGAGGAGCTATGTGCATGAGAATGGGTGTGTGAGGGAACTTTTTCAAAATACATGAAATTATTTTAACTTTTAGTACAAACTTAGTACCAATATTAAATAAAATCTCTTTTTAATGTGTGTGAGAAGGAAGTTTTGTGGGGATCAAGGAATAAATACTTTCATTTGCAATGTTTTCCATATTTGCATACATTTCCCCCTGCACACTTCTTCCATATACCTCCCAACACTACATAATAATCGAATAATTGGTGTTTTTGACTTATTAAAGTTTAAGGCATGAAATTTTTGGTTTATTTTTATATCCGATGTGAAATAAGGGTGGGATTTTAACTCCACTACTATGTCAACTTGTTCTCATTCTATTTGATATCGAGATGCATAGGAGTTGTGGAAAAATTGTTTCGTTGAAGATTTGATGTCTGACTTTCAAAACTATGTTTGATGGCTTTGATTGTTTAAAAACTAGAAACAACAAACCTTGATATTCACAGTTCTTGAATATTATGTGCATTTTTTATTTCACATTTGTGAATTAAATACTACTTATGCAATATGGAATGAAGTGTCTCTTTAATATGTGTGAGGAAGAAATTTCACGTGTTGAACAAGGAACAATAAACTATTTCTGCAATGTTCTGTACCTTCACAGAAATTTCGCCTCCGCGCACCTTTCTCTCATAGAACTGTAGATATTAGTCAATTAATTAGTGGTTTTGGATTATTAAACTTTGGAACATAGAAAGCATGGTTTATGTGTATATTGCAAGGAAAATAAGGGTGGAAAATTAACTATCTGCATTACTATGTTCGAAGCCTTTAATCATTTAAAAACTATATCAAAGAGGAAACATCGAATAGTGGTATTCATTGTCCTTGAATATTATGTGCATTTGTGATTTTAAATTTGTGAATTAAATACTTATTATCAAATATTAAATGAGCTTTCTTTTCTTTTAAATGTTGCGAAGAATAAGTATTGTGTGGGAGAATGGGTGTGCATAGTAAGGAACATAATTTTTTTCCCACAATATTCCATATATCTTCATATATTCTTGTAGTTATTAGTTCCACACAATAATACATATAATTGATTAATTGTATTTTTTGCCTTATTAATGTTTGAGGCATGAGAAAGGTGGGTGATTAATTGTCCCCACTACTATGTCAACGTGGGGTCATTTTATTAAAGATTCACAAATACTAAGTGCATTTTCAATTTAACATTTGCCAATTAAATAGTTATTATTCAATGTTAAAGTTTGGGGCATGAAAAGTTTGGTTTGCATGTATATTGTGTGTGAAATAAGGGCGGGTGATTAACAATCATGACTACAGTGATGATGTGGGCTTAGTGAATACTAACTGCGTTTTTCATATTGTGAACATTAAGTTGTCTTATTTATTTGTTTAACAAGTCATGTATGATGGAAAAGTCTATGCAAACCTCAACTATGTGTGAAGGAGAAACATTTTCTAATTTTGTTTTAGTAATGATAGTGTTAGAGTTGGTCTAGTCATTCCTCCCTTAGAGATCAAAACTCTTTATGCATTTCATTTTTAGGTGTCCCACTCCATTCACTCAGCTACATTCTGCTAGGGGCATGCCATAATTTGATGGAAAAGGTCATGCTAGTCATTTCACCTCATGTCTGGCTCATGATGGCTTAGGTCTTTGATCAATGATCACTAAAGTCCATGCCAGTCAAGGTCTGGTCCTTTAACGGAAAAAATTCATTTTCGATCATTAGGTCTAGGGATTAATCAATTTGGTCTTTATATATGTCCAGTAAAGCCATGCAGGCTAGAGTGGGGCCCTTACAAAGTAATGATTCAAAGAGTTTCATCATCATATTGATAAACTTCGACTGTTCTTTAAAACTCTATTTTGAAGAAAAGTCAAACAGTGTCATTGGTGATAAAATTTTCGAAAAAGTCATCAATTGATTTCTTTAGATGCAGACATGGTTTCCATGGCCAAATGTCCTGTCATGCAGTCCCAACAAAGAGTGCCAAAAATTTCATCATTTGAGCCAAAATTTCAAAGGAAAAGTGAAAATTAGTGTTGATTTAAGTCAGTGAAAAAGTGTGAAAACATAACATTAGAAAAATGGGTTTTCGAAAAGAAAAATTTAACCCATGACTTCCAAGTCTTTATATATAAGATTCCACCAAAAAATCAAAGTCATTGTGCAAATCCAGGCATAGGGAAACATTGCAAAGTCTTTGAGTGTGCATCGTGCGTGTTTGGAGCAAGGTTGGAGGCATTTTTCAAGGCGCGGTGCATATACATAGTGGTGCGGCGCACACAGAGCCGGCCCTTAGTGTATTTTTCCAATGAGCACAGCGCACACCCAGAGCACGACGCACTGGGTTTTGCGCGTGGCGCACACAAACAAAGCGCCAAAACAGTGCCAAACTTCCCCAATTTTTTTGTGAATCCCCTCAAATTGACAGGTAGGCTATATGACATGACATGTTCCTCAAATTTTATAAATGATATGGTGGTTTATGGAAATGTTTGAAACGAAACAGAACTCATAAAGTCAGCCACAAGAAAACACCAAAGGCAATTGTTGCTAGGGTTGCATATTTGTGGTATTGAAGCCAAGGTTCCATTTTCACCCACCATTTTTCCTTCACCTACCATTTTCCCCTATCTTCCCTTTCTCATTTTACCCATTATTCTTACCCTAAAACACTAAAAAACCCTATTCCCTTTCCCCTCCTCTTATTTGTCAACAAAACACCCCAAAACCCTACCTTGTCAAAACCCCGAAAACCTACCCTATCAAATACCCAAACCCCCTACGTATCCCTAAACAAACTTCTCCCCATAATCCCTATTCCCATCACATTACTCCCCTCCTAATACTCCCTTGTTTTTCATTCTTCCCCTTGGTGGAAGATATCACAACAACACCTAGTTTCACCATCATCAAAGGGCAGTCCAAGCATAGTACATAAACAACAGTCATCGCATCTGAGGGTTCATCGGAGTATGAGGTGGAGACTCAAAGTGATACATCCCTGGAAGAACAGGCTCCCAGGAGACATCACAAGAGTGGAAAACATGTTAGGGATGAGCCAAACACCCTCAATGAATTGCAGGCATGCCCTCTTGCTATGTCATGTTTCCAGCACCTAGCATGTTTTGAATTTTGTCAAAGGGTGGCTAATGTTGGATTTCATCATGAGTTGGCCCATCTTTTTGTCCTTCACCTCGATGGAGGTCAGTCTATCTCGGTCGGGGTCACCTTCACATTGACACCCGAAACTATCTCAGTGGCAACAGGCATACCAAATGTTGGAGAACAGTGGCATAAGAAGAAGAAGGTGGATACGCAGCATTATGAGCCTTACATTAAGGCCAGTTGTTTGAGGTAGCTCACAAGAGTCTTTCCATTCCGATATTTGAGAAATGAGTATGCTCCACTCATGAGGTTGATCATGAAGTACTTCAGCTGTGAGGGAACTTCTCTCGTCTATATGCCTATCACATCAGGTTGCTCATGCACTTTACTAGGGTGCGGATGATGAACCTTCCATTTTTCATTTACAGGAACATAGAGAGGATGAACACTCTCATGCAGCATAAGACCCCTCAGCAGAAACTTAATAGTGTTTATCACTTTGCTCTTATCCGGATTTTGGTGGATCATCAGTTGGGATTATAGGGCATTGCTTGGGAGGACTTCATATCCCGTGACTTCTTCAACACTCCACAAGTATTATCAGAGGTATAGCATGAGATAGGTGGTCCTTCTCACTAGTATGAGCGCCATGAGGCCGCTACTATGCTAGTATTGATCACCTATCAGAGACGCAGTAGACATTTGTTTGCAGCGGCAAAGCGAGTGTTATCTCCACCCAGGGTGGATGGGGACTCGCTTCTAGCAACAATGACAGAGGAACAGGACAGAGGTAAGGAGCCAATGCATGATGAGGGGCCTTTGGGTGAGCCATCAGGTGAATGAGAGACTGAATTCATTCTCCTTCATGATGATGAGACAGATACAAAACCAAAAAATGCAGAGCTTAGAGACATCATCTAGGAGAAATGACCAGAGATTGAAGCCTTGTCCCTTGATTTAGAAAGAGCTAAATGGAACATGAAATATATGGAGTAGAGGAACAAATAGCTTGAGGATTAGTAAGTGATCATGCAGCTACAAAACATTTGTGAGCATCGCCAAGCTGCACAAAGGAGAAGTTTGAGCTCAAGTCATTGGAGCAAGAGATCAATGAGGACCGAGAGGCCAATCTCGAGAGAGTTAACATTCGCTTGGAGAGGCTTCTGGCCAACAAGGACCATCCCTTACTGAGACACATGGCTTTCGATTATAGGGCACGAAATATGAGTGAAAAGGCCCGGATAAAGAGCTTGAAGGCAAAATTGAGCAAAGCAACAAAAGAGGCAAAAGAGCAAGATCAGATTTGAATATTGGCTGAAGCTTCTTTGGCACAACATAGCACTTCATAGAGAACCTCCAGGCCAAATTTCAAGGAATTTGGGGTAATTTTGGTCACACGGTAATTTTTTGGTCAAAACACAGGTTTTCTCTCCCTATGCACCATGCCACTGGTGCGGTGCTTAGGATTGGGAGCTCAAAATCACAAATGGTTTACATCTTTGCATTCAGAATGAAAAATCATGACTACTGGTGCTTGGAGAAGAAATTTGGGCATGATTTGAGTCTCCAGGAGGTCAAGAACACTCAAAAAGTGACCTCTCTGCCCCTATTTTGACACACAGGAAGCAGTCTTGGGAGAATGAAGTTTTGGAGGGGTAAATGAGCACCAAATTCAGAAATTCCACTTGGGTTGGAAATTAGACAGGCTAGGATTTCTAACAAGCACACTTGGGTACATTTTAGACTCCTGCAAGTGCCTCAAAACAGGTTCCAAATTGGCACGGTGCATATAGAAAGTGGCACAACGCATATAAGGGAAAAGGCGAATTTCACCTCTGTTTCGCGAAATTTTGATTCGCAACTTCTCCAAGTGGGCCCACTCATCTACATTTCACTTTTTCAGCACCTAAGGTGGCATTTATAGTGTTTTCACTCTAGATTGGCTTCTATCCAAGTGGAAAAGGAAGGCAAACAATCACCAAAGCCATTTGTCATGTTTGTAACGCTACACCTGTAGCTAATGGTTGGCTTTCCACCTCCATTTTGTAATGATTCAAGTAACTCCCCAACCCTTGGGCATTCTATCTCTTCATAGCACATTCTATATATTGTATGCAAACTATTTGCAAAGGGTTGGTGGGCTTGTAATTTCTGGGAGAATGTGGGAGAGAAACTCAGTTCTTCATTGTATATTTTGACAGAGGATTAATGAAATGCAGTGGCTCTGTTTCATGAGATTCATGTGGTTGTGAGTGTAGCAAATGTGTCTCATATGTTTCATATGTATTCCGTAATGTTTCACAGTTAATTTCATATTCATTTCCAGTGAAATTTTCTAAGTTAGATAAGGTAGAATTCATTTTTATTGCTCTGCCTGTGGGAAAATTTCATGTTCAGTGTTCTTCTGTTGAAAAGGATTCACGTACTTATGCCCTTTTCACCCTCCTAAGTAATTCCGCCATTCCGCATTATTTCAAACTAAATTTCTAGACTTTCTACCTGTCTTGCCTCACGAAGTAATCTGTGCCTTTGTATTAAATTCTCTGCTCATTACTGTCCATTGGTCCCATACCATCCCAAAAACTCAGTCATTCATAAAAAATTGTTTCTTGTATCCATATTTACTTACTAGCCTAAGATCAATATTTCACTGTTAGTCATCTCAGACCATTCCGTTTACTTATTCCCTGAGCGTGACTCAGAGAGAGCCCTCTCCTATTCTAGTAGGGCTAGCTACCAGACTGAGCGTGGTTTGTGGTTACCCTGAATTTTGCCTTCCTTCAGCCTAAGGTAGATTTAGGTGCTAACATAGTGGTGACTCAACTAGGGAAACGAAAATGGTTTTCTTGAAGATTATTTTTCCCCAGTACATATCTCAAGTTCAGAGCTGATTTTTTATGGTGAACAGCGATAAGACATAAGAAGGCTGAAATCATTCACCTGGCGACTCCATTCACTGAAGAATCCAGCAATCAATCCTTCATGGTGACTCCACTGCAGAGAGATCAGTAGCTTTGAGATTTTCAAAATGGAGTGGGTTGCAAGAAGATACGCTCCCATGAGCCGAGATCACATCCCAGGTTTTCCAAATAAAATTCCGAAGGTAGATTGGTCAAGGAATCTGCCTACGTTTAAAGATGATGGTAAGAAGGATGCTGCTTTACATCTAGTTCAATTTCACATGCATATTCGCAAGTTGAAGGTTGATTTTCCTAAAGATTGCTTGATGAAGATATTCCTGGCCACTCTGGAAGGTGAAGCCCAATCCTGGTATGAAAGTTTGCCGCCTACTTGTATTTACTGTTTAAAGGATTTTCATGCCCTGTTCATTGAAAGATGTCAAGAATCTTATCCGTCATTAAATCTAGTTCATGACTGTTGCAAACATGATTCTACTTTTATTGAAAGCCTTGAAAAATACTATGAGGATGATAATTTTATGGATGATGAGATCATGGAAACCTTGTATGAGAATCCATTTCAGCAACATGAAGAACTAGAGGAGTCCCATCAAGATGCTCAGGAAACATTGCAGCAGAATCAAGATCTTTGTACGGTGGAAAATGATGGAATTTTGCATCTTGACAGTCAATAGGAATTACATGAAATGGATCAGCTATATGAGGAAAATTTGTATACTCCTTCACTTGAAAGTAATGAAGACAATCACTGTTTGAGCAAGAGAAAACAAAAAGTGTTATCTCCTTTGTCAAAAAATGAGATAGATCAACTCTTGAACGGTCAGGTTACAGCTCAAGTTAACGCAAATCTGCAGTGTGCACATGGTCAAGAAGGTTACGGTAGAACTTCTTCCTTTGGTGAAAATGATGATAGTCTTGTAAGTAGCTCTATAGATCAACAGGTTGAAGATTTCCATATGGCTGAAAGTGATGAAATAGAAAGTGTCATTTCAGATCTGTCCATAAAAGAAGACAACATGCAGAGAAGTCAAGTTTCAAATTCAGAATGTGATAACGTTAAGGCAGCCATTTCAGATGTAGATTCAGATTGCGATGACCAAGAAAACCTTTTACTAAGTCCCATGAAAGAGAACTCTACTGCTGAAATCATCTGCGATGAGGAAGACAAAGTTTTGGATCCAAATGTTCTCATGTCATCAGAACATAGTCTTCATGAAGAGGTAATCCAGTTAGCTCGTGAACAGCAAGATGAGATCTTTGCTCAAGCAAGTGAAAGAGTTCCTCTAGATGAATTTATGGTAGTTGATAGAAATGTTAGTGTTAGGTTTCAAGAAACATTTCAAGTTGCTTTTCTCATGATTGATGAATATGATAAATGTAATGAGAATCTGGCTGTCATATCGTATGAAGATGACCTACCATATATTCAGACTTCATAAGATCAAACCATTCGGGATTCTCTTTCAGATTCTTCATCATATGTCTCATGTTTTGAAGTGTTCTTTGAAGAGGAGATATGCTCATCTACTTGTTCAAAAATTTTTGAGGACCAGGGACATACTCTTATTGAAGTGCAATGTGAAGAAAGATCAGTATGAAAGGAGAAAGACACCTTGCTCTTTCAGCAGGAGGTCAATCTTCGTGTTTTTCAAGATCCAATGGCAAATCTGTTGCAGACAGCACTGAAGCTGATTATTACAGTTTTCAGTGATGAAGGAGATCATGGTCAATTATGTTTTTGGAGGCCCAGTTACCAGTATCTGTTGTTGACCAGAAGATCTGATCCAGAGAATCAATCAAGGAGGCATCTACTTGATTGGTTACATTGGAAGACACATTACACATGATTGTACATATTGCATTAGTACATAGGTGGTTGTCATCATGATTTGAAACCCTCGAATCTTGATGGACTGCTACCATTGAATAAGTTTTTTCAGTTCTAGTTTTAGTTAAGTCAGTCATGAGTCATTTCCTTTTGTATTGAGTTGGTTTTTTTGGTCATGTTGGTTTCATAATTGAGTCGGTTTAAATCAAGTTTCAGTCAATAAATGAGTCAAAGTCTTGTGTTGTTTGTCAGAATGATGACTCCATAGCCCAATGGATGAAGGCACTGTCTAGCTCTTCCAGAGATCTATTGTTCTTGGCACCTCCAAGGAGCTACCATCCCCCATTGGAGCCAATGTTAGAGTTGGTCTGGTCAGTCCTCCATCAGAGATCAAAACTCTTTATGCATTTCATTTTTAGGTGTCCCGCTCCATTCACTCAGTTGTGTTTTGCTAGGGGCATGCCATAATCTGACAGAAAAGGTCATGCTAGTCATTTCCCCTCATGTCTAGCTCTTGCTGGCTTAGGTCTTTGGTCAATGATCACTAAAGTTCATGACAGTCAAGGTCTGGTCCTTTAACAGACAAAAATCATTTTCGATCATTAGGTCTAGGGATTAATCAATTTGGTCTTTAAATATGTCCTGTAAAGCCATGCAGGCCAGAGTGGGGCCCTTAAAAGTAATGATTCAGAGAGTTTCATCGTCATATTGATAAACTTCGACTGTTCTTCAAAACTTTGTTTTGAAGAAAAGTCAAACAGTGTCATTGGTGATAAAATTTTCATAAAAGTCGTCAATTGATTTCTTCAGATGCAGACATGGTTTCCATGGCCAAATGTCCTGCCATGCAGTCCCTGCAAAGAGTGCCGAAAATTTCATCATTTGAGCAAAAATTTCAAAGGAAAAGTGAAAACCAGTGTTGCTTTAAGTCAGTGAAAAAGTTTCAAAACATAACATTAGAAAAATGGGTTTTTGAAAAGCAAAATTTAACCCATGACTTCCAAGTCTTTATATACAACTTTCCACCAAAAAATCAAAGTCATTGTGCAAATCAAGGCATGGGAAACATTACAAAGTGTTTGAGTGTGCATCGTGCATGTTTGGAGCAAGGTTGGAGGTAGTTTCCATGGCACGACGCATATACACAGGGGCGGGGTGCACACAAAGGGCGCGGCGCACACAGAGCCAACGCTCAGTGTATTTTTCCAACGGGCACAGCGCACACCTAGGGCGTATCGCACTGGGTTTTGCACGCGGCGCACACAGACAAAGCACCAAAACAGTTCCAAAATTCCCCAAATTTTTTGTGAAGCCCCTCAAGTTGACAGGTAGGCTCTATGATGTGACTTGTTCCTCAGATTTTATAAATGATATGGTGGTTTATGGCAATGTTTGAAATGCAACAAAACTCATAAAGTCAGCCACAAGAAAACACCAAAGGCCATTGTTGCTAGGGTTGCATATTTGTGGTATTGAAGCCAAGGTCCCATTTTCACCCACCATTTTTCCCTCACCTACCATTTTTCCCTATCCTCCCTTTCTCATTTTTCCCATTATCCCTACCCTAAAACACTACCAGACCCTATTCCCTTTCCCCTCCTCTTATTTGTCAACAAAACACCCCAAAAACTCTACCTTGTCAAAACCGCAAAAACCTACCCTATCAAATACCCAAACCCCCTACATATCCCTAAAAAAAATTCTCCCCATAGCCCCTATTCCCATCACATTACTCCCCTCCTAATACTCCATTTTGTTTCATTGTTCCCCTAGGTGGCAGATATCACAACAACACCTAGTTTCACCATCATCAAAGGGTAGTCCAAGCACAGTACATAAACAACAGTCATGGCATCTGAGGGTTCATTAGAGTATGAGGTGGAGACTCAAAGTGATACATCCCTGAAAGAATAGGCTCCCAGGAGACATCACAAGAGTGGAAAACATGTTAGGGATGAGCCAAACACCCTCAATGAATTGCAGGCATGCCCTCTTGCTATGTCATGTTTCCAGCACCTAGCATTTTTTGAATTTTGTCAAAGGGTGGCTAATGTTAGAGTTCATCATGAGTTGGACCATCTTTTTGTGCTTCACCTCCATGGAGGTTAGTCTATCTTGGCCGGGGTCACCTTCACATTGACTCCTGAAACTATCTCAATGGCAACAGGCATACCAAATGTTGGAGAACAGTGGCATAAGAAGAAGAAGGTGGATAGGCAACATTATGAGCCTTACAATAAGGCCAGTTGTTTGAGGCAGCTCACAAGAGTCTTTCCATTTCAATATTTGAGAAATTAGTATGCTCCACTCATGAGGTTGATCATGAAGTACTTTAGCTGTCAGGGGAGGTTCTCTCATCTATATGCTTATCACATCAGGTTGCTCATGCACTTTACCAGGGTGTGGATGATGAACCTCCCGTTTTTTATTTTCAAGAACATAGAGAGGATGAACACTTTCATGCAGCATAAGACCCCTCAGCAGCAACTTAACAGTGTTTATCACTTTGCTCTTATCCGTATTTTGGTGGATCATTAGTTGGGATTGCAGGGCATTGCTTAGGAGGACTTCATCTCCCGTGATTTCTTCCGCACTCCACAGGTATTATCAGAGGCAAAGCATGAGATAGGTGGTCCTTCTGACTAGTATGAGTGCCATGAGGCCACTACTATGCCAGTATTCATCACCTATCAGAGAGGCAGTAGACATTTGTTTGCAGCGGCAAAGCGAGTGTTATCTCGACCCAGGGTGGAAGGGGCCTCACTTCCAGCATCGGCGACACAGGAACAAGATAGAAGTAAGGAGCCAATGCATGATGACATGCCTTCAGGTGAGCCATCAGGTGAACGAGAGACCGAATTCATTCTCCTTCATGATGATGAGACAGATACAGAACCAACAAATGAGCTTAGAGAGATCATCCAGGAGCAGCAATCAGAGATTGAAGCCTTGTCCCTTGATTTAGAAAGAGAAAAATGGAACATGAAATATTTGGAGAAAAGGAACAAACCACTTGAGGATCAGCAAGTGATCATGTATCTACAAAAGATTCGTGAGCATCGCCAAGCTACACAAAGGAGAAGAGTTGAGCTCACGTCATTAGAGCAAGAGATCAATGAGGACCGGGAGGCCAACCTTGAGAGAGTTAACATGCACTTGGAGAGGTTTCTGGACAAGGCCGACAAGGACCATGCCTTACTGAGACACATGGCTTTCCATTACAGGGCACGAAATATGAGTGCAAAGGTCCGGATAAAGAGCTTGAAGGCAAAATTGAGCAAAGCAACAAAAGAGGCAAAAGAGGAAAAAGAGCAAGATCAGCTTCAAATCTTGGCTGAATCTTCTTTGGCATAGCATAGAACTTCATAGAGAACCTCCAGCCCAAATTTCAAGGAATTTGGGGCAATTTTGGTCACATGGTAATTTTTTGGTCAAAACACAGGTTTTTTCTCCCTATGCGTCGTGCCACTGGCGTGACGCTTAGGATTGGGAGCTCCAAACCATAAATGGTTTGCATTTTTGGATTCAACATGCAAAATCATGACTACTAGTGCTTGGACAAGAAATTTGGGCATGATTTGAGTCTCCAGGAGGTCAAAAACACTCAAAAAATGACCTCTCTACCCCTATTTTGACACACAGGAAATAGTCTTGGGAGAATGAAGTTTTGGAGGAGCAAATGAGCACCAAATTCAGAAATTCGACTTGGGTTGGAAAGTAGACAGGATAAGCTTTCCAACAGGCACACTTGGACACATTTTGGACTCCTAAAAGTGCCTAAAAACAGGCTCCAAAGTGGCGTGGCGCATATAGAAAGTGGCGCGGCGCATATAGCGAAAAAGGCCAATTTCACTTCCATTTCGCGAAATTTCGATTCGTGACTTCTCCAAGTTGGCCTGCTCATCTAAATTTCACTTTTTCAACACCTAATGTGGCATTTAAAGTATTTTCACTCCTAATTGGCTTCTATCCAAGTGGCAAAGGAAGGCAAACAGTCACCCAAGCCATTTGTCATGTTTGTAACGCTGCACCTGTAGCTAATGGTTGGCTTTCCACCTCCATTTTGTAATGATTCGAGTAACTCCCCAACCATTGGGCGTTCTATCTTTTCATGGCACATTCTATATATTATATGCAAACTATTTGCAAAGGGTTGGTGGGCTTGTAATTTCTGGGAGACTGCGGGAGAGAAACTCAGTTCTTCATTGTATATTTTGACAGAGGATTAATGAAAGGAAGTGGCTCTGTTTCATGAGATTCATGTGGTTGTGAGTGTAGCAAATGTGTCTCTTATGTGTCATATTTATTTCGTAATGTCTCACAATTCATTTCATATTCATATCTAGTGAAATTTTTTAGGTTAGATAAGGTTGAATTCATTTTTATTGCTCTGCCTATGGAAAAATTTCATGTTCAGTGTTATTCTTCTATTGAAAAGGATTCATGTACTTATGCCCTTTTCACCCTGCTAATCAATTCCGCCATTCCGTGTTATTTGAAACTAAATTGCTAGACTTCCCACTTATCTTGCCTCATGAAGTAATATGTGCCTTTGTATTAAATTCTCTGCTCATTGCTGTCCGTTGGTCCCATACCATCCCAGAAAATCATTCATTCATAAATTTTTTTTTCTTGTATCCATATTTACTTACTAGCCTAAGATCAATATTTCACTGTTAGTCATCTCAGACCATTCCGTTTACTTATTCCCTAAGCATGACTCAAAGAGAGCCCTCTCCTGTTCTGGTAGGGCTAGCTACCAGACTGAGCATGGTTTGTGGTTACCCTGAATTTTGCCTTCCTTCAGCCTAAGGTAGATTTAGGTGCTAACATATAGGATTTTCAAATTCGATAAATCAATAAAACAATGAAAGAAATCATTTTACAAAAAAACACACAAAATATAAGCCAATTAGCTAGCTACACATTATATATTGCGAATGCTAGAATATATATAATATAAGTAAATAGGATAATCCAAAACATGGAACTTAAACAAAAAACAACTTCAATGAAATATGTATTGATATAAGGTTAATAGCTACAAATCAGGTAACCACATGATGAAGTCAGATCTCAACCATCAAATATGCCTGGAAAACTCTTTGGCAATTGTTAAATTCCTCAAGCAAAAGGTCGAAGGTACTCGCCACTAACCAATGGTAATTTAGACTTACTAGTTACTAGTAAGAGGTAGATCTGCAATTTCCATAGAACACCTCTTGATGCTGATAACTTGACAATACTATAGGTTCATGAAGCTAACTGCACACACATCTTAGCATGATAGTGTTTATTCATATACGTCTTACCTTCACTGTTGACACCTAATCATTGGGATTGGATGAATATATGTAAAAGAGTGTAAATAGTAGATAAGGAGAATATTAATATGAAGAGACATTGGGAGGTGAAGCCTAAGAGTCTCTCCCTCCATGTATATATCCATGATCAATATAAATGAAAAATCACATTTCGCATTGTGGTGTTACCTCTTGACCTGACATGCTATTAGAGAAAACTACATTTTTAGATTTTGTACCCTTGTAACTCCCCTTTTCCATTTTTGTAGTCTGCATATTCTTCACTCCTATGATCTCTATCCTCTGTGTTCTTTATAATCTAGTGTACATCCACATTTTTTTTTAAATTTCCTCTCCACTGTTTTACTGTGTGTTTGGTATAAAAGGATCCCAATATCTCCTAGCATAATGCTTCTCACCTCCACATGTCCATCTCCCAATGGAGCACTGCCTCCACTATGGTATACCCATCCCCATTGAATACCACACTTTGAATTTATCTTCATATCCTCCCACGCATAGTCCAACCTCCTACAAACTCAGAAACATCAGCACCTCGATTTCACTACTCGTCTCAGTCCCTCTCACCATCAACTTGACAGTCAATGACCTATACACAAACTCCAAACATTATGTAATACCTCTGGTTTCCATACTCTAGTTATACTTCCACTGCCATAGGCGACCACTCCTCCATCCCTCCATACGCTGGCCTTTGTACATACGTTGGTTAACCAACATCCTCTGACCACGTTGTTTTAATATATAACACCACGTTGCCTCTATGCATATATAGCGCTACCTATATCCATATATAATTTTTCCTTTGACCATACACACCCTCCATATATACACTTTCCCCATATACCACCTTCACCAAGTAATAAATCCCCAAAGTACTACCTTCATCTTATATATCATAGTCATTTTTTTTACAATTTTGCACTAGAACTACATTTTTTTGTGACTAGGAGTGCAAATTGTTAAATATTGGCAGCAAAGTATATTTTTTATACAATACACAATATTTAAGATGCATTGAGTGATATCAATTATTGGAGTAGTCCTCTCTAGAAAATAAAGCTATCTAGAATGGTCATGGAAGATTAAACACACTCTCATTTTTAATGAGTTGTGGAAAGGAGTTTGTGTAGGAGAAGGCAATGATGAACCTCCAAAGCCCACCTTAGATAAGGAGATCATCATTTGGGAAAACAAGGACAACAAGGCCTATGCCTTGATTGCAACATCTGCAAATGAAGAGGTGAGTTGCCATATTTCACCATTTTCAAATGCTTTTGAAGCCTTATAGAAGTTGGAGGAGCTCTATGACTCACACTCTGAACTTGAAGTTGTCCAATTGATGATTAAGTTGTTCAACCTAAGTTGAAAATAAATGATCCTCTTGATTTAGCATTAAAAGTAAGATGCATTATGTATGATATCAAAACCACTGGTGTTCAAATAGACATTTCTCTTATAGCTTAGTCAAGCCACTATATCCCACTTATTCAAATTATCTTGAATCATTGCAAGTAAGTGGAAACCTCAAGGAGGTTACCTTTGACTCCCTTGAGAAGAAGTTTGCTGAGAGAGAGAAGGCTTTTGTAGGGAAGAAGACAACTCCTAAGTTTTGTGAAGAAGTTGTGTGTCTTGCACATAGAGAGAAGAATCATCTTCAAGATTCTTCTAGAGGAAGAGGTGGTCGAAGAGGAATAGAAAGAAGAAATTTTAGGGGTAGGGGGATAGACATTTCCAAGGAGAAAAGTACGATCTTCATTTCATATGTTGTAATAGAGATGGACATGATGCATCCACATGTAAATTTCCTTGGGATAGAATTGTGCAAGAAAGAAATGAATCCAAAGGTAAAATTCATGACAAAGAGAAAGGTAAAGCACGTAAATCTGGTCACTATGTTGTGGCATATTGTAATTTGGGAGTAATTGAAGACTTATTTATTGCTTCACTTGCTTCTTGGAAAAATGATTGGTTTCTTGATTCAGGGGAACTTGCCACATGACTTTTAGAAGAGAATTTTTTGAAGAATTTACTGACAATGTTGATGGAGTAGTATACTTTCCATACAAATCAAAACTCAAGCCATCAGGGCTTGGAACCATCAAGCTCAAATTGCTTGGTCTTCCAAACTTTCTTCTGCGTGATATTTATATATCCCGAATCTAAGGAGAAACTTGTTGTCCTTGGTCCACATTCGCTAGTAAGGAAACTCCATTCATATGTTTTATGAAAAGGTTGAGGTCAAAAAAGCATCAGATCACTCACTTGTCATGACATGGATAGAATAAGAAATACTTATGAAGTTGCAAGGTACCTCTACTTGTGCAAACAAATATCATACAGTTATCATTATGATGAAGGTATATTTCCATCAAGACTTTTATGGAATGCTCAATTTGGACATTTGAATTATGAGAACCTTCATATGTTGAAGAAACGTGATGTTATTGGTTTGCCTTCAATTCCTACGAAACTTAAGAAATGTGATTCTTGTATTCTAGAAATGCATAGCAAACAATATTTTCATGACTTAAATTCTAGAGCACACAGAAAACATGAACTCATTGATTCAGACTTATGTGGCCCAATGCTTGTTCCTTTTGCAAATGGAAATAAATATATGATGGAATTTATTGATGACTACACTAGAATCTATTGGGTTTATTTATTGAAGAACAAACATGATGATTTTTAAACGTTGAAGAACTTTCATGCATGGATTGAAATGATGCACAATCTCATATTAGTTCTATTTGCATTGATAATGGAAAATAATACACTTCAAATGAATTTGAAAACTATCTTTTCCATCATGGGATCAAACATCAAACAACTGTGCTTTATAATCCCAAATAGAATGGAGTAGCTGAAAGAATGGGCAATACAATCTTAAATATTGTACTTTCCATGATGCTTTTCAGAAATCTAAAATTGATGTTTTGGGCTGATGCAGTTCTATATGATGTGTATGTAAAGAATATATGTCCATCTAATGATATTAGAAGCAAGACTACTTATGAAATGTGGTATGGGCACATTCCATGAGTAAAGCATCTCACTGTCTTTGATTCCACCTATTATGCCTTCATACCAAAGGAACAAAGAAACAAACTTGGTGCAAGGAGTCAGAAGTGTATCTTCTTGGGGTATTTAAATAATCCAAAGCATACTTTCTCTATAATGAAGTTAATAAGATGTTTTTTGTATCTAGATATGTGATCTTTCTTGAATCTTCCAAAGATGACACTATTGCTGAGTGACAACTTGATCTCTTGGATAAATTCAAACATACAAAGTCATTTCAAGAATTTGATAATTCGATTCACATATTGAATGGGGGATTCCTATACTAGATCAATCTATGGAACCTTCTTTTGAAGAACTCTCTCCCCCACATGAAGCTTTATCTATTAATTATGCTTTAAGTGATTTGGTTGATAGAATTGGGGGACTAAATCTTGACTCAACCCTAACTCCATCAACTGAGCAGCCTGGGCCATCTCAGAATGGTCCTCCAAAATGGCTGACAAAGACACTTGAAAGTGTTCATCCTGATGAGGTTGGAAAGAGAGGAACAAGAAATTCAACCAAGAAAAAGGGAGGTTATGTAGATGATTCTAATTCACTTATTGATATGGATGTTTATTATGATTGTTAACTAAATTTTCCTACAAATTTTGGACCATATGCCTTCGAAGAAGACGCTTCTCATGATGAATGGAAAGAAGTGATGCAGAGGGAGCTTGATGCCTTGATAAAGAATGGTTGTTGGAAGCTGGTTGCCCTCCATTCGGAACCAAACCAATTGGCTTCAAGTTAGTCTAAAAGAACAAGTATAAAGCTCATGGCTCACTTGACAAGTACAAAGTGAGAGTTGTGGCAAAAGGTTTTGCATAGAAGGAAGGGGTCAATTATGAGGAGACTTTTTCCCTAACATCAAAATGGGCTACCATCTAGCCACTCTTTTCCTTCGCATCTCAGAGCAGTTGAAAAGTCCATCACATGGATGTAAAATATGTTTTCTTGAGTGGACATATGAAAGAGAATGTTTTTATGTCCCAACCAAATTGATTTGTTGTGAAGGGCCAAGAACACAAAGTATGCAAGCTTGGGAAATCCTTGTATGGCCTCAAGCAAGTATCACGAGCTAGGTATGAAAATTTAACTGAGCATCTTCTAAAACTAAACATAAAACATTACGATCTTGATGATGCAACTTTGTTTGTCAAGAAAGTTGTAAAAATAGTTGTATATCTTGTGGTTTAGGTAGAAGATATTTTGATGACATGGAAAAATGAGAGAAATATTACATCCATAAAGAAGGAATTGAGGAAATGTTTTGAAATGCCTGACTTGGGTTATGTTCCCTACTATCTTGTTATTAGAGTAACTCAACATACGAAATTTATATTCCTCTCTCAAAATAAGTACATTGGAGATATTCTGAACGAGTTTGGCATGGCTGAGTACAATCCTTTGACTACTCCAATGGAACAGAGATTGAAGCTCACATCTATTATAGTAAAAGAATTTGAGGATGTAACAAAGTATAAATAGCTTGTAGGAATTCTCAACTACTTAACTGCTACCAGACCAGACATCTACTTTATTGTTGGAATCCACTCCAGGTTTATGCAAAAACCCTGTGAGGGACATTGGTCTACTGCAAAAAGAGTTCCAAAGTACTTGGAGGGAACTAAAGACTTTGGACTCAAGTATACATAGGTGGGCAACATTAGCTTGATTAGATACTCTAATTCAGACTTCAATAGAGATAAAGAAATTGGGGTATCTACTTTAGGTTATTTTATGTGTCTTGGATCAGGAGATGTCTCCTAGAGATCATGAAAACAATCTGTTCCAACATATTCCGCAATAGATGCAGAATATTTGGAACCAGCTAAGGAAATAAAGGAAATTGTGTGGCTCAGGAAAATTGTAGAATATTTGCAAGTGAAACATGCGCATTCAACTTCACTCATGATTGACAACACTTATGTGATAAAGTTGGCTAATAACCCAAAGTTCCATGATCGAACAAAGCACATCAATATAAAATACCATCTAATTTGACATCATGTTGACGCCAAGACAATCCATCTATGCCATTGTTACAAAAATAATTCGATTAGAAACATCTTCACCAAAGATCTTGGAAGAGAGAAATTCAAAATATTTAGAATGATGCTTGGACTCACCAACATCCCTTCAGATTAAGGGGGGAATCTTGACACCTAATCATTTGGATTGGATGAATATATGTAAAATAGTGTAAATAGTAAATAAGGAGGATAAGATATGAAGCCGAAGAGTTTCTCCCTCCATGTATATATCCATGAGCAATATTAATGCAAACCACAATTCGCATTATGGAGTTACCTCTTGACCTGATATTCACACATGTATTATTTGTGATCCAGGTGGATCTTCAGATACAATGGCATGGAAAAACTCAAAAATGAAAGTGAGCAGAATGAAGTCAACTCAAGACCAGAGTGGAGATCCCATCTTCTTGATTCCAACAATGTAAACAATACTTCAATCTGAGTCTAGATGATGAATTTATCACACAATGAAGGATTATTTGATCCTTAAGAAGATGAGGATTTTCCTTTGAAAATGGGTCTTAAGCCTTTAAGGCCAAATCGCAATCGAAGGTTGCATAGAGGTGGACTTAAGTGAGGAGCAGTGGAATGCCTGACCACAGATCTCCGATCAAATCTAATCGGTGGATCGGATGCAACCGCATTGAAGGTCTTACATATATGTATATCGGCAGTGGCAGGTTGTGACCAATGATTAATCGGATCGGCGGAACCATTATCAGACACTAGGGGCGATATATGTGAGGGATGTCGTACTTAAGGTAAGGCAAAGGGCAGGATGTTCAGAGTTTTACAGAATAATTTAGGAAGAAAGCATTGAATTTGGGTATTGCACTTGATGCACTTGAAGTTGTAACTAAGTTTATTGGCTCACTGCATAGTTATATTAGGCATTCATTGTTATTGTTTGAACCAACCACTATTGATTCAGCTATGTAAAAGCAACTCATATTGAGAACAGGGGCAAGAATGAAATAGAGGATCAGTACAGAAATCCACTGTTCAAATCTCCTAATGGAAAATCCAAAGCGAAATGGAAAGGGAAGGAGAAGAAAACAACAACAGCCAAAGAGGGAGAGCGGCCTTATTGCAATCAATGCATGAAAGAAGGCGACGATGATGATCACTATTGGAAGTAACACCCAGAAAGGCGTCCAAAGAAGTATGGAGGAAATGGGAAGCATAAAATAGTGGTAGGGGCACAACAAGACCTTGGATCAGATTTGGGAGATAAATCACTGGTCACAACAGCGGGAACAAAAGGTACCCTTACACCTCCTGTTGATTCTAAATCACATGAAAGCACCAGTTCAGTAGATGTGTCCCTTTCGAATGATAGAAAAGGAATTGAAATATTTCATATCGGGGTTGTAGTAAATCACACCAAAGTGGAAACTCTGTTTGATACTGGGTCCTAAGCAAACTTAATTGCAAAATCCCTGCTAAGGAAGCTTGGCTTAGAGACAAAACCACACCCAAAACCTTACCCACTAGGATGGATACATGATAAAGTGAAATTGAATGTAACCCAATAGTGTAAGGTCAAATTTGTGATTGCGTCAAAGCCGGTAGGCGAAGTAGAGATGGATGTAATACCATTGGATATATGTGGCATGGTATTAGGGAGCCCATACCTATATGACAGAAAAGTAGTCTTTTTCCACCATGAGAATAAAATATCACATCACCAAGGATGGGGTAGAATACATAGTGTGGTCTCATCCAAATAAGATTAATGCCAGCCTTGTAAGCGTTGGGCAGATGAAAAGACTGGTGAATTCTCATAAAACATGCATGCTTATGGTTGTAAGGGAGAAAGAGGCCAAATTCGTTGATGCGTTCTAGGGTTGTGATGGGAAGCATAAGCAAGAATTAATTGAATTAATTTCTAACTATACTGAATTGTTTCAGGAGCCGAAGGGACTACCTCCAAAGAGGTAAATCGAACACAAAATCCACCTATTGCATGACACCCCTCTGCCAAATATCGACATGTACAGGATGTCAACGATCGAGATGGAGGAGATCAAGTGGCAAGTACAAGAATTGTTGGACCAAGGCATAATAAGGTCGAGCTCCTCTCCATGTGGTTCGCCAATTGTTCTAGTGCCAAATAAAGATGGTAGCTGGAGGATGTGCATGGAATATCGTGCACTCAAAAAAATATCGATGAAAAATCACTGTCCCCTCCCACTCATAGATGACTTATTCGATCATTTAAAAAATTCTTTTTATTTCACAAAGTTGGATTTGCATAGTGGCTATCACCAGGTCCAAATTGCGTAGCAGGACGTGTGGAAAACCGCTTTCAAAACCAAGCAGGGGTTGTTTGAATGGATGGTGATGCCATTCGGATTTTGCAATGCTCCAGCCACCTTTATGCAGGTTATGAATAATATATTTCAGCCTTTCATTGATGATTTTGTTCTCGTGTATTTAGATGATATACTAGTTTTTAGCAAAAGTTGGTTTGAACATGTGAGTCATGTAAAGAAAGTTCTTGATGTGTTGAAAAAGGAAACACTCTTTGTAAAATTGTCAAAGTGTGAGTTCGGGAAAACCTCTTTGGGTTACCTAGGTGTTATTGTTGCTCATGGTTAGTTAAAAATTGATCCCTCTAAGGTTGAAGCAATTGTAAATTGGCCTAAGCCTACTAGTGTAACCAAGCTCCGTAGATTTTTAGGTGCAGTCTAGTATTGGAGGAGATTTATTGCTAATTTCTTTATTATTGTAGCACCTTTGTACACATTGACAAGTTTGAAACATGTCTTCCAATGGGGAGGAAGACAGTAGAATTCCTTCTAAACATTGAAGGAAAAAATTAGCACCGTGCCAGTCTTAGCCTTACCCGATCTCCAACAGCCATTTGGGATTGAAACTGATGCCAATGGTTATGCCATGGGAGTTTTACTAATGCAACAAAAGTGTCGTGGCGGAAAAATTCGTTTGTGCGGACACAGCTGACCTCCCTAGGAGTCTAAACTCTCTAGCGACAAACAAGACAAAATGGAGCTATCTTTCTCTAAATACACCTTTTAAAACATGAAAACTACAAGTGTTTAGGCTTACCTTATTCCAAAACGCTGTTGTTGTAGCCCGTCCTTGCCGATCCGGATGAGCTCCTCCTTCACATCAATTCCTGCAACCACAAACAATCAAACAATTACCAAGCACTTGCATCTCATATAATAAAACATATATTCAACATGCAGACCAAGGAACACATGAAATAACTCATTAACACAAGCTATTGAGAAAAATGAACCAGTTTGTATTAATAACGAAACAAAGAAACTCTTACAACCTGGCCTTGGTGTTGTGCAAGTTCCTCCCAGGGTCCATCAAGGGTTTTCCTCTACTTTGACAAAGCTCACCCACTTCCAAGTAGAATCAAGCAAAGACAATCTCTCCTCACAAGGCTCTAAATGGGAGTCCTAATTCTTGCAGCATTTACCCAAAGAAAATGTATAGCTTCAACCTCCCCTCCATCTGGCTCAATGCCTTTATTTATAGTGCTGTAAAGAGGTTATTCAGGTCCACCATCAATGGGATAATCCCCCTCTTTGGGTGGGATAGCTCCCTTATTGATGGGATAAGATCCTCCTTAATAGAGATACATGAACCAACTGGAGGCGCATCCATTTCATCAAACCGACCTCTAGAAAGTTCTAGAAGTAACCACAAGTAACTTTTTTAAGATGAAACTTGCGCATTTTGCCTTTTACAGAAGGACGCACCTGTCCCTTGACATACAGAGCGTCCAAAGACGCAGACTTTGTGAACATTGTGAGCGTCCCCGCAGGTAAGGCTTGAGAGAACCTGCGACCCCAGAGATAAACACATTTTTTACAAGACTTTCTCTCTTCTTTGAGTTTGAGATGGATAACAGAGGCATAAGACTTGCCTAAGAGGGTAGCATGACTGTTGATTTGAGCCATACTAACTGTAAGTAGTCATGGTGACATTTTTTAGTGTAACAGATTGCCCCCTAAAGTGCGAAGCCTGGAATAGATTAGGGTTTTGTAATTCTAGGAAGGGTGAAGCGCTTTATCATTTCAAGGATTGTCTTGTGGATGACCTGGTTGGAACCTGCAATTTTCAACGCAAAATACATGTATAAGATTATATCATCGCTGAGGTAGGCATTCCCATACTCAGATTCAAAACTTTAACTAATGGACTAACTACTCTGATACAGGAATGATCTTGCAGTACATCATTTTTATAGACTTTTGTAGACACAGTATGGACACAGCCATCTATTTATGATTAGTCTACATAGATAATGAATACAAAACTCCTTGCAGCCTGGATGGTAGAAACTAGATCCAGGGTCTTCACTTCTACTTCCCGAATTGGTACGATTCTAGCCATGTGATTAAATGATTTGATGTCGAACATGTTAGAAACCACTTGATTACCAGTCGATGATGTAAACTGTTAACAAGCGTGAGAGAAACCACCAGTAATGTCAATGGTTCTCAAAGTACCAAGCACAACCCGTGAAATGTGAATAGATGTTTTGATGTCGAACACTTCACGGAATCCTTTGATCGAAAGTCAATGATGTAAACTGACGTCAAAGGCGAGAAACCTGCCATTGATGCATGCAGACTTCAAGGTACTATCGATTCCTAAGTCATCTTTCTAGATAATGTGTCGATGTCGATAGAAAGCGACCCGTTGCAGGCAAGCCCGCAACACGAAATCATTGTTCAAGTTGAAGAAATGTTGCTGTAAGGACTGACTCAGGGATGGTCAAATGGATGACAAGTATTTTGCAGATGAAAGTTTTGCTTGCAGACCTCTTGAACACATAATGACACGACAGATGGCTTGGTGACGAATAACTCAAAGTTAATCCCCGGAACCCGGTTAAAGACTTTCAAAGTGGTTTGATCAACTGTGAGGTAAAAGATTTCCCAACCCAGGTGAATGAGACAGTGTCGTGTTCAAGAGCGGTGGTAAAGTTTCTTTCGAGACAAAAGATAACAAACAGGTTCATTCTTCTCTCTTTTCCCCCACCATTTCTGGCAAGTACCTCTTTATTTTTAACAAGCTTGAGGAGGATAACATATGCTTGATTATAAGCTCATCCTTCGGACGAGTCCAACCTAGTTTAAATTCGAACCCTAGGAAGGAGTGGTTCGTTCCTGTTTGTAATTGAACAGGTCCTCTACTGTAAAAATTTAACGAGCCCAGTATAGGAGAAACTCGGCGTTTTTCAATTTTAGAGAGTCTGAAAAAACTAAAGGAGACTCCACGTTGAACTTTTTCGTACATTTGTGTCCCTCAAGCCTGAAAAAGTATAAAATAATACCTGGGGGAACTGCTTGATCTTGCGACCAAGGAGTACTTTCATAATAGTGTCGTTGACCTGAAAAGTAAAAAGCGATCAAGGACACATCGTTTTATTTCCTTATCGAGTTTGAAACGACAAAAACCCGGCAATCTTTTCCTGATTTTGCGGTCAGAAAAGAGCTAAAAGGGGACCGTCTTTTAATTCCGTTTTAACGAGTGTAAAAGAAATGCTCAGCGATCTTTTCATGTTTTAGGAGTCAGAAAAGGGCTTAAAAGATGACTCTGATATTTTGTTTGTGAAAAATTACAATTTCCCTCGAAATCCCTTTGTCCTGCACAAAAGCAACACATTACTCATACCTGTTTAAAATAGGCAAAAATACATCGAGAAATACCTTTTCATGGTAAAAAATGAACTAATTCATCCAAAAAACCTATAAAAAGACCTTTTACCATGTCATTTTTACCGTTTCACTGTTGAGGTTGAAAAAGGAGCTTTTGACAAAAAAATTTCCCGTGGTTGCTGCGGAAAATCTGACCGTTGGAATCGAACGCCGTCTTATCCAGGTATTTTACACATCCTACTCTGCATTTCTATCCGTTTAGAATTAATTTTTAGGTCTTAGTTTTATTTTTTGGGGGGGTTTTGGTTTTGGAATGCGCCTCTCGGCGGACGCGGGTGCCCTTCGGGTGGCCCGCGTCCCCCGACTTTTTCTCACACGGGAGAATAGTCGGAAGACGCGGCCCGCCTTCAGGCCAGCCGCGTCTGGGCGCCCTGTGCTACAAAGCCGGGGTGCGTCTTCCGAGAAGTGCGCATTTCAAAACCCCAACTCCCTCAAAAAACTACCAAAAATTCCCAAATCAACTTCTAATTGCTATTTCTGATGTGCAGGGTATTAACCATGTTAGATTGGAGAGAAAGAGAGCATGTAGAGGATGATGAAGTTGCAATAAATCATCAACCTTCTCTGGATGCCCTAAGAGCATGCGGATTATACAAATACTGGACCATACCGAGCATGAGGGGCCAGGTAAGATTCTTGGAGTGGCTGGTTGAGCGATGGAACGTTCAAGAACAATGCTTTTACATAGGAGGGCACCAGCTCGAGATAGAGCCCTCGGATGTATACTTTCTCACTGGCTTGCCGAACAGAGGCGAGCAACTCAGTCTTGCGGGGAGTAGGCCGGGTGGCCAATCCCTTGATAGTCTCCGCGACGAGTGGTGCACACCTGGGGCTCACCATGCGAAAGGCATATAGATAAAACACATCACTCTGCGTGAACTCAAAGTCATAGCATTCACGGTTACCAGAATTTGCGGCGCGGCCGCTTTACACATTTCTTCCGGATCCCAAATGCAGATGGCAATTGACTGTTACCAAGGCACCATTTTCAACTGGTGTGAAGCTGTGTCAGCTCATATGAAGAGCCAACTGACCAAGGCAAAGAACGGACGACTAAAGACTTTTGGATATGGGCCTCTAGTCGTGAGCTTTGCCTTGGAGAGAGTTCCAATGCTGATCCCTCAGCAACTCACCGTTGATATCTTGGGTCCTCGGGAGCCAAAGCTGATACGATGGGTTGCGGTGATGGCCCGGCATCCTGACGAGGGCACAGCGGTGGTTCGATTCTCAGATAGTTACTTTCACTGGTTAGAGAACGAGGTTTTTTCGATACAGGACTTTCCGTATGCCGGAGTGGATTTTAGAGGTGATCCGGACATGGTTCTTCCACCGGGAGAACAATGGGATGATAGAGGTACTTTATTTTTCACAAGTTTTCTAGTTATGTATTTTTTATTTTTCATATATATCGTCTCAAAACTAACAGTAAAATTTTCAAAATGCAGATGTCGGTCCACAGCGTCCAGCCAACCTCTGGCCTTTTGATAGACTACATCCAGCTGCACCGGTACCGGCCCCACAGGACGTGGCTGCAGAAGTACTAGCTGAGTTGGAGCATGATCTAGAGCGTCTCACGGCATATATACCTGAGACTACTATGGATGACAGTCCTACCAGGCTTCAGCGCTTCGTAGTCGCGGTCCCTGGACCGTTTAGGAGATTTTTGCGTAAGGTAGCCCGTGCAATGGTGTCATACAGAGAGCACCACCAGTGATTGACTAGTCACTTTTGTAGTCACATGTGACATTTTGACTTTTTGTACTTGTCATTTTTGCCGATCATAAGGTGTTTTTCAACTTATGATCGAAGACGATGTATATTTTTTGACACACTCCTATCTATATATATCACTATTACCGGCTTATCTTGTTTAACATATGTGATGAAATGTTTTTAAATTTACTTGCATGATTATCGTAAATGTCTGTCCAACATTCGAGAAGCAATTGCATCTGCTAATGTATTTAAAGACCTTGGAATATGCTGATATTCAATGTAATCAAATTCACGTTCCAAGAGACGCACTCTCAAAAACAACCTTAATAACACAGGATTTCTAATGGCATAAACTCTATTAAGCTGTAATACAACAAGTTCAGAATCTAACATCACTATCAAACGTCGAATTCCAAATGAAATAGATTCGGATAATAATTCAACCACTGCACTGTATTCTGCAATGTTATTCGTTGTTTGACCGAGGCTTACCCCATGCATAGAAACTAACTCGTTAGAGGGCGAATAGATAACCCAAGCTGCGGAAGAGATATTCCGTGTACTATGACAAGCACCATCAGCAAATCCAATGTATGTTTGGAGAGGCGTCGACATCTGCAATATCAAGAGTAAAACCAAGATAAGCCAGAATAATGACGAAAAAACACACTCTCTAAGCTAAGCACACTGACTAAACTAACAAACACGCTAGCTAGAAAGAAAATCTAACCTATCTAAAGATTTCTCCATCCACCATTTAAGCATAATACCTCTTTAGGTAAAGTCCATTTCTGGGTTTACCCAAAGAGTCCCCATCAAAATCAACCAGCTCATAAGCCCCTTTTGCTAGCTTTCGCTTTACAATGTAGGGTCCATGCCACATAGGAACGAATTTTCCAGCACCTAGCTTATCGTTAGCTTGATCATATAATAGCACTAGGTCTCCTTCCAAAAAACTTCGAGGTGTTACATTTCTATCATACTGAGCTTTCATTCGTTTCGCGTGAGTCTCGATTGCCAATGTAGCGTCACGTCGAGTCTCATCTAATTTAGCCAAGTACAATAAACGTTTCTCCTCTTCAGAAGTAGCTGGAAGTAATTCGACAGCCATTTGAAGTGATGGGATTTCGCATTCAATGGGTAACACAGCTTCCAAGCCATAAACTAGCTGGAAAGGAGTGAATCCTGTTGAATTTTTCACTGAGGTCCGGTATGCCCATAGCGCTGAAAATAACATGTTGTGCCAATTCGACCGATGAACACCAATGGTTCGTCGGATCATGATAACCAGAACTTTGTTGATAGACTCAATCAAACCGTTGGCTTGCGGATAATAAGGAGTAGAGCTATCGTGGCGCAAACCAAGTTGGCTTGTAAGCTCAGTCATCATGATGTTTCGAAAATGGCTCCCATGGTCAGTAATGATTGCTTGTGGGACACCAAACCTAGTTATGATATGATTGAATACGAAAACTGCAGCTGTTTTGCCGCTTGCGTCGAATGTAGGCATCGTCTCGGCCCACTTAGTAAAATAATCAACCGCAAGGATGATATACGCATGCCCCGCAGCCGAGTGAGGGTTACAAGTAATAAAGTCGATACCCCATTTGGCGAATGGACCAGCGGCAATTATAGGGTGGAGAGGAGCAGGTGGAGCGCGCATCTTGCGATCAAACACTTGACAGTTGTGGCATTTCCTGAAGGCAATGATACAATCCTTAAACATAGACGGCCAGAAATAGCCAGCGCGCAACACCTTCTGAGCTATGGCATACCCAGACATATGACCGCCACATGCTCCAGAGTGACAATCATTCAAAACTCTCTCAGCCTCTTCGTGAGTTAAACAACGTCGAAAAACTAAGTCTGCCCCCCGGCGATAAAGTGTATCTCCAATAATTCTGTATGGCTGGGATTGAAACCGAATTTTTCGACGTTCCGCTTTGGAAGCTTCAGGCCGAAAGGTTTGGGTTTGGAGATAGATGATTATATCCCCGTACCACGGATCTACAGTACTGATAAGAAACAAAGATTCGTCCGCAATGGACTCTTCTGCCACAGTCTCTGTGTCAGCACTAGGGAAATCACACATTAATTCCGCGAAAACTAAGGATTTCTTAGACTTGGACTTCTCGAACTCCAAGTCGAACTCTTGCAGGATAATGATCCATTTAGAGTACTTGCCCCCTAGCAATTGTTTTGTCAAGATATAAATCATAGGGTTGCAATCCGAAATAACTGTAGTTTTGCGGAGAAGAATGTAGTGACGGAAACGCTGGACAGCTTGAACGGCTGCCAGGGCCAATTTCTCCACATGCAAATATTTTAGCTCAGTGGGATTCAAGGTCCTACTAAGATAATATATCACATGCTCCGCTCCGAATTCATCTTCTTGAACTAACACCATTCCAATGGTGGAATGCGAAGCTGCGAGGTATAAGAAGTAGTCCTGGTTGTAGTTGGGAGGATGCAACAACGGTGCATGGGTCAACGCGTGTATAAGTGCATCAAAAGATTGTTGGGAAATCTCGTCCCAAAAGAATTGTGCGTTCTGTTTCAACAACCGTGTAAAACCTTTAGTGACCTCGGCGTAGTTTGGGATGAATCGGCGTAAAAAGTTCGCTTTCCCTTGCAAACTTTGGAGTTGGCGCAAACTCGAAGGAGGAGGCAATTTGATGATAGCCTCGACTTTCGAGGGATCGACGCGAATGCCAGCTTGTGAAACAACAAATCCCAGCAATCGACCTGTTTCTATACAGAAAACACACTTGTGGGGATTCAACCGAATTTGATAATGCCTACACCTCATAAAGATTGCTCGTAGATGGACAAGGTGATCAGCTCAATGTAAAGAATGAGCAGGCAAATCATCGAGATAGGGTTGCACAATGTGCTTGATGTCGTGAAACGCATAAGACATCGCCCGTTGAAAAGTAGCCCCGGCATTCTTAAGCCCAAAAGGTAATTTGCAATAAGCAAATGTCCCCCATGGACAAATGAATGCCATTTTTGGTTGGTCGGCAGGTAGAATATTGATTTGATTATAGCCCGAAAAACCATCCATAAAGGAAAACATTGCATTTCCGGCACAATCATCAATAATTTGATCGATATAAGGCGTAGGATAGTTGTCTTTTGGACAAGCTCGATTTATATCCCTATAATCGATACAGATTCTTATTGTTCCTTGTTTCTTGTTAACCGGAACAATATTCGATACCCAATCCGTTAACGGGATCGGATAAATGAAACCTGCTTTCAACAACTTTTCGACTTCTGCTTTAATCGCAGCCGCTTTTCGAGGGTGAATCTGACGCAACCGTTGCCGGACGGGTTTAGCATCCGGGTAGGTCTTTATTTCATGAACAACAATGGCAGGATCGATTCCCGGCATTTCCTCGTAAGACCAGGCAAACACATCGCGGAATTCTTGGAATAGGGCCTTGTAAATTTGGATTTCTTCTTCAGTACATGCGGCACCTATATTAATGTTCTCCTCAATTCCGGGCTTCACTGAAATATCAATGGGAATAGTACGAGAAATATTCCCTAAATTCAGCTCTGAATCAGAATGTTTCGTTGGATCCTGAGCGTCTTTGACATATTCAGCGGTAAAGATAGATGAAAAATCATTTTCAAATGCATCATCCTTAGGTAAAAACGAAGATCTGTGATGGAGATCCTCCCATGGTAGATCATCTACACTTAGGATTTCGCGAAGTTGTTCGTCAGATGACACGACTTCGGGAAACGCTATCCATTCTAAGGTTGAGGTGAAAAGTGATTTTTCACTGACCACATTCATTTGGTCGATTGCGGTTGAATGCGAGTCGGTAAAAGACATGACAGCTTCATAAGCAATTTCATATGGACTCAAAGGCATAGCATCACCGAATGAGTCTATCTCAGAGTCAGATGGGACAATCCAAGGATCGTCATAAATAATATTTTCTGATGTAATCATATGAATTGTCACAAATGAAGGGTCTACGTTGAGTGGAGGGAGAGGAAAAGTTCCCAGTAACCTTTTAAATAATTGACCGGAGAATCCACAGTTTTATCATTTTTGGATCGACGTTTCGAATCCCAAGTGGGATCCATCTTCAGGATGAGAGAATGATGATGATAGAAGAGCAGCGGAGAGGTAATAAATAGTGATGAGGATGAAACGATTATGAAAACAAACAAGTCGGCTGAATTAATAACTTTATTATTTTTATTTTTATTTAATTTTTATTTTTAATTTTTATAATATGTTAAAAAATTTTAAAAATATTTATTTTGATATGATAATTAATATTAATCTTAATAAGAAAATAATAACCAAATAATTTAATTAAATTATTAATAATATTAATTATTGTTATTAATTAATTATATTAATTATTTATTGTTTTTGAATATATTATTAATCCTAAATATATTAATTAAAATATTATTAATATATTATTAATACTAATTATTATTAATTATATTAATTATATATTATTATTATTAATTTATTAATTAATTAATATTTAATTATATTAACCATATTATTAATTATAAAACTAATCATATTACTTATATTATTAATATTAAATAAATTTGTTAAAGAATTAATTTTGTTATGAAATTAATTTAATTTTATACCTAGGAAGGAATAATTCTAATGAGAATAAACCTGGGGTAATAATATTATTAATTATATTAATAATAATATTAATATTAATATATTATTAATATTAATGTTAATTATTTTAATTATGTAATAAATTATTATTATTAATATTAATTAATTATATTAAATTATATTATTGTTAATATATTAGTTAATATTAATTATAATGATTATATTAATTATTATTCTTAATTATTTAATTATATATTATTATTTATAATTATAAAATAATTCCTCAATATATTAATTAAATTATTATTAATATATTATTAATTATAATATGATTATTAATATATTAATTAATATTAATTAATTAATTATTTATTTATTTATTTATATCAATTATATTATTTATTAATTATAAAATTATTAATAATAGTTCTTATTAATAATGTTATTATTAATATTAATTTGTTTTTATATATAATAATGATTCTAAAGGAGATTAATGTTATACCCAGGGGAAATTTTATAAGAAATAGATTTTAACCTAGGGACCAAAAGGGAAATAATATCTAGGGTTAGAATATTCTAGAATTTTACCAAAATCCTATACCTCGATTTAAATGAAAACAAAGACTAAAGACACAAGAAAGGAGAGGGATAACTTACCTGCTTGAGGCCTTTACCTATTACAGGCGGAAGTGCTTACGCTTTTCATTTCCTTGATCAAGGGAAGCCAGCTCCCGCTAATCTCCACGCCATTATCTCTGTTCAGATTATGAGGATGTTTGATGATTTCAAGCACTTCTCTGATCTTTCGTTTCTGATGTTGCTCTTCCCTAGCAATAATTGATGCGCTTTCGAGACATATATGGTGCTTTGTCTTTAAGGAGTGCTCCGCCAGGGCTGAAGTATGAGATCTTTCTTTCTTAATATCCGCGCCATGTTCTTTTAGTCTTGTCTGGAGGGAGCGACCTGTTCTTATAAAATTTCCCCTGGGTGTAACATTAATCTCCTTTAGAATCATTATTATATATAAAAACAAATTAATATTAATAATAACATTATTAATAAGAACTATTATTAATAATTTTATAATTAATAAATAATATAATTGATATAAATAAATAAATAATTAATATTAATTAATATATTAATAATCATATTATAATTAATAATATATTAATAATAATTTAATTAATATATTGAGGAATTATTTTATAATTATAAATAATAATATATAATTAAATAATTAAGAATAATAATTAATATAATCATTATAATTAATATTAACTAATATATTAACAATAATATAATTTAATATAATTAATTAATATTAATAATAATAATTTATTACATAATTAAAATAATTAACATTAATAATAATAATATATTAATATTAATATTATTATTAATATAATTAATAATATTATTACCCCAGGTTTATTCTCATTAGAATTATTCCTTCCTAGGTATAAAATTAAATTAATTTCATAACAAAATTAATTCTTTAACAAATTTATTTAATATTAATAATATAAGTAATATGATTAGTTTTATAATTAATAATATGGTTAATATAATTAAATATTAATTAATTAATAAATTAATAATAATAATATATAATTAATATAATTAATAATAATTAGTATTAATAATATATTAATAATATTTTAATTAATATATTTAGGATTAATAATATATTCAAAAACAATAAATAATTAATATAATTAATTAATAACAATAATTAATATTATTAATAATTTAATTAAATTATTTGGTTATTATTTTCTTATTAAGATTAATATTAATTATCATATCAAAATAAATATTTTAAAATTTTTTTAACATATTATAAAAATTAAAAATAAAAATTAAATAAAAATAAAAATAATAAAGTTATTAATTCAGCCGACTTGTTTGTTTTCATAATCGTTTCATCCTCATCACTATTTATTACCTCTCCGCTGCTCTTCTATCATCATCATTCTCTCATCCTGAAGATGGATCCCACTTGGGATTCGAAACGTCGATCCAAAAATGATAAAACTGTGGATTCTCCGGTCAATTATTTAAAAGTTCCCAGTAAACCGGAATCCTTAACTAAACCTACACCAACGTCCCTATAAGGGATTGTCGTCTTACCGACATGCTGGATACTCTCGGAAGAGGCTGGGTCGGATGAAAAGTATGTCAGCTGATCAATAGTCACGATCTTACCGTTATGTGGAAACTTGATTATTCTGAAGACCGATGAAACAACCGCTGTCATAGCATATGACCAACTTCGACCCAAAAGAAGGTTGTAGTCTAGAGGGGCATCAACCACTTCCACATCCAGACTAACGGTTTTACCTTCTACCCCTATAGGCAATTCTTGTAGAATACCAAACGGACGGAACCCACGGCCATCAAAGGCCTTAAGGATGGTGGGGGATTGGTTCAACGAAGGAGAACCAAGGGATCTCCAACATTGAATCGACATAATACACGTAGAAGCTCCCTCATCAATCATAGTCCGATGAATAGGTCTGTTTTTTACTGTCACTGGAATTTGGAAAGCCATTTGATGGGGGAGACGCGGTGTACTATTTTCTAGATCGAAGATCATTAGATTTGGATCCTGAACATCAACAGCTCCGATAGCCGACAAAAGCAATTTTCGTTGTGCTGGGCATGATTGCAGCACTTCTAACGCTGACATTGCTGAGGGTGAAATAGCTAAGTCCTCAACAATGTTGTAATTCTGGGCTGCTCTCGCATGTGGTTTGAAAGCAGACCTTCGAAGTACACCCTTGGCGGGCGGCTTAATCACTAAGTCTGGGTTAGGTTTTTCGATCTGTAGTGGATCGGAACCAGGAACTGAGGTTGATGGGTTAGAGTGCGAAGATTCTACTTCCTTACCATCAACAGGATTCTTACTACCATAATCTTGCGATCGAGTCGCAATCCTCACATGAGACATCATCAAAATGGGTTCTTCACTGGCATTCGAAGAAGAACCTATCATCTTATTCTCCTGCTCCGGAAATGAATTTTTTAACACAGCAGGAGTGGGAGCACCTTTGACTATTTTCACAACCTCGGCCCGATGAGGGCAATCTCTCGTAAAATGATCCTCTTCACAAATAAGACAAGGATATCGAGGTTTGCGCTTTTCGTCATTGGTTTCCGACTTTTCTGTTTTCTCCTTCGGAGCCTTGTCTGCTTTAGCCTTCTTCTTTCCTTTCTTCTTTCCACCGTTTTTTGATTTGGCCGTAGATGACTCTACAGCGTGAATATCGGCGGTAAGTTCAGGAGGAGAAGACTCTCCTGTCGGAGAATCAGGCAAAGTGATAATTGGAGTATTTGAAGCCTTGGAAGACTTCTTCTTACTCTTCGTAGTAACGATACCAATCATACCATCAGCGGCATGAGATCCCGAAGGAGCAGCAGCGATTTGATTCGACTTTGGAAGATCCGGAATCTTCTCGTGTAATGTACCCGACTGAGTGTAAACTAAGTCAAGGTATTGTGCCTGAGCAATGACTTGCTCCTCAGTAACTACTCCGGCCTTAGCTACATCTTCAGTAATCTTCGGTAATAATGATTTGACAAACCATTCAGCTAAGATTTGGTCCGGGATAAAAAATTTCACTAACCTCCTACGACGTCTCCACTCATGGATGTGATCAGAAATGTACGTGGACGTCGACTGTTTCAGTGAAGTTAATAACTCCGTGCCATTATCGTATCTGACCGGCAACTGAAAGTGAGTTAAGAACGACGTAGCTAAATGACTAAAGTTGTAAAAAGAGGCCCGTGGTAACTCAATGTACCACTTGGCCGCGAGACCAATGAGTGTACGTTGAAAAAGACGTAAGCAGATGGAATCATCTGAGATAGAATTCGAAGCACACCAGAGGTGGTAAGTCATCACGTGATTGGACGGATCTTCTCCAGACTTACCTTCAAACTTGGGTATATCACTGGGCAACTTGTTTGGCATTGGCGGCCAGAACTGAAGATATTGAATTGGATCATTCGTTAGGCGCGTCAAGTCTGGTAAATCCAAAGTTGCGGTAAACGGTAACTGCCGGTTAGGATCTCTAAAACTCTGGGTCACAATACCAGCCCCAAGAGGAGGATATCCAGGATAACTAGGAACAGGAGTCGCATTTGGGATATTATATCCTCCTGGAAAACCAGGATTAACCGGACCGTACTGGGGTTGTTGAGGTTGTTGATAAGTGTACCGAGGATACGGTTGATACTGGTAAACCAGTTGTTGGACAGCTTGCCCATGTTGGTACTGTCCCTGGTACGGAGGTTGAACAAATTGAGGTTGAGTAGTAACAACCGTACTTATACCAGGCTGACCTATAGGCATCTGGACCGTGGTTTGAATCGTAGATCCAGACAACGGTAAAGATGTCTGAGGTGTGGTAACAGGGACAGTAGAAACTGGAGCCGTCGATACTCCAGAAGTAAGTATGGTAGATGTAGCGGTAGTTGCAGCAGCCGTTTGAGATGGAGTGCTAGGTGCAATTGGCGGCTGAGTAACTACCGAAGTTACAGAAGTTTGAACATTTGGCTGGACAGGTTGCGGTTACTGGGTTGGACCAGAAACTACGGGTTGTCTAGCTTGAGGAACCATCTGTACACTTGGCTGCAACACCTGTTGACCCTGTGATGGATCCCATACTAACATTCCAGGGTATTGACCCGTAACAGGTTGAGGATACTGAGATCCATAACCGGATTGAGGGTAGGATTGATAATTGTAAGGTGCAGTTCCCAAACTTGGAACATATGACTGACCTTGAGGCGGCTGATAACCTTGACTCGAGTATTGACCTTGAGGTTGATAACCTTGAGGTAAGTACTGATACTGGGGTTGACCTTGACCTTGAGGTTGGTACCCTTGAGGTTGATAACTTTGGGGTTGATACCCTTGAGGTTGCCATCCTTGAGGTTGCCATCCTTGAGGTTGATATTGATACTGGGGTTGACCCTGGGGTACATATTGAGGCTGGGGTTGACCTTGAGGCGCGTATTGCACCATAGGTGCATACTGACTTTGAGGTTGCCCCCCAGACACGATTTGTGTACCTTGAGGTTGCCCCCCAGGCGTGAACTGCGGTTGCCCCCCAGGCGGTAATTGGCCACCTTGAGGTTGAGAAACGGGAACTGAACCTGACATCATGTAAATGTCTTCTACACCCAATGGTACATTACCACTGTTTCCAGTTAATAACCCACGATCAATGGGTTGAGGAGATGCCCCCGCAAAGGTACCAGAAAGAGACTGATACCCAGTGGGAACAGAAGGACCGCCGTGTAAAAAAGATTCAGGACTTTGAGTAAACACGGACGACTGACCAGTCATATTTACAGGAGTATAAATACCTCTAGGTGGAAAAGGAGTACGAGGTGGAGAAAAACCTACCCCTGAGTTGTCCAAATAATTGGTTAACGAAAGGTACCAAGTAGTCCCCAGCGGAGTCGCCAATTTGTCGTGGCAGAAAAAGTCGTTTGTGCGGACACAGCTGACCTCCCTAGGAGTCTAAACTCTCTAGCGACAAACAAGACAAAATGGAGCTATCTTTCTCTAAATACACCTTTTAAAACATGAAAACTACAAGTGTTTAGGCTTACCTTATTCCAAAACGCTGTTGTTGTAGCCCGTCCTTGCCGATCCGGATGAGCTCCTCCTTCACATCAATTCCTACAACCACAAACAATCAAACAATTACCAAGCACTTGCATCTCATATAATAAAACATATATTCAACATGCAGACCAAGGAACACATGAAATAACTCATTAACACAAGCTATTGAGAAAAATGAACCAGTTTGTATTAATAACGAAACAAAGAAACTCTTACAACCTGGCCTTGGTGTTGTGCAAGTTCCTCCTAGGGTCCATCAAGGGTTTTCCTCTACTTTGACAAAGCTCACCCACTTCCAAGTAGAATCAAGCAAAGACAATCTCTCCTCACAAGGCTCTAAATGGGAGTCCTAATTCCTGCAGCATTTACCCAAAGAAAATGTATAGCTTCAACCTCCCCTCCCTCTGGCTCAATGCCTTTATTTATAGTGCTGTAAAGAGGTTATTCAGGTCCACCATCAATGGGATAATCCCCCTCTTTGGGTGGGATAGCTCCCTTATTGATGGGATAAGATCCTCCTTAATAGAGATACATGAACCAACTGGAGGCGCATCCATTTCATCAAAACGACCTCTAGAAAGTTCTAGAAGTAACCACAAGTAACTTTTTTAAGATGAAACTTGCGCATTTTGCCTTTTACAGAAGGACGCACCTGTCCCTTGACATACAGAGCGTCCAAAGACGCAGACTTTGTGAACATTGTGAGCGTCCCCGCAGGTAAGGCTTGAGAGAACCTGCGACCCCAGAGATAAACACATTTTTTACAAGACTTTCTCTCTTCTTTGAGTTTGAGATGGATAACAGAGGCATAAGACTTGCCTAAGAGGGTAGCATGACTGTTGATTTGAGCCATACTAACTGTAAGTAGTCATGGTGACATTTTTTAGTGTAACAAAAAGAAGAAAATTTGTTACCATTCTGAGAAGTTTTCTCAAGTTGTGATAAACTATCCCACTTATGCCAAGGAGCTTTATGCCTTGGTGAAGAGTGTGAAAAAGTGGAAACGCTACTTGATCGGCAAGGAGACCATCATTCATGTAGATCATCAGCCCTTGTAGTACCTTCAGTCACAAACCAAGTTGCAACAATCTCGTCATTTCAAGTGGTTGGACTTTCTTTAATAGTTTCATCTGGTAATAAAGTATAACAAGGGAACTAGCAATAAAGCGGCCGATATGCTATCTCGCCCTCCTATTTTTGCTTCTGTTATTTTGCATAATGCTTCTTTATCTTTTGAACGTTATGCTGAACAATATGCTAACGGTGATGACTTTAAGGAGGTTTATGCAAAAATTACCCATGGTTCACAGGTGGCAAACTATCACTTGCAGGGGAAATTTTTGTATCACCATGGTAAATTGTGTATTCCCATAGGAGAAAGAGTGCATGTAATTCGAGAGGCACACACCTCTCTTGTGTTTGGACACTTTGGTGTTGAAAAGACTTTATGTCATGTACAAAGATTTTTTTTTTTGGCTCATATGAAAAACATTGTGACCTCCTATGTAAAGGGTTGTGTGATGTGTTATGTTTCAAAACCCTCTAATAGAAAACTTGGGCTCTACACACCACTCCCTATTCCGATTCGTCCATGGGAAAGTGTGTCAATGGAATTTGTAGGAGGTTTACCTTTGTCTAGGAAGAGTCATAAATATTTGTATGTTGTCGTTGACCATTTTAGCAAGATGTGTATTCTTATGCCTTGTAAAAAGCAGATTACTATAGAGCAGACTAACTCTGTTTTCTTTTAGCATGTTTGGGTCCACTTTGGATTACCCACATCAATTGTGTCAGAGCGAGACTCTTGCTTTCTTTGGGAGTTCTAGACCAGCTTGTGGAGGATGATGGACACCAAACTAAAAGGAAGCATAGCATTTCACCCGCAGACCGACAGGCAGATAGAGGTTGTTAACCATACCGTGGTACACTTATTACGAGGATATTGTGGGAAACACGCCAAGTTATGGGCTGAAAATCTTCCCTATATACAATATTCCTACAACTGAGCAGTGCATTCATCGATGCAATGTCCACCATTCGAGACATGTTTGGGTTACCTACCAAAGGACCATTTTGATATGGTTTTTGGAAGGGAGGATGGCTCTAGTGGATGTAATGATAAGGACAAAGCTTAGCAGTTCATTCAGCGAGTCCAATGGATTCACCAATCAGTGCAAGAGAAGTTGGAGAAAAGTCAAGCTCGTTATAAGGATCAACATGATAAACACCAAGCCAGTCATCAATTCCAAGTGGGAAACAAGGTGCGGTTCCACATCAGCAAAGATAGGATGAAGGAGAAGGAAAGAAGTTGTGTCCAATCTGATACGGACCATTCACCATATTAGAGAACATTGGGAACAATGCCTTTCGTCTTGACTTGCCGGTATATATGCAGATGTACTCAGTAGTGAATGTGGAGAACCTAAAGCTGTATGAACCCCCTTTGATCATGGACACTGATGAGGTGGGCACAGTTCCTACTGTTAATGATTTTGCACCAGAATATCTCGATGAGTTGCCTAAAGACATCATCCTCAACAAAAGAACCAGGACATCATGGCGAGAAGATGTAGAGTACCTTCGAGTTAGTTTCAAGGGAATGCACCCTAGCAAGGCTAGATGGATGGAGAAAGAGGAAGCGAGGGCACAGTTCCCTCACTTCGCAATTGACTAATGAAAAGCTTTTGGCTCTCCAAAAGCTCCTCAATGGGGAGGATTGATCCAGGTGGATCTCAAAATAGAATGGCATGGAAAAACTCAAAAATCAAAGTGAACAGAATGAAGTCAACTCAAGACCATAGTGGAAATCTTGTCTTCTTGATTCCAATGGTGCAAACAGTACCTCAATCAGAGTCCGGATGATGAAGTTATCACACAAAGAAGGATTCTTTGATGCTTAAGAAAATGAGGATTTTCCTTTGAAAATGGGTCTTAAGCCTTTAAGGCCAAATCACAATCGGAGGTTGCATATAGGTGGACTTAAGCGAGCAGTAGTGGAAACCCTGATCGTTGATCTCCGATCAAACTGGATCGGCGGATCGGAAGCAAGCATATCAGACGTCTTACATATATGTATATCGGTGGTGGCAGATTGCGATCGGTGATTAATCAGATCAGCAGAACCGTTATCGGACACCTAGGGCAATATATGTGTGAGATGCCGACGCGATCGGCTGACGCCAATATCAGCGATCGATGATCGACGTTCAGTGATTCCTGATAATCAGGGCTAGACACCCCCGATATGCTAATTTGCGACCATAGGTCGGACCCAATAGTCATATAAGCCTGATTTAATGATTTTTGAAATCTGGGTAAACCGTTTTGGGGCAAATTTTCAGTGTTTTCAGGATTTTTAAGCCTTTATCGCCTCAATGATAAAAAGGCTAGTTTAAGAGGTGGTTGTGCCTGCCGATCCATCCACGATACAAGCCTCCATTATGAGCGAGACATGCCACAATTTGAATGGGATTTTTTCTAAAGGATCCATTTTAAAACCATGATAATTAGCAAGAGCAGAGGAGGCATTTGTGGTAGCACATTGTTTCGTTGGCAAGAGGCTAAGAGCGCATACTTATCTGTTTGGACAGTTTTTACAAGACTCCAGCCGCTTTCATTGCTATGGGACGCTTTGGTGCTACTTACCTCTTCATATCAGGCATCCATTTTACAGGCCATCTTGCAGGTTGGAGGTATAAGCCTCTTTGTGGACAGTTGATGATTGTAATTCTCTTTTCTTTCATCCCGTTTAATAAGAAAGGCCTCCCCATTGTTGAGATGGGCCCCGAGACATACTTCAAATTGGACAAACTCCGTTATCAAGCCTTAGTGACTTCTTTTGTGCCTTTTATGTGTTTACTTCTTCTTTTCTTGTGTGCACATTTATATGTTACGCTGCAATTTTACATACGACTCGTTTCTATACATCTATAAGCGAAAACATCCTTGATCAGTTTGACACATCCCTTAGTTGAGAACTGACTTCAATAATATTTTCATTTTGTAAGTGGTAAGAGAATATTTACTTGGGTTTAATTAATAATCAAAGACACATGTATAAGATATTGAGTCGAATTCAAGGAAAGAAACATCTATGAAAAATCCCCCCTGTACATAGCCTTTAACCTGCATGGAGACGTGAATGTGTGTGGAATGCAGGGTGTGAGGAAGAGGATGTATATATGAGAGAATGGGGTGTAGAGATAACTTTCCTTCACAAGCATGAAATTATTTTAACTTTAAGCAGAAACTTAGTATCCAATATTAAGTAAAGTGTATTTTTAATGCATGTGAGTAATAAATGTTGTACAGGAGAGTGGTTATGTGGAACAAGGAGAAAAAACTTTAATTTAAAATACCCTACATTTTTTCATATATTTCCGACAAATCAATACATTTTAATTAATTAATTATCATCTCTTCCTGTTAAAGTATATATTGGGTGCAAAATAAGGGTAGATGATTAACCTTTCATATTACTATGTGGATGTGGGATCATTTATTTGATATTTGGATGCAATAATGGTGTGGGACAAACCATGTATGTAATGTGGTGGTTCCTTCCTTCATGCTTATACAATATACATTATAGCTTTGTATTTCTTGAGCTTAGCAATATGTAATTATGTAAGAACATTTTATGTTTATTTCTCCCATGAATTTGTTTTAATTTTAGTTATTGTTTCATTTGAAGCTAGTATTAATATTAAATTTCATAGAAAGAGGATGTTCTTACCAGTTAACATGGGAAAGCTAAAAAAAAAATTAAATTTTTTAACAAATCTATAAACATTTTATATAATGCATATGACATTGAGAGTCCAGTGTTAGCATAACCATGCAAAAATTGTAATGGAAAATTTACAAGAATATTTATTTAATGAAAATATGTAACATTTCTAGTTATTGTATGTGCCTACAACTGCCTACCTTCGTCTATGTCCATCGAACCAAAATTGTGAATAGTGATAGATGATCTTGTTTTGTCTCCAAGCGGTAAGATTTATTTCAAATAACCTAAATGGAGTCTTAAAAAATCTTTTGGGGTGTGAAGCATGAATAAACAAAAAATGAAAGAACAAAGTCAGAAACTAGTTTATAAGCACAAGGCTTATTGATCATTTCAGAGAATAGTCATCATTTTATAATATTTCAGTGTAAATGAAATTTAATACTAACAAAATATAAATGATATTCGAGGAGATGACCTAATTATGCATGTATTTGGTGAATTGAATAGTGAAAATAATGATATTGGAAGTAATGCTTCCTTGACTTCCAAGTAGCCATGAGATGTAAGTGTGTGAGTTCCTAAGTTATTAGATATATCAACTATTTTTTGTAATCTAGATCCACCATTCTTGGATCTAGAGGTATCATGTATTCCTACATATGTAATCTTTGTGAGATCAATAAAATCATTATGACTTGTGTTGTGTGTACAATCTCTCACTCTCTCTCTATTTTCTAACATGGTATTAGAGTGGGTACTAGCTTAAATCCCTGAAGTGAGGGTTGAGAAGATGTGAAAGCCACGAGAATAATTGATTAGATTAGAGTAGTTTAGATGTGTGTTTGTTTTTTGTTTTCATTCCTGTGAAGATATTTGTGTAGATTTTTGTGTGTAGATTTGTCCCTGTCTACATATCTGAGTTCAATTTGAGTTGAGCATGTGGAAAGGTGTATAATGGATCACTTTGTCCAGTGGCATGAATGGTTAGGTGATTATATGAATTATAATTGAATATATATCTTGGAATGCAACAATGAAAAAAATTTCTTTAGCGATCACCCAAAATATCGTGGATCTAGATTTAAAAATAAATTTATGCTTTTGCTCAGATGAGTTCCTAAAGAAGATTGGTGATTTCCTGCGGTGTAAAACTATGGAGCATTTGATTCATTTCTCTAAGTTGATGGGTGGTGTGAAGGCCATGGAAGTGGCCACAAATCGACACATTTCTGCGTGATTTTCCATAGTGGGAATCATCGCCATGAGCTCTGCATTCAATGTATGATACAAAAGGGCACAATTTTGGGTGGAATTTTTTGGTGCAAGGTTTTCCTATCTATTTTTCATGATCTACCAACGAATTGAAACCAACCCAGCAAATCTTGGTTGCAATCTCAACAAATTTCGGTAGCTAGACATCAACAAAAATAAATAGACTTGTAGATTTCTAGACTGCACAATCATTTGTTGCTAACCATGAAAGAAACAACAAAATTTAGCCACACTATGCATAGATGATTCGAATAGAAAACAAAAGGATTTGTGTCATAAATTCCTTTTCAGATATGACTGTTAACTCATAGAGAATTAATTTTTCATTTTCTTGTCAATTGTTCTCAGGAAAGGTGTGTTTTCTATTAATGGTGGCCTCACCAACATCAGATCATTGTGGATACCTTTAATATGGAGAATCTCAAGGTGACTATTGAGATCATGTTCACTATTGTTATCAGCAAGGGAGTATTGTTATTGATAGAGAGAGTGCTAGTTAAAGAAAAAAGTCTAGATTTGCAACGAATTTAGATTGATGAGTCTATTATTCTATGGTCTAGGAAAATCTAGTGTTATTTTATTATGTTGTAGTGAATTATTTTTCAACTGTAGTGTGAAATTCAGATGATGTAGAACCATAAAGAACATGTCAAGTATTTAACAAACTAATGTGACCCGTCATGCTCTAGGAATAATGGTCACAAGTAGTTCTTAATAAGGTCAAGCTAGTGTAATCCATCGTGCTCCAGAAGCATAAGTACATGTTATTTATACAAGGTCAAGTTGTATAATTATCTGTTGAATACATTTTGTACCCAGAATGAAATCATAGATAATTGGTGAATATAGTGGTAGACCATATATTCAATAAATGGTGGCATTTCCATAGTACGATTTAGTATCAAGACTAACCCGTTGCGCTCCGGGAGGTTGAGAAGCATCAATTCTGCAAAGAACATCAATGATGGTATGAAACGATTATGTCTTAAATGAATCAATTGGGAAGCTTGAAAGTGTGGTGAAGAAATGAGTGGAAACTATGAGATTTCTAAGTAGATATGAGTGTTAGTGATGAACATATTAGACAAATTTGACAGAGATTCATTCATTGCTGTGATGTCTACTTTCTAGTTTTGGCATGTAAGCATTAAGGGAGGGTATTGGAAGTAATTCTTCCATGAGTTCCAGGTTTTCATGAGGCGTAAGTGTGTGGCTTCCTAAGTTATTAGTTGTATCAACTATTTTTAGTAACTAGATTTTCATGATTCTTGGATCTAGAACTATCATATATTTCTATATATCTAATCTTTGTGATATCAATAAAATTATTTTGTGATTTTTGTTGTGTGAAAAATCTGTAGCTTTCTATCTATTTTCTAACAATTGATATTTGCATATATATGTGTTTTCTATTTATCATATAGAGTAGTTACGTCGATAGGAATCCCTTCTGTTGGAATTTGGAACTTTAATCATTTTCTTAATTAATTGTTTTGATCCGATGGTATAAATTGAAATATGCTAGTATATTCTCATCGTCACACTCTATCAATGAATGAAATTGAAAATGATAACTTCCTTGCATATTTAAATCATGTGTTTAAACCTTGTTTAAATTAATTTTTTACCAAATCATCATTAAAAATTTACTGTGACTCTTATTTATGTCCACGCATGAAGATTAAGAAAATAAAATAAAAAGCTAATGTGAAATGTGCATTTGAAACAGATAGGTGTCTGTTTACATTCTGAAAGGTATACATGATTGAAGGTGGAGGAATAGACCACAACAACTAAAACATATGCATGATTAAACGTGGAGGAATAGCACCCAACAACTAAAACGTATGCATGATTAAACATGGAGGAATAGACAACACCAACATGGAGGTATAAGGAAAAGGTTTCATGATTCTCATAGATGTGGTGTGGCTATGTAACTACTCTAGTTCAATTTTTTCTTCATGCCATGCTCTCTTTCACTGTACAAGAAGATGGTTTCTATTCCTCATATTTCTTTGAATCAATTTCTCCTTCTATGCCATGCTCTTATTTCATTGAGTCACAAATAATTATTCATCATGTAATAGATCCACAAAAAGATCTCTAGATGTAGTGAATAAATTATAATGGTGATGAGATCTGACAGAAATATAATGGCATAGATGACTCCCTTACGCTGCTCCCCTTCTCATGTCAGAATAGTGGAAAACTTACCACGAAAAGGCGTGCAAGTAATATCTTGGATGAAAATGATATTATTGCTGCTAAAATGGTATTGTTTGAACTAGAATTGTAAGCAGTAAATCTTGTGGTATTCTCAATTTCAATTTATTTGCATTTTGTTTACAAACGAATTAATAATTTTTTGAGGAATTGATCATTCTTTTAATAGATTACACACTATTTTCCAGGTTTATGTTAACCTTAGAGCTTGATTTCTCAAAATATAAATAGAGCCTTATAAAAATTCTATTTTTATTCACCAATTGGTTGAAGGGAAAATACCCCTAGGGTCCTTTGGGCTAAGACTCTACCAGACTGAAAATTGCTTATTCAAAGAAACACACACACACAACCATCATTTTACTTTTAAGCAATTGCTAACGTTAAGGGCACGTACCTAAGGTCCTACGTTCGAGAAGACCTTAAGGGTCCAAACCCTTCTTGGAGTTCCCTTCTTTCTTTGACCTGCAAGACAAACAAATCAAAGAACACAACAGTACAAGTGCAAATACTTATATATAAATCATCTTCATGCTATAAAGTTAGTTATAAAAAATCTTTATGTAACCACTTTCATAAGAATTCAACACAAGAATCTCATAAGCATAAAGAAAGATTATTCGGGAACAAAGACGTGTTTCTTTATATATAAAGGCAAATAAAGTACATATATCGAAAAGATATCACCTGAACACCTTCAGCAGGCTCCAAGCAAGCTTCCTCCCGGATTCGTTCCAGCCCCAAGCCTCCAACAAGAGCTCCTTCCAAGTCTTACTCAATGATGATGTCAAGGATGAATGATCACCAATACACATGGAAACAAGGGTTTCCTATGCAAAATGGGGGAAGTGCAGAATGCACCAAGGACTTCAGACCTGGTCTAAGGGAAAAATCTCAGCATAATAATCTTGCTCTCCTCTTTCTCTCCTTGGCCTTCCCTTTGATGTCTTTTTATACCCTCTCCAAAGTAGTTTTTTAGTTAGGAGTTGGTTGGGAACAGTTGGGCCACGGGCACTAACAGGTGATCCAGCAGGTAAACCCGCGATCACCGCCCGAAAAAGAGGAATTTATTATTTTTTTAAGTGTTTTAATAGATACACGCGGGTTGGGTATGACAGACCCACGTGTACACGTGTTTAACACAGGGCAAAGTCGCGTACAAGGAATAAAACACTGTTTTTTAAATTTTTGGACCAGGTCTGGAAGGAGGGGTTGCCCTAGGCCATAAGTGCAGCATCACAAACCATAAGAGTGAGATTTGGAGCTATAACAGATGCCCCCTAATGTATGAGGTAAGAAGGGGAACATGATGGCCGAAATATATTAAGTAAGTACAAGGAAAGGAACTCTGCCGAAAAACCGAGGAGGACTTCACCAGAATTCATCCTGCCAAGCCACCGAAAGGAGATCAGAAAGAAACACTGTCTGAGGCGGGCATACCCATGCTCAGGAAAAGTAAAGCATGTCCGCATATCAAGTACGAGCGGATCCACTAAGTATACAAGTATAAATGACTGTAAAACACATAATGGATCATCTGATCATAATGAGTAAGTACATGTCTGAATATCACATATAAAACTGTCAATGATGCTGAAAGATGCAACGGATCACTGAAATCAAAGACTGATCCCATAAGGTACCAACTGAACATGATGGAATAGGATGGTACTACACTGCAAACTCAGGTGCCAGCATATAGAATGTCGCCATGACTGACTGCAACATATAAGGTGGAGTGGTATCAACTAGCAGCAACAGGAGCAACTGTCAAGTGAACCAATGAATGCTGATACAACCTGAGGTCTTCACCAACCGCCGTGGTACATTTCTACACCATGGGAATAAATGATCTGAAGTCGACCATGTGAGAAATCGTTTGATTACCGGTCATTGATGTATACCGTTAACAAACGCGAGACTACTCACCGATAATGATAATGAGCGTCAAGGTACCCAGTACAATCTAACAAGTGTGAATAGATGAGCTGAAGTCGAACACCTGTAAGAATCTATCAATCAAGAGACAATGATGGTTTCCCACTGTCGATAGCAAGGAATCTGCCACTAATGACTGCAAACCCCAAGGTACTGCCAAATAGACTCTAGATCTTTGCCCCAGAGCAATGAGTCGGAGTCGATAGGGAAAGATCCGCTAGAAGGAAAGCATTAAGGCATCCTCCATCAATCTAGCGCGAGTGTAACCCGTAGGCCAATAATGTGGAAGGAATCGGACGAAAGAGATGTAGTAACCCAACCGAAGTACGTTTCCGGCGTACACAAGATGTGGCTAGCGCACGGCAGAAACCCTCTGAACCAACCAATAATGAAAGCTGACACAGAGGCAAGGTATCCACCAATTGGGTCAAATGGAAACCAAGGTACTGCACGAATCCCAATGTGTGATAATGTATGCTGATGTCGAACACAAGGGAAACCACTCAGTCAAAGACCCATGATACTGATCGATGCTGAGCACAAGGTGACCTATCAATAATGAAAATAGGGCCAGGGTGCGGTCTCTAGGTCTGCCCTCAGAGCAATGTGTCATCGTCGATAAGGACAAGACCCGCCAGCAAGAAGTCAATGGGGACCTTCTCAAACCGGCACGAGTGAAGGACCAATATAACTGATGTGATGATAGACATGACACTGACAACCAGGGATGGCCGACTGAAAAATGAGTCAAGAGACACCACAGAAAGGCTGACTCAGGCTAACTTCCCTTGAACAAAAGCACGACTCAATGTGACTATGTGGCAGCATATAATGAATCTGTATAAGTTCGTCATGCAGGAGGCATGAACGAACCCTCCATATGATTGGAAGAGATAACCAATCGGGGGAGAACTGACTCGATAACAAGGTTATGGCTTACCTAAGTCAAACTAAATCCCACCCATGCGGAGGAGACTTTGTTTTGAGTGCTTTGTTCAAGGGCGACACGACTGACTCTAGCTGCCAACAATAAATGGAAATAATGTCCCTGTTCCCGCTCTTTTTGGAATATTTAATTTTTTTGTCTTTTTCTGATAAGCCGGAAAAAGAATAAAAGAATGCTATGGTACAGTGGAAAGAACGAGTGTCAGTGAAACAGATGATCTAGTTCCTGGGAAAGGAACGTTCATATGCTCAATGCAGGGAGGTGAAAAACTGGTCAGTGACACTCAGAGGTATGTTCCTTCAACGGATCTGGGTATGTCAAGCTGCAGAGGTCAAGGGTATGCAAGGTTGATTTTGCAGACGTCATGGTCAAAAGTGGGCTTAAACATGAGTCCAAGTGAAGCCGGCTATAGGCCAAAAGGTGCAAATGGTCAACATGCAATGCAGAAGTACAACTCAACACACATAGGAGCCTCTAAGGTATAAGGCCAGAACGAAGCGAAGAAGCAAAGAAGAATGAGTCTTCAACGCATAAGTCATGGCGGGACTACAGAGGACTCCCGTGCCTACTCAAAACGAAGCAGCATGGGCAACAAATGTCAGTGAGGTGCTAACTAGGATGCCCATGTAAAAGGATGGCTCTACCATCATGTCATGATTTAAAGAATCGGCGAGTGAAAATGGCTTGTGAACCATAACATGATGGGGTCGACCCTACGGCAGATGTATCGGTCAAATGAAGGCTAGCATGCATAGTGCAACGGAAAAAATGGTGTCCCTAACCTATATGCCAGTGAGAACACGATACCTGCCATGACGGGTCAGCAGTCATGGAACCATCTCGAACCGTCGAAAAATGTCCAAAATGTCCTGAAAAACAACTCAATCTCGACATTCCAAGCTCCCAAGTTAAAAGTGACATGAAACCAAACAAAATAAAATTTTGAAAAAATTTTGCATTTTCAAAACTTATAAAAAGAAATTTTGGACTTACCATTTTCACCGTTTGACTTGGAGAGCAAAAATTGTGGAGCAAAAGGAGCAAACTTCCCCGTGACTTATTCAACCGTTCAAACTTGCCGAAAACTTCCAGGTAAGCACTAAACTTGTCTTGCAATCAATTGTGATAGTTTTTAGGAAGTTTAATTAATGTTTCACCGTTAGATTTTTGCAAAAAATCGTTCTGCGGCGTACACGCGGGTTGGATGTATATAAATCGCGTATACGACGGCCCTACACACGACTGTGTATAGGGTAAACCGCGTGTGCGCAGCGAAAATTTTTTATACATAAAACTAATGGATGAAAATGATTTTTTCTTCTAGGATGACTCTCACATGGCGTGAAAGAGAGCACTCAACCGTAGATAATGAAGTTATGAACAATGATGAGGCATTAGACGCCCTACGGGGATGCGGATTGTTAAAATTCTTCAAGTTGCCAAATATGAAAGCAAATGTGCGTCTGCTCGAGAGACTCATTGATTATTGGGATGTCGAGGAAGAAGATTTTGTGATTGATCAGATGCCACTCAGGGTAGAAGTGGAAGATATATATTTCATCACGGGCCTTTCCCGAAGGGGAGAGGTAGTACACTCCCGGGGCAGGACCCGGAATAGTCTCAGTGTAGACGACTATGTACAACTTTACTGCCCAGGTCATCAGAAGGTCGGGAGCCAGATCTCGATCCCACACGTGGCGAGTTTGTCACTGCGGATAATCTTGTTCAGCATAGCTCGAGTGAACGGATCATCCTCGCTACATCAGGCATCACGGGTAAACATGAGCGTAGCAGTGGACTGTCTCACCACTGTGTTTGACTGGTGTACTCCTCTACTTGCCAACATGAAAGAACAGCTTGGTTCTATCAGGAGGGGACAGACCAAAAACTTTGGGTACGGAACCATTTTATGCACTTTCTTCTTTGAGAAGGTTCCCGCACTCTGCCCCAGGGTAGCAGTTCCCATCAGTAGTCCACGTGATCCACGTATGGGCCGGTGGGCTGACTTGATGAGACGTCTGGGGGGTGGGGAAGTGCCCAGGAATGCATTCGACGATGACTTTTTTGCTTGGTGGGAGCAACAGATCATCGCCATAGATGACTACCCCTATGCTGGACTGGATTTCCGAGGAGATCCTGATCTAGTGTTGCCACCGGATGCAGCATGGGGCGAGATCGGTAAGATTTTTTATTTTTATGATTTTATGATTTTTAGGATTTTTCAAATATAATGATGAACTTTGAAAAAAATATTTTTGATGAGATTCAAATGGCTAATATGATGATCATGTTCCAGACATTGGGCCTGTGCGACCAGATGGATTCCCACGGCACGGACGGTGTGGCCGAGGAGCCGAAGAGGCGGCTGCGGATGCGGAAAGGACCCTCGCCAACGTCCAGCGACACTTGGCGAGATTGAGCTACCAAGTACCGATGGCCGAGATAGAGGACCTTCCTCCAGATATGCAGCGTCATGTGGTTGGGATGCCACGTGACTGGGTTCGCGTTTTTCGGCGCGTGGCCAATGCTATAGTTAGTTATTTAGCTGCTCATCCAGAGCCGAGGCATTAGATATGTCTGACATGATTATGGGCATTTGAGTCCCAATTTTGTATATTCTTGGACACACATATGTACACTCGAGACGCTTTGCGATATATATATATATATATATATATATACAGTTTGACTTTTTGATGCATGATTTTATGATGATGAATGATTGATATGCCAGTCTAATGCTTGATTAGCGATAGAATCAGCTAACCAATTTTGAGATCTTGGAATGTGCAAATAATTAATGTAAATAAATGATATTTGCAACAACCTCACCCTTAAATATTGGCGATATAATGATGGATCTCTAACCCGATAAATGTTATTTAACTGAGACACTATCAATTGAGAATCAAGGTATACTACCAACGAGTCGATCCCATGAGAGATTGCCTCGGATAATAAATTGATAACAGCTGTATACTCGGCCATATTGTTTGAAGCAGGACCGATACACACGCCTCTCGATATCATCAACTGACCAGTTGGGTAACAAAGTACCCAAGCTGCGGAAGCAAGATTTCGAGTGTGCCGACTAGCACCATCGGCGAATCCAAAATAAACCAAATCATCCATCAACACCTGCCAAAACAGACCAAAAAGTGCTGATATCAGAAAACGCTCGATAAGATATGTACAAATATACATAAAATACAAAGAAGTCATTGCCTGGTAAAACTAAGCAAAATACTTCTTTAAATAGAGCCCATTTCGGGGCTCCGCCAGCTTGTTTCCTTCGAAATCAATTAACTCATACGATCCTTTTTCTAAGACTCGTTTTATAATGAAAGGACCGTACCACATAGGCTTAAATTTGCCTGCCCCCAAGGCGTCCTTATCTTGGTCATAGACCAAGACAAGGTCACCTTCAGAAAAGACACGAGGACGGACAGACTTATCATACTGAGTTTTAACCCTCTTCTTATGGGCCTCATTCATCGTGGCGGCATCTCGACGCTGCTCATCGAGATGTTCCAGGTGAACTAGGCGCTCCTCGAGACTCGAAGTCTCAGGAAGAAGCTCGATAGCCAATTTTAGAGATGGAATTTCACATTCGACCGGAAAGATAGATTCCATCCCGTAAACCAACTGAAAAGGAGTAAAACCAGTAGCCGTTTTGACAGAGGTTCGGTATGCCCAAAGAGCCGGATACAACATAATGTGCCAATTGGACCGATTTTTATCGATTGTCCGTTGGAGTATCGTCTTAAGAGTTTTATTGACCGCCTCGACCTGTCCATTGGCCTGAGGATAGTAAGGGGACGAATGCTCCTGACGGAAACCTAATTTAAAAGCCAATTCGGACATTAGCTGATTTTGGAAATGACTGCCATGGTCAGTGACAATCTCTCTTGGGATACCGAATCTTGAGATAACCTGATTGAAAAGAAACAAAGCTGTCGTGTCACTGTCGTTCTTATAAGTAGGCATGGCCTCAGCCCACTTCGTGAAGTAGTCTACAGCCACGATAATGTACTTGTGATTCGCCGCTGAAGGCAGATTACAAGTCGTAAAATCAATACCCCACTTAGTGAAGGGACCGACGGTGACAACGGGAAAAAGGGGAGCTGGATGCGCGCGCATCTTGCGAGTAAAAATTTGACACGGGTGACAGCGTTTGACCGCTTCCACACAGTCCTTAAAGAGTGAAGGCCAAAAGTAGCCGGCACATAAGATGCGCTGGGCTGTAGCAAGCCCGGATAGATGACCGCCACAGGCTCCACTGTGGCAATCATTAAGCACAGACTCTGCTTCCTCTAAGGTTAAACAATGTCGGAGAATTGAATCAACCCCTCGACGATATAATGTGTCACCAATGATAACATAGTTTTTAGCCAGGTGACGTAATTTGCGACGTTCATCCTTGGAGAAAGTAGAGGGAAACTTCGAAGTCTGGAGATAAACAATGATATCTCCATACCAAGGGTCTTGTGAAGAGATGAGGAATATATGTTCATCGGGTAAACTTTCCTCATAAACAATATCCTCTCCACAAGGAAGCTTAGAAATTAGCTCCGTGAAGACCATAGATTTCTTAGACTTGGCGGACAAGAACTCGAGATCGAATTCTTGTGACTATCCATCTATTATATTTGCCCCCAATCACTCGCCTACTGAGGACAAATTGGAATGGATTGACCGCCGCTAAGACAAAAGTTTTGCGTAGCAAAATGTAATGATGGAGCCTCTGGACAGCATGGACCGCCGCCAAGGCCAACTTCTCAACTGGAGAATAGCGGAGTTCAGGGCCTATCAAGCCTCGGCTCAAATAATAAATCACGTGCTCGACAAGAGCATCGTCTTCCTGAACTAGAACCATACCAATGGTAGATTCTGCTGCAGCGAGATATAAAAGGAAGTCTCTACCATAATCCGGTGGACTCAAAAGCGGGGCAGAGACTAATGCCTTTTTCAAAGCATCAAACGACCGCTGCGCAAAGTTGTCCCACAGGAATGGAACTCCTTTCCGTAGCAAACGCATGAACCCTTTAGTGATCTCGGCATAGTTTGCTATAAACCTCCTTAAGAAATTGGCCTTCCCTTGAAGACTTTGAAGTTGATGAATTGAAGACGGGGGAGGCAACTGAACTATTGCCTCAACCTTGAAGGGATCAACCCGAATCCCTTCATTGGAAACTATAAACCCTAACAACCGACTTGATATAACCGCGAAAACGCACTTATTAGGATTCAACCGGATTTTGTAAAAACGACATCGCTCAAAGACTAATCGAAGATGACTAGGATGATCAATTCTCTTTCGAGAACGAGCAGCGAGATCATCTAAGTATGCCTCGATGATATGTTTGATGTCGTGGAAAGCGTAAGACATGGCCCGCTGAAAGGTGGTTCCAGCATTTTTAAGACCAAAAGGCATCTTTCGATATGCAAAGGTACCCCAGGGACATATGAAGGCTGTCTTATGCTGATCTTTAGGACGGATGGAGATCTGATTATAACCCGAAAAACCGTCCATGAAGGAAAAAATTTCATTACCCGCACACTCGTCGATAATCTGATCAATGAATGGTGTGGGGTAATTGTCTTTTGGACAAGCCTTGTTCAAGTCCCTAAAATCGATGCATACGCGGATTGTTCCTTGCTTTTTGTCCACAGGGAATGGATTCGAAACCCAATCCGTAAGAGGAACAGGGTATATAAAACCCGCCCTTAGCAGCTTCTCAACCTCAGCTTTGATAGCCGCTGCTTTCCTAGGGTTAACCGGCCGAAGCCTTTGACGAATCGGTTTTGCGTTTTCGTACGTCTTGATCTCATGTTGGACTATAGAAGGATCAATGCCGGGCATTTCCTCATAAGACCAAGCAAATACATCACGATATTCCTTGAATAGGTTGGTGTAAATTTGAATTTCTTCAGGGGAACACTCACTTCCGATGAAGATATTCTCGATGATGTTAGGATCCTTAGAGATGTTTATAGGTATTGTTTTTGAGATTACCGACATATTACCTTCGGCACGCACGTGTGTTGGAGCCAAAGGGTTCGACACCGTACAAACATCACTACCAACGAGCTCGGAGAATCTAGATTCTACTTCCTGCAATGGAGGAAGAAAATATGAGCGATGGTGTAAGTCTTCCCAAGGTCGATCTATACCCATCATAATTTCGAGGATTGCTTCTTCAGAAGGTAGAACCGAATCTAAGCAGTCCAAGGCAGAGTTAGAATCAAAGCTCCAAGCGGGGGCCACATGACCATCTAACTCCTCTTCGGAAAAAGGAGTAGAATGGTTATCTGCAGAGTCTACGATAGCCTGATATCTAAGCTCAGCTGCAGATATAGGAAACGCCATTCCATTAACTTGCCCTTCAACTAATGTGGTCGTAGGTGAAGGCAAGGTCCAAGGGTCGGAAAAATGATGAGTTCGGAAGAACTCTTCTCGAGAATACTCCTTGGATGATGAAATAGCATTGATTCTTGCAAAAGGAGAGGGAAGATCAAACGTACCCATCAATGAGGAATACATCCCTACTCCTAAATTCTCAGTCGGCGGGCGAGGGTTATCCACCAAAGGAACAGTAGAGTCGGAGGTTGCTTGAGGATCGATTGGAGCATAGTCCAATTGATCAACCTTAACGATTTTCCCCTCATGAGGAAAGAAAATGACACGAAACAGAGTCGAAACAACGGCTTCCATCTCGTACACCCAGTTCCTTCCTAATAGGAGATTATAGTCTAGGTTAGCATCTACGACTTCAACTTCGATATTAACGACCTTCCCTCCAACACATATAGGAAAGGCCGGGATAATGCCATGCGGCTTGTGAGAATGGCCATCAAATGCAGTTAAGACGGTTGGTGAAGGAACAGTCGAAGGTGAACCAATAGCCTTCCAACATGACATGGACATGACGCATGTGGAAGCTCCTTCATCTATAACGGTGCGAAAAATATTGATTTTCCGGTATGTTGACTTTACCTGAAAAGCCATATGATGAGGGAGTCTCTTTTTGAAATTTAACATGTCAAAAGAGAGCACTAGAGAGTTAGCTGGATCGACTGCTCCAATGGCGGAGAGTAAAGCACTTCTCTGAGACGGACACGACTGGAGAACTTCCAAAGCGGACATAGCACATGGGCTTTGAGCCAAATCCTCCACAATGGAGTAATTTTGGGCGGCTCTAGCATTGGGGTTAATTGTCGCGCGTTTGGCGGAACCTTTCGGTATCCTAGGTATAGTCTCAACAGGAGGTCGCTCGATATGAAGGTCATTACTTCCGGGAACCGTTTTATCCTTAGAAGTTTCGGCTTCACCATAATCACGTGACCGAGTAGTCATGTTAACGTTTGAACCCATCATAAAAACATTTGATGCTTTTTCCCCTTCCTGGGTGCCCCCTGAGGAGGTCCCAGGATTCGAATTTGCACCAGCAAGAAGTTGCTGCCCTTGGGGAAACGGGTTAGTCAACACAGCTTGGGAACTAGAAGTCCCTTGCTGTCCTAACAAGCGCTGAGCGTCTTCAATTCTAGGGCAAAGATGAGTTAGATGGTCCCCACTGCATAACTTGCAAGGAAACTTAACTTTCTTTCTCGACTCACCTTTACCACCACCAGCGTTGTTGCCGGATTTATTTGCATCGGGCTTCCCATCTGAGTTCTTCTTTTTACCACGTCCTTTCTTTTTCCCATTGGAATTTTGATTTCCTTTGGGGTTATCGGATTGGACGGCGTTAATGGAAGAATTTTGGGAAGCGGGAGGATTAGACATTGTGACTTGGTTGTTAGGAGCAGTTTGTAATGACAACTGCTGCAATTGATTCAACAAGTTCACTGTAGTCGAGTCTACTGACCCTACGATACCATCCGCGTGCGGACCTGGCTTTGGCTTAGCTAAATCAACCTTAGATCCAGGAGCATCTGGCAGGTACTTTTGGAGGATCCCAGACTGAGAGTAAATCAGTTCTAACTGCTGGGCCCTGAAAATGGCTTGCTCCTCAGAATAGACCCCAGACATGGAGACATCCTTGGAGATCTCGGGTTGCAAAGACTTCAAAAACCACTCTAGACAGTACTCCGGAGGGATTTCGGCTTTAATGAGCCTCTTTCTCCGTCTCCATTCCTGAATGTGATCAGAAATGTGGGTTGCCTTATCCTGACGAAAGGTAGCCAGAAGTTCAGTTCCGGCATCATAGCGGACAGGCAACTGGAAGTGATTCAAGAAGATATTGGCTAAGTCAGCGAATGATGTAAAGCTGCCCCCTGGCAACTCTATATACCATTTAGCCGCATTACCAGTCAAGGTGCGGTGAAAGAGTCTCAACCTAATCGAATCCTCGATGAGGGAGTTAGATGAGCACCACAAATGGAATGTGGTTACATGGTCGCCCGGATCTTCACCACTCTTCCCTTCGAATTTTGGAATGTCCGAAGGGAGTTTGGTTGGGACCGGAGGCCAGGCCGGATTATACCTGATAGGATCATTCGTTAGCTTAGTGAGATCTGGCAAGTTTAACGTTGCCAGAAACGGAAGCCTAGGAGGACCTAGGGGATTCCACCCAGACTGGGCAGAACTCCCAAAGTTCTGAAAAGATTGTCCTGGGATTTGGGAGGCACCAGGTTGCCCGAAGTGACCAGTAGAACCGGCTGAACCAAAAGGCAAGCCTTGTGGTCCAGCAAAATTCGGAGTTTGACCAACTCTTGCCGTATAAGCTCCATAGCTTGCAAAGTTTCCTCCTAAAGAATTGTAAGGAGTCGATAACCCCTGATATGGGTTCCAAGCCAAAGCGAGGGGAGGAATACTTTGAAACATGCTAACCGTGGAATACGGCCTACTTCCTTGTTGGCCAATGAATGGATTCGCAGTTCCTGCGTTACTAACCCCAGGGTTATTCCAACCTTGGAAAGGATTGCTGCTTTGTCCTATTGAAGAAAAAGGCATGGATCCTACCGTTGGGTTGGAATGTGGGATATGACCACTTCCAAAAGGAAAACCCTGAAATGAAGCCGATCCGCCCATCATGGACGTAGCGGCACTGAACGGAACTGATGGAATACCCTGTGCTTGGGTGCCAAAAAGGAAGGAACCAGTACTAAAAGCATTGGTTTGGGCATTTCCACTCGTGGACGGAATGGAAGTAGACCCAACCAAAGATGTGCTAGCAAACGATCCGAACAAGGAAGCGGAGGGGATGGAAATGGTTCCTCCCCCTTGCACTGATGTTGGGGTTTGCATAGTCGCAGCACTCGTAGAAGCCATGCTTCCAGTAGTGATCATAAATGGTAAGCGCGTAGCGTAACCTGGACTCGCTGGTCTATATAATGGAGGCCCAACGTATTGCAATACGTCTGGATAACTAGATGGTAGTGGAGAATTTGGAATCACTAATGATTCTGAAAGTTCTTCTACCTCTACGTTATTCTTCGCTTGAAAGCGAACTCGAGAAAAGACTGGAGTGTCCCTCTCTTGTTCAGAAGTACCAGGCCTTTCTTGGCCACTAATATCCCCGAGAGGAGGATCAATCCCCGATGCGTCAACCGGCGTGGGACGGACCCCACCGGTAGTATTCCCTCTGCGCCTTCTAAGAGAAGGCTCTAAACTAGGTGGCGAGAGACCACGAAGTCTTCGAGACCATCTTGGAGACCGGTCAGCCACTTTGAATTTTTGTTATGATCTTATCTAAAGACTCAAAAAATTAAAAGCTAGGCCAACTAGGAGCACAGAGCACACAGTATAAAGTTCCTAAAGATACAGCCAGTCAAACAACTTTCAAGTATTTCCGCTCCGGGTGATTAGGACCGGACACCAAAATACGAGAAAGTGAATCAAAGGGCCTTCCGAAGATAGTCTGGGATGATGAGGGCCCAGTCCTATCAGCGAAGGTATCAGAGGAAGTTACGATGACCTCCTAACAACAGCCTGCACCGGTGCAAGCCCCCAAGCTTCGCAAGGGTGCCCTCCGGAAGTACTGTCGAGAGTGATACAACGTCGACCTCAGGTGCCACGGGATTCCCCTCCGCAGCCACCTATGCAGATTCCTAGGAGAGGCAACTATGGGTACCAACTCGTCGCAGAAGCCAGGCGGAACAGTCGTGAGGTAAGTTCGGACAAGTAGGAGAGGGGGTATCTCTCTTCCCTGTCTTCACAGACCCTCGTGCTTAACTCCCAGATCCGGAGCTTTCCTGGTCTTCCTAACGCTATTGGATTTACTCTCTTTAATCAGACTCTTATGTTTGACGTTTTGTGTGGCCTTGGAGAGTTAACTCTCCACTCGCCTAATCCAAGGCCCTAAAATCCTAAACTTGTTGGTGTAATAACTAAAACAAAAAGTTCTAGTGGATTTTAATTAAGCGCTTGATTTTATTAGGCTGTTCTTTAAGTCAAAGGTAATGGAGGTGAAACTTGTGGTGTTTTTATGGACGCAAAAGAAATTAATAAAACTTAGCTACATGCACATGCACTTTTGTTTTCGATGAAAAGCAATTTCTATGAGGTTCAGAAGGCACTTGTAATATAAACAATTTTTTTCCTTTTCAGACTCCACACTCACAAAAACTAACAAAACTAAATATGCCTAAAAAGAGATGCAAATCTTACCCTAATGCAAGAACTATATGTGGATGCAATATTCAAAGACTACTCTAAAAACAAAGAAGGAAAGTTGTTGCTTTACCAAATTTTGTCTTGCCACTAAAATGCTTAGATAGAAGATGATGTGTTACCAATCATTTCGTCCAAACAATAAAAACAAGTTTTAAGATAAAAACAAAGCACTTTCACTTCGCAAAAAGGAAATCAAATGAAAAGCAAGTTTAAGAAAGCGAAACTCAAAACTTTCAAAAGATTTTCTTTCAATCAAACCAAAAAGTCTTTTTCAAAGGAAAGCTCTCAAAAATACTGACACCAATGATTGATAAACAAGCAACCAAACACTTTTGTGAATTGACACCTTTCAAATGATGAGAACTCAACAAAAATAAAATGTGTTCGAAATCGCTTTTGACAATCAAAAGCAGCAATGAAAGTCCAAGAAATCAAAAGACAAGTTTCAAGAAAATGGTAACAAACAACTTTCCCGAAACAAAGGAGCAAATGGTCATAAAAATGATTTCGTTAAGCAAACAAAAATGTCATGAAAACAAAATGGACACAAAGATTGAACACAATCTTCCCACTCTGCCGAAACAGAGCAATCAAGATTCTTAAACATAAATATTGTGTGTCAAAAATCAATGACGCTTGCAATCAACGAAAAACAAGACTAGTACTCCTTATAACTAGAGAGAGTTCAGAACAAGATGCCCCCTGTTAAACAGAGAACTGTCACAGGGAATTCACTGCTTTAAACTGACCCAAACCACCAGGCAGACATTCAGCAAAAAGAAAAATTATAAATCTTGAAAATTATGGAAGATACGCGCCTGCAATTATTTGCAGAATGCGTGTACACGCGAATGTAACTAAGGAAACCTGCGTATACGCGGGTTCACTTAGTGCAACTTGCGTATATACGCTTCTGTAATCTAGAAAAAGAGTGTATCTGAAGTCTTTCAAGAAAAATAAAAAAACACAGACTGAAAAACTGGAAAAGCTTGGATTTCAAGAAAAGATCAGACAGTCAGAGCCAACAAACAGAGGGGCTGAGCCCTGATTGGCTTGAGGACTACCCAAACTAGGAACAACAAGAGTGTTGTCCCCAGCGGAGTCGCCAATTCTGGTTGAAGGGAAAATACCTCTAGGGTCCTTTGGGCTAAGACTCTACCAGACTGAAAATTGCTTATTCAAAGAAACACACACACACAGCCATCATTTTACTTTTAAGCAAATGCTAACGTTAAGGGCACGTACCTAAGGTCCTACGTTCGAGAAGACCTTAAGGGTCCAAACCCTTCTTGGAGTTCCCTTCTTCTTTCTTTGACCTGCAAGACAAACAAATCAAAGAACACAACAGTACAAGTGCAAATACTTATATATAAATCATCTTCATGCTATAAAGTTAGTTATAAAAAATCTTTATGTAACCACTTTCATAAGAATTCAACACAAGAATCTCATAAGCATAAAGAAAGATTATTCGGGAACAAAGACGTGTTTCTTTATATATAAAGGCAAATAAAGTACATATATCGGAAAGATATCACCTGAACACCTTCAGCAGGCTCCAAGCAAGCTTCCTCCCGGATTCGTTCCAGCCTCAAGCCTCCAACAAGAGCTCCTTCCAAGTCTTACTCAATGATGATGTCAAGGATGAATGATCACCAATACACATGGAAACAAGGGTTTCCTATGCAAAATGGGGGAAGTGCAGAATGCACCAAGGACTTCAGACCTGGTCTAAGGGAAAAATCTCAGCATAATAATCTTGCTCTCCTCTTTCTCTCCTTGGCCTTCCCTTTGATGTCTTTTTATACCCTCTCCAAAGTAGTTTTTTAGTTAGGAGTTGGTTGGGAACAGTTGGGCCACGGGCACTAACAGGTGATCCAGCAGGTAAACCCGCGATCACCGCCCGAAAAAGAGGAATTTATTATTTTTTTAAGTGTTTTAATAGATACACGCGGGTTGGGTATGACAGACCCGCGTGTACACGCGTTTAACACAGGGCAAAGTCGCGTACAGGGAATAAAACACTGTTTTTTAAATTTTTGGACCAGGTCTGGAAGGAGGGGTTGCCCTAGGCCATAAGTGCAGCATCACAAACCATAAGAGTGAGATTTGGAGCTATAACACAAATAAGTCGCAAGGTGTGAATGTTTGGTTGTCTTAGGATAAAAGTTTAAAAGATTTATGCAAGATTATCTCTTCAATTTGCATCAAATCATTAGATTGATTAGGGAATATTGCACTGTAAAACAAAAAATTATGAATATATGCAGAACAACAACCCCGAAACAAAAGTGTTCTCTTCATTTACATGGTCATCTAGTACAAAAAGGTATTGGAATTTTTAGGTAGCATTTAACTCTATAACTTTGAGTATATCAAACCTTGATGAATGCTAGGTGATCTGAGACATATATCATGGATTTTAATGGAATTAAATTCATATAGATTGTCCCAACACAGGATGATGATGTTTTTTACTTATTGGATACATGGGTTCTACACACTGACAGGAGTAGTGTAAAGTTTGTACAAAAATTCTCTTTGAATAGCTCATACATGTAATATTTGTCTTTTCTTACTCGATTATTTATACATGTGATCTTCGTATTTTATCACTCGATTGTTTAAACATGTCGTAGCGGTTCCATCATTTACTTTTCTATCTCTACTCAGTGGTACATGCTAATATTTATTATTCTAAACTTGGGAGACATAGCTCTTAAATAAAGGCAGTTATTTCTTATCAGAATAAAAATGATCATTTAATATCTTAATGAATAAAATTTTATGTACGGAGGAACCAACGATTGAAATTCATTTCCCTATTTATAAAATCTAATAAATTTTGGCTCAAATGTAAACCAAATCTTTATAATTTTTGAGTAGTAGAATTGATGTAGTAAATGCTTTATAATCTTTAATTCACAAAATTGAGGAAATTATTTTAATATTATTCTTTCCTTAGTTTAATTGATTTATGTTTTATATTTTTAATTTTTGGATAAATAAAAAAGAAAACACAAGAACAAACAAACTCATTATTTAAAATATACAAGTAAATTCAATGTTTTGATTTTCTTCTTTCATATTTAACACATTAATTTTTTTTAGATATATTGAACTATAAAATTTGATCGATTTCCAATATAAAATAATAATATTATAATTTTATTTAAAATTTAAAATTATATTTTTTAATAAAATCAATTAAAAAGATCAAAGACATAAAGTAAATTTATTATTTAAATTTTAATATATTTTTGTCATAAATTTGATTAAAAATATAAATTCAAAATATTAATAACCAAAATATATAGTTAAAATAATTAGAATTCTCTTTACTTCAAAATAAAAATAATTTCTAACACTTGTAAATCCCTATATCATCAACATCTGTCGAACCCTATATCACTCATCTTTTATGACACATATTTCATTCCCAAATTTGTGTCAAAATATAGATTTTCATTTTCAAATATAAGAACATAATTATTGCACATGAAATACTTTTATTTTTTAATTAATATAAGCTTGAATTATTTATTTAAATTTTAAATTTTACACCTATAAAATTGCAGCAAAGGCCATCGTCAATCTTTGTCTATATACCTTTCGTTAGCTCTCAGTTTCGTTACTGATCTTTGAAGTTGACAATCTAAAGGATCATGCCATAAAAGGCCAAGGATAACTCTTAAGTTTAACCAACACGAAATTTTACAAAATATTCACTGAGTTTAACCAAGAAAAGATGTACAATAGAAATCTTTCATGTATTTGAATCAAAACTCCAACCAATAATATGAAGTTTAAACAAGTTCATACTCGTGTAATATCTAATTTAGATGATTATGGAATAATTCTCCAATATCAATTATCTATTTAGATCATCGTGATTCTTTAAAATTAAATAATTATTTTAATAAATATTTGTTTTGAGTTAAGCTAATAATTTCATTTTAATATTATTTAAATATATATTTAAACATTAAATTATACATATAATATCTATATACAAAGGTTGAATATTTATATTCTAATTAAATTAATAATCACACTATAATATATTATTTAATTGTGCCACATATTTTATTCCCAAATTTTGTGTCATTTTGAGACTTCATAAATGCAAACCTTCTGAGGTTCACATAGAAATGATAGAACGGGTAACGCTAGAGCTTGTAGCCGCTAAGAGAAATATTTGCTCTTTGACTCAATTTCGAGCTTTCTAATTTTCTTTTAAATTTTGTGTCATTTTGAGACTTCATAAATGCAAACCTTCTGAGGTTCACATAGAAATGATAGAACGGGTAACGCTAGAGCTTGTAGCCGCTAAGAGAAATATTTGCTCTTTGACTCAATTTCGAGCTTTCTAATTTTCTTTTATTTGCTCTTTGACTCAATTTCGAGCTTTCTAATTTTCTTTACATTTACATGCAAAAACAAACTATCATTTTTTTTTATGGAATGTAAATATTTATATTTTAATTTATTCCAATTTTATGATAAGATTTTTGTGATTTTTGTTGAACTTATTTGAATGATATTTTAATATAAAAAAATCTAATATTTTAATTTTTTATTTTTGTAAAATTTAAATTATAAAAAAATTGTAATTTAAAATTATAATGGGTAATAAAATCAATTAAAATTAATATAACATAAATTAAATTGATTATTTCAATTCTAAGTTATATTCATCACTACAAATACTAAGTGAAAATGATTAAAATATACATATTCAAAATACATGAAATATTCTCATATTCACAGATAACCATACTCTAGGCATAAGAGCCGTGTAGAATTTTTTTATCTTCCTTTCTTATACAAAAAGGAATTAAAAAAAGGGCATGATTATTTTAATGTAAGGAATGAAAAATAATATTAATATTAATAAATAAGAATAATAACCTTTGAGTATAAAATTATTAATAAAAATTAAAAATTAAAAAATTTATTCATTTTAACAATATTAATGATATTAGCACTAATATTTTTAATACAAAGTGTATTAACATTAATATTAATAAATAAAATTAGTAATATTTACATTCTCATTATTTTAACCATTGTTCAAATAAGTGACCATAATTTATGACAAAAATATGGTCAATCATAACCAAATATGTGAAATCATCACAAAACATATTGAGCCATGAGAAACTTATGTCAACTATGGCAATCATGGTCACCTTTGGTGAACCATATTTCCCATAATCAACCTATGAAAATCATGGTCAGCCCATATTTAGCATGGCGAACAATGGTTAAAATGTTTAAACATGGTCAACCAAAGTCACCATGGTAAAATGTGGACAATGTAATGGTTAACCATAATGGTCTACCATTTTCAACCATGGCAAACAATGGTCAAGACTCATTGGATATGCTCAACTACGGTCAACCATTATGGCCATAAATGGTCAACCGTTTTGGTCATAATAAAGGGTTTGTGCTACTATAGTTTATAATAAAGGGTTTAATATTAGCGTTTATAATATTGGATTTAATATTAGTGTTTATAATGTAGAGTTTATAACATTAGGGCTTATAATATTGGTTTTAATATTAGGGCTCATGATATAGTGTTTATAATATTCAAACATAATCAATCATAATGGTTAATCAAGGTCTGTATGGTAGACCATGATCAACAATGGTGAAACAAGGTTAACGAACATTAACCAAGCTCTTACAAGATCAACATAATTAGAATGGTCAAGGAATGTCTACCAAGCTCAATGTCCCATTGTTACATTACATTGAAATTTCCTTTAGCTCAACCATGATGAACCATCGTCAGCTATGATAAGCCATTATCAACCATGCTCAACCAAGGTCATACATGGTTGAACGTGGTCAACATGGTTAGTCATGGTCAACCATTATCAACTATTCTTTATAATATTAATCACTTGGGTTTTTAATATAAATAATCTCTTCAGTTTATTTCTTAGGGATTATAATATTTGTTTTAATGCAGCTTATAATATTAGGTTTAATAGAGTTTATAATATTTGATTTGTAATATTAAGTTCAATATTATGATTTGTAATACAAGATTTATAATATGTGGCCTTATAATATTGAAACATAGTCAAATAAATTCGACCATTAGGTTTATAGTATTGCGGTTTTTAATACCATATTTATAATATTGTGTTTAATATCACAGTTTGAAATTTTGTGTGTCTAATTGTCACAGTGTGACAAGCATCGTCACAATGCCACAATTAGTGTCATGATCATTGTTACAATGATATATTACATTGCAATTTATTATCAATAAAAATAAAAATTTGAAAATTCTAATTATTTTAACAATATTAAAGATATTAACATTAATATTCTTATATAAAGTGTATTAATATTAAGATTAATAAATAAAATTAATAATGTTTACCTTTTAATTATTTTAGTCAAATATGGTGAAATATTGTCAATACTATCAATCATTGTTACTCATAGCCAACCATGGTTGAATGTCGCATTGTGACAAGGATAGTCTCACCATAAAAATAAACCATGTATATTATAGTGTTTGTAATATTTATATTTTGGTTTACCAATGTTGGGTTTATAATATTAGTCCCTTGGGATAAATATTATTCCTTTGGGTTCATATTCCCTTGGGCTTTTAGTATTAATCCCTTGAGTTTATGTTTACCTTGGGTTCATAATATCAATCCTTTGGATTTATTATTAACTTGGCTTTATAATATCAATAATGCTCAACCATAGTCAACTATAACCAACCATCGTCAATTGTGGTCAATGATGGTCTGATCTCGTATTATGACAAAAATTGTCTCCACGTAGCATTTATATACCTTGTGTTTATAATATTAGTCCCTTGGGTTTAATATTATTTCTTTATGTTCATAATCCCTTGGGTTTATTGTTCCTTTGAGTTCATAATATCAATCGCTTGGGTTTATTATTCCCCAATAAACCATAGTTTATTATGATGTCAACCATGGTCAACCATAGTCCATCATGGAATTTAATAAGGATTGTCTCAATATTATAATCAATGATGGTAAATCATGTTCATTTTAGTATTTATAATATTTAACTTAGGTTTTATATATGTTGGGTTTATAATATTAGTCCCTTGGGTTTAATATTATTCCCTTGGGTTCATACTCCCTTGGGGTTTAGTATTAATCCCTTGAGTTTATTATTACTTTGGGTTTATAATATCAATCTCTTGGGTTTATTATTCCCTTATGTTTATAATATCAATCATGGTCAACCATACCATGGTTGAATGTCGCATTGTGACAAGGATTGTCTCACTATGAAAATAAACCATGTTTATTTTTAGTGTTTGTAATATTTATATTTGTGTTTACCAATGTTTGGTTTATAATATTAGTCCCTTGGGTTTAATATTATTTCTTTGCATTCATAGTCCCTTGGGTTTTTAGTACTAATCCCTTGGGTTTATGTTTCCCTTGGGTTTATTATTAACTTGGTTTTTATAATATCAATCATGATCAACCATAGTCATCCATAACCAACCATGGTAAACTATCGTCAATGATGGTCCCACTCTCGCATTATGAAAAGAATTGTCTCCACTTATGGTTTATATACGTTGGTTTTATAATATTAGTGCCTTGGGTTCATAATCTATTGGGATTTTAGTATTAATCCTTTGGTTTTATTGTTCCTTTGGGTTTATAATATCAATCGCTTGGGTTTATTATTCCCCAATCGACCATGGTTTATTATGATTTCGATCATGGTCAACCATAGTCCAACATGGAATTATGGTAAGGATTGTCTCAATATTATAGTCAATGATGATCAATCATGCTTATTTTAGTGTTTATAATATTTATCTTATGGTTTATATATGTTGGGTTTATAATATTATCCCCTTGGGTTCATAATCCCTTGGATTTTAGTACTAATCCCTTGGGTTTATTATAACATTGGATATATAATACCAATCCCTTGGGTTTATTATTCCATTAGGTTTACAATATCAATCATGGCCAACCATTGTCAATCATAGCCAACCATGGTTGAGTGTCGCATTGTGACAAGGATTGTCTATCTATGAAAATAGGCCATGTTTATTTTAGTGTTTGAAATATTTATATTTGGGTTAACCAATGTTTGGTTTATAATATTAGTCCCTTGGGTTTAATATTATTCCCTTGGGTTCATAGTCCCTTCGGGTTTTAGTATTAATCCGTTGGGTTTATGTTTCCTTTGGGTTCATAATATCAATCCCTTGGTTTTATTATTAACTTGGCTTTATAATATCAATCATGGTCAATCATCGTCAACCATAACCAGCCATGGTCAATTGTGGTAAATGATGGTTCGATCTCACACTATGATGAAAATTGTCTCCACTTACGGTTTATATAGCTTGGGGTTATAATATTAGTCCCTTTGGTTTAATATTATTCACTTCGATTCATAATTCCTTGGGTTTTTAGTATTAATTCGTTGGGTTTACTGTTCCTTTTGGTTTATGATATCAATCACTTGGGTTTATTATTCCCGAGTCAACCAGGGTTTACTATGATGTCAACCATGGTCAACCATGGTCCGACATGGAATTATGACAAGGATTATCTCAATATGACAACCAATGATGGTCAATCATGTTTATTTTAGTGTTTATAATATTTATATTAGGGTTTATATATGTTGGGTTTATAATATTAGTCCCTTTGATTTAATATTATTCCCTTGGGTTCATAATCCTTTGGGGTTTTAGTATTAATATCTTGGGTTTATTATTCCTTTCTATTTATAACCATTGTCAATCATAGCCAACCATGTTTTAATGTCACATTGTGACAAGGATTGTCTCACCATGGAAAAAAGCAATGTTTATTTTAGTGTTTATCATATTTATATTAGGTTTAATAATGTTGGGTTTATAATATTAGTCCCTTCGGTTTAATATCATTCCCTAGGTTTTGTAATCCCTTGGGGTTTTAAAATTAATCCCTTAGGTTTACGTTTCCCTTGGGTTCATAATATAAATTCCTTTGGTTTATTATTAACTTGGGTTTATAATATCAATCATGGTCAACCATGGTCAACCATAGTCAACCATAACCAACCATGGTCAACTATGGTTAATCATGGTCTGATCTCGCATTATGAAAAAATTTGTCTCCATATAAAAATCATTCACAATCATGGACAATCATGGTCAACCATGGCCAACCATAGTTGATGATGGTTAACCATGTTTTATAGAATCAAACATGGTGGACCATTGCCAATTATTGTCAAACATGTTTGAATGTTGCGTTGTGACAAAAAAATTCTCCATATGAAAATCAACCATGATCAACCACGGTCCAATGTCGCATTGTGAGAAAGATTGTATCGATATGAAAATTAACCATGGTCAACCATGGTCGAACATAGCATTGTAATAAGGATTGTCTCAATATGGAAATCAAGCATGATCATCATGTTTACTTTAATGTTTATAAAATTTATCTTAGGGTTTATATATGTTGGGTTTATAATATTAGTCCCTTGGGTTTAATCTTATTCCCTTGGGTTTATAATATTAATACATTAGGTTTATAATATTAATCATGTTAAACCATGGTCAATCATAGACAACCATGTTCAACCATGGTCAACCATGGTTCAACGTTGCATTGTGAAAACAATTGTCTCTATGTTGAAAAACAAAATTGCTCACCCGTGGTCAACCATGTTTATTTTAGGGTTTATATAGGTTGGGTTTATATTTTTTATACCATAGGTTTATCATTCCCTTTGGTTTATAATATCAATCGCTTGGGTTTATGGATCCAAGCATTCATATTCCTAGGGTTTAATATTATTCAACAATGGTCAACCATATTCAACCATGGTCTAATGTTGCATTGTGACAAAGATTATCTCAATATGAAAACCAATCATGCTCAACCATGTTTATTTTAGTATTTCTAATATTTATCTTATGGTTTTTATAGCTTGGGTTTATAATATTAGTCCTTGTGTTTAATATTATGCCCTTAGGTTCATAATCCCTTGGGGTTTTAATATTAATCCCTTAGGTTCATTGTTCCTTTGGGTTTATAATATCAATCCATTAGGTTTATAATATTAATCATTTTCAACCATGGTCAATCATGACCAACCATGTTCAGCCATGGTCAACCATGGTCTAATGTTCCATCCCACAGATTTTCTCCATATGAAAATCAATCATGGTCAACAATGGTTGACCATGGTCCAACTTTCCATTGTGGCAAGGATTGTCTCTATATGGAAATCAATCATAGTCAACCATGGTCAACCACGTTTATTTCAAGGTTTATTATATTGATGGTAGGGTTGATATACCTTGGGTTTATAATTGTTATCCCTTAGGTTTATTATTCCGTTGGGTTTATAATATAAATCCCTTGGGTTTCTTGATCTAATGATTCATATTCCTAGGGTTTAATATTATTCAACAATGGTTAACCATAATCAACCATGGTCCAATGTCATATTGTGACAAGGATTGTCTCAATATTAAAATCAACCGTGGTCAACCATGTTTATTTTAGTATTTTTAATATTTATCTTAGGAATTTTATACTTTGGTTTTATAATATTAGTCCCTTGGGTTTAATATTATTCCCTTGGGTTCATAATGCCTTGGAGTTTTAGTATTAATCCCTTGGGTTTATTATTCTTTTCGATTTATAATATCAATCCCTTGGGTTTATTATTCACTTAGGTTTATAATATCAATCATGGTGAACGATTGTCAACCATGGTCAATCATGGGGTTTTAGTATTTTAGCATTAATATGTTTATTTTTCCCTTGGGTTCATAATATCATTCCCTTCGGGTTATTATTAACTTAGGTTTATAATACCAATCATTGTCAACCATGGTGAACCATAACCAACCATGGTGGGATGTCGCATTGTGAAAAAAATTGTCTCCATATAAAAATCATGGACAATCATTGTCAACCATGGTCACCCATGGTTGATCATGGTCAAGCATGTTTTATAGAAAGAATCATGGCCAATCATGGTCAATCCTAGATTTTTGTATTAATCCCAATTTTTTGTTATGCCATTGGGTCAAACATTGTGAATCATAATCAACCATGGTCAACCATGGTCCAACGTCGCATTGTGACAAAAAACTAAATATTATTATTAATTATTATCATTATTAATTATTATTATGTAAATATGAATTAATTATTATTATTATTATTTTATTAATTAATATTCATATTGTTATTATTATTAATAGTTGATTAAAAAAATATTATTATTGTTTAACCATAATTAATTTTTTAACTATAATTTATTTGTTTTTATTAGTGATGATGATGATGGTGGTGGTGGTGGTTAACGTCCACTGAGACCAAATTGGTCTATCGGACCTATAATTTTCTTAGTTTTTAATTATCTGGCACCTCATCTTTCTTGGCGAGATTGGTGCTGTAACTTTCTTTTTTTTCTCTACGGTCTTCCAGCTTCCTTTATCTTGCATCTCCTTCATCTCTTCTGGTTCTTGGGACATTGGTGTTTTAGCTTCGCGATCTATTGTGTTCATCCTTTTGAAGTTAGTCGGAAAACAAGTTTGGTCTAGGAGATCTACTTTGTTGTTAAGTGCAGATTTATTTTGTTCGGTATTCGAATCCTCATCATTGTTGATGCTTGAGGGGTTGTCAAGCTCACTTTTTTGTTGTTGGCTGGGTCTTTATCCCTGCTTTTCTCGAGAGTTGTTTCTTTTTTGCCCGATTTCTTGTGATTTAGAGTTTTCTCTACAATATTCTTCTTTGATGACACTGTAGTGTTCTTTTTGTGCTCCTTCCCAACATGTAGATATGTGGTAGTTTTTTCTAGCAGAATTTTTCTCAAAGGCTTTTGGGCAATTTTTGGCTAGATGGCCCGTCTCAAAGCAGGATCGACCTCTGAAGAGGACACTTTCATAATCAAGTTTCTGGTTCCACACATAGTAAATTATTATTATTATTATTATAAAATAAAATAAAATAAAAATATTTATATTTTTTCTAAAAACAGTATTAAAATTTAATGTTTTTTAATAAAATAAATAATTATTTATTCACATTTTATAAAAAATGAATAATAAATAATAATAATAATAATTATTATTATTATTATTATTATTATTATTATTATTATTATTATTATACATTTACAATGATATGTGTCATAGATAAAATCAATGATTATGATTTGGAATAATTTATTTTATAAAATAAAATAATTATTGTTATTATTAAATATTATTGTTATATTAATGATAATTAATATTACTAATATTATTATGAGTTAATAATATAATTATAATAATAATATAATATAATAATAATAATAATAATTATTATTACTAATATAATAACAAATATATTTTGGATTTGAGTTGGTTCATTTTTTCAAGTTCAATCTCTGAGTATTCATAGTAATAATCATACTTGTCAACGTTTCAAATCCAAAAAAAATCCATCATGAAGACAATTTTCTAAACTATTATATTATTATTATAATAATTATATAATTATATTAATACAATAATTATATAATATTATTATTATAATATTAATATAATAGTCATAAATATACAAGAATATGGTTGTTATTATTTATATAGTTGGTTTTTAAAAAAATGCACATAATAAATAGTTGGTATTTAAAACAATACACATGATAATTATAATTGGTTTAAAAAAAAATTACACATAATAATTAAATGTGGTTGATATAGCTTATAGACATATATCAACCATATTGGAAAATGTAGTTGTATATATACTTCATATAAGAGTTTATCGACATATATCTTGTAGTTATCCTAGTTAATTTCAACCATAAATTATTAGCAATACTTCTATAAATCTGCAGTGGCTATAAATGTGCAGTGGCTAGAACAAAATTATATTTGGCAATGACCATCAAAATTGGAATTATGAACATATTATCTATGTTGAGTTCGCCGATTCCACCATTGATAAATCACCGGAAATGAAATGACGGGTAGCTTCACGAAAATTATGTGATGAGGACAGACATTGGTCAAATTGTTACTCCAATTCACAACAATACTTTAATGTGATTCTAACAATTTGTAACTGAAATTTTTAACCAAAAAATAAATGTGATTGTAACAAAAGAAAAGGAAAAAAAAATGTAAAGTAAAAAAAATTCTAAAACATGTAAGAGATGAACTGCATTCAAATCTTCAGTTCCCAGTCAATCGTATAAGCCAATAATAAAACGATTTTGGCAACAGATCTTTCTTGACACCAACAAAATATTCCGGGGTGTAAATTCCAATAAAATATTCCGGGGTGTAAATTCCAATAAAATTTTCAAAACACATGCAGTCTGTTTTTGATACATGCCAAATGGGGAGGAGATATATGTTCCTGGATCCATTTTCAGCAGATTCCTGAAAAAGCCACGACCCAACGAAGGAGCAGATTCCTGAAAAAGCCACGACCCCACGAAGGAGGAGATATTTTTTGAGGAAGCCCACTCACTCATCAGTTTACCCTCGTCATAGTCCTTTCGGTTCACCACATGATATGCTTTGTCCGCATGTGATATCTGTTCAGCATAAGTCCCCGACCGGTTCCAGAGCAACTCTATTTCAGGATAGGACTTTTCAGTACAAAGGCGCGTTTTATCTTGACAGCCTTAATAAATCCTGGGGACTTTGTGGAAAGTAAATGGCAGGACCATTAACACGTCCACCCTTTCAAGAAATGGTTCACAGGAATATGATATATTTGTTTCGCCCACAGCAGGCCAATAGAATAATAGCCACTTTTGGTCGCCGTGAATTTGAAACAACTGAAATTCTATTTAAGGTACTGTAGCTTTCGATGAGATTTATAAATTTATCATCTCTTGTCATTTGCTTAGGCAAAAAGTTCAGTTTTCTTTCTGATAAATTTGCAAGTTTTGTTAATGCCATTTGTTTTTTCGTCATATTATTCCTCTGCGACTTTGCATGGAGTGTTAAAGCGTTTTATGTAGCCAAGAATGTCTTCCCGACACGCTGCTCTGATCCGTGTTTGCAGCTCTAATGTCTTCATCTATGCTTCCTATATATAATTTTCTGAGTTACAGACCTATGTTACTCGTGTTGTGGGCAAGTTGTTCTTGACTACATATAGCGCTCGTTTCTCATGTCAGATCTCAGGCGATCATGAAATGCACACTTTGCGGCTCCATCATATTCAGAAGTTTGAGAATGGTCTCGATATTAGTAGCGATGTTTGGTGCGGGTCAGATTCCACTATATTATGGTTTTTATGTTAATGGAAGGTCATATTCCACTATATTATGGTTTTTATGTTAATGAAAGGTCTATCTTATGTAGCATGGAAATAATAATAAATCCGCTAATAAGCAATTTAATAGTGTCAACTGCTAACCTTTTCTTCCCTCATTCCTAAATCATTTGGATCACATGTCATTCTCACTGTTTTCATTATATGAAGTAAATATGCATTGCTTACATCCTAAGCAATTCTTTTTCTTAGTTCTGCATTATAGTGGAGTTGACACTAAAAAAATTGGGCATGTTATATTAATATATGATGTACGCAACTGAATATTGAAAAAAAAGAACTGTCTGGACCTTCTCTTCCATCATTCCTAAATCATTTTGATCACATGTGAGTCTCATTGTTTTCATTTATATCGAGTATATATGCTTTGCTTAAATCCAAAGCAAAATTCTCTTATAGTGATGGTTTTTATTTATTTATTTTTTATTAGAGTGTACACTAGAAAAAAAAATTGGACATGTTAGATTATTATACAATCTAAACAGCTCATTCCACAAAACTATGAGCAATTTTGATATTTTGATTATTTCTTAGCAATTATTAAGATATCAAAGATGTGTGCATTATTAACTTAAAAAAAATACTTTTAATATTTCATTAATAAATAAAAAATACAAAAACAGTTCAATTACATAATCTTATTCACCCTATCATTTACAAAAATAGTAATAACTCAACTGAGATCCTAGTACAATAGCATACTAACGAAATATTAAAGGATCATCAGAAAAAGAGTGAGTGTACAATCGTAGCTATGTGAAGGGATCTGTCTATATTGTAATGAATCCATTAAAGTAACTTTCATGAAGTATTGTGATGGTATGCATTTAGTTCTGTGTGTTTCATTGAAGAGCAATTATCAGTTGAAAATAATTAATATTATTTTGTATTAATGGAGAAATGGTTACATAAGTTGTAACGTATTTCCTTAGTTTAGGATTTGTTCCTAGAGTTTAGGAGTTTGTTTGCAATTACCTGATTTCTAGTGATGTACTTAATAATGTCATCATTTATTTGGTGAAGAGTAGAGTGAACGGAGAGAGTCTGTTTCTTTTGAGTGCAGTTTCCAGGTGTAGTACTCACTTGTGACATGTATCTCCTTCTTTTTAATTCAAATCTGATTTTTATTTTGGTATCAGAGCATAGAGTAGGGATAGCCTTAATTTTTTTTTAGGATGCATCATTGATTGCATAACTGTAGTGGCGGCGTTTGTAGAATCAGGTGGACTGCAGTAACACCTAAAGATAGGTCTCAGATGACTGATCCTCTCTGAGCGCAAGAAAGTGTTGGCATAGCTTTGACGCGAACAGTTGCGCCATTTTTGAGCGGAAAGAAGAGCTGACGTAGGATTTTAAGGAACAATCGTGCCACTTGGCATGGTTACGAGGGTGATAAGCACACGAGAGCACCGAAAAGTACAATTGGCGTAGAAAGTCAAGGATTAATCGCGCCAATTTCGTGCCTCGCATCGATTTTGTTTCTAGCGCGGGTATTTCGCTGTTGAAGAGAGCCAACCTCTTTCTCTTTGAAAAATCTGTGAATTTTTGCAGATCAGAGTTGCCTGGTGGTGGCACTTTGAATTTCTGGATCTATTCGGTGGTAGTAGGGCGGAGTAGCCCGGTGGTGGCGTATTGGAGTCCCTGATCTACTCGGTGGTAGCAAATCGGACTTGCCTGGTGGTGGCGTATTGGAGTTCCGGATCTGTTCGGTGACAGCAGATCAGACTTGCCCGGTGGTGGTGTATTGGAGTTCCGGATCTGTTTGGTGGTAGCAAATCGGACTTGCCTAGTGGTGGCGCATTGAAGGTATAATTTTTTTTTCAGAAAAACAGAGGTTCGAATCTGGTATAAGTCAATATGAATAACAGTTTAGAATCGTATCTCCATGAGTCTGGCAAACTCGATGGATCAAATTTCAATAACTGGAAATTGAAGATGCAGAGTTTACTTGAAAGTGCAAATGCGTGGTCAAGCGTGACAGGAAATGAGCTGAGATCAAGATCAGCCACACAATAATAAGATTGGGATAAAAGGGAGACAAAAGCAAAGGTCATATTGAAGATGTCCATCAAGGACAATGTTATCCCACATATTAGAGACTGTAAATCGGTCGCTGACATTTGGACGACCATTAAAAACCTATACCAGACGCAGAATTCAAATTGTGTCTTGTCACTCAAAGACAAGCTGTTTGCATTGAATATGGAGGAGAATGAATCCGCTGCTAGATTCATTGCGAGAGTCAAAGACCTGAAGGACAAATTGGGAGATATCGGAGAGAAAGTTTCCGATTCAGATCTGGTCACGATAACGTTGAATGGAATGATTGATGATTACCAGACATTTATCACAGGGTTGTCAGCAAGGAAGAAAGCCCCTTCATTTGAAGAGCTGAGAGGGATTCTGATACAAGAAGAGCGACGACAAAATTTAAAATCTCAGAGAAATGACCTTGCCCTAATGGCAAAAGGGAGACAGTTTAAAGGGAAGCAGCATGAGCAACCGCAGCAGCAGTAGCAGAGAGGAACCAACTCATTTTAGAAGAGACCATTTAAAGGTATGTCTTCTAATAATTTTCCCATCAAGAAATGTTTTTACTGTGGAAAACCTGGACATGAGATTAGAGATTGTTATAAGAGGTAGGCAGATGAAGGAAGAAACAAACAGAGAAAACATAAGGGTTACTTCCTTAAGGAAGAGGAGGATCATAGCCACGAACTTCGATTGTTTATAGTCGATTGTGCTCTTTCAACTTCAAAGGAAGATGAGGACGACATATGGTATGTCGACTTTGGCGCATCCTCACATATGACTGGTAAGAAGGATTGGTTTGAATTTCTTGAAGAAACTTCATGTGAGTCGAAATTCTATTTAGGAGATGATAGTGGACATGAGATCAAAGGACATGGTGACATTCCGGTAAAACTACCTAGCGATGTCATTAGACACCTTAAAAATGTATTGTATGTTCTAGGAATTAAGAAAAATTTGGTCTCTGTCTCAATGATTACTGATCAGGACATGCAAGTTCAATTCTTTAAGACTAACTGTGTCATTAAGGATAGCCAGATGGAAACAGTTGCAACAAGTGTGCGCGTGGGGAACCTGTACAGACTAGATGTGAAGAGTATGCCACAACAAGCAATGGTTACAGCTGAATTGACAGCCGAAAATCTTTGGCATCAGAGATTCGGCCATCTTAACCTGCAAGACCTCATCTTACTTCAGAGAAAAGGTATGGTCGATGGAATCCTTGTTTTCCATAATGTTAAGCTGGATTGTGATGGATGTGCATTAGTGAAAATGCATAGAGAAGAGTTCCCTTTACATGTTAAAAGAAAGTAAAGAGATATTTTAGAACTGGTGCATACAGACATTTGTGGAACCATGCAAACCAGGTCATTAGGAGGAGCATATTAATTTCTCTTATTTATAAATGATTGCACTAGATTTTCATGGATATACTTTCTGAGTAAAAAGAGTCAAGCTTTCCAGTATTTTAAAGAGTTTAAATCCATGGTAGAAAACCAGACAGGAAAAGGGATAAAAATTCTCTACTCAAATCAAGGGGGAGAATACAGGTTGGGAGAGTTCATGGATTTCTGCAAGCATCATGGGATTGTGCAATAGTTTACAGTGCCTCACACTCCATAGCAGAATGGGGTGGCAGAACGAAAGAACGGAACTCTTGTGGAGTGCGCAAGGAGCATGCTGCAAGGTAAGGGTCTATCAAATGGTCTTTGGGCAGAAGCTATTAACACTACTATATATTTAAAGAATAGGAGTCCTACTAGATGTTTAGGCTTCATAACCCCTTTTGAAACATTGTTTGGATTCAAACCAGCGGTGAGTCATTTAAGAATATTTGGGTCAAAATCTTATGCTCATATACTTAGGGCAGATAGGAAGAAGTTAGATCATAAAGCCCTGAAATGTATATTTGTTGGATATGGCACTGAGTACAAGGCATATAAGTTATTTAATCTTGTGACTCACAAGTTTTTGCAAGCAAAGATGTCATATTTCATGAAAAGGTTGAAGAAGGAAAAAATGACTCTAATAGTGATTGGCACATTCCATTGCTATTGGAAGAAAGTAGTGAGGAAGATGAAGAGCAGGAGGAGAAACAAGAAGAAGAAGTAATAGATGATGTAATCAATGAAGATGCAAGCTCGGAAAATGTTGAAATTGAGGTTAAGTCCCCTACCAAGGAGATCAGGTAGGAAGACTCGATTATCTTATAAATTGAAAGGCTATGCATTAATGTCAAAGATCTTAAACATTGTAGAACCTACAAATTATGAGGAAGCTAGTAAATCTGATGCATGGAGGGTTGCAATGTATGAGGAAATTGAATCAATAAACAGAAACCATACTTGGGATTTGGTTGAATTGCTTGAAGGTAAAACCCGCATAGGATGTAAATGGCTATATAAACCAAAATTAAATGCAGATGGGAGTATAGAGAAACTTAAGGCTAGACTAGTAGCAAAGGGTTACTCACAGCAAGAGGGAATAGATTTTGATGACGCCTTTGCTCCTGTAGCCAAATTAAACACCATTTTAATGCTAATTTCCTTAGCAACAAAACACAAATGGCAGCTACACCAGCTAGATGTCAAGTCTGCATTTCTGAATGGTGACTTGAAAGAAGAAATTTATTTAGTACAGCCTGAAGGTTTTGTGAAAAAGGGACAGGAACATCTTGTGTGTAAATTGAAAAAGGCACTTTATGCTTTAAAACAGGCACCCAGGTTGTGGTATGAGAAAATTGACTCATTTTTTGTTCAACATGGCTTTCATAGGAGCTTGAATGATCCAAATCTTTATACCAAGTTTAATAAACAGAGGAAAATTATTTTGATTTCTTTGTATGTAGATGATATGATCATAACAGGGAATGCTAACAATCTGATCAAAGAAATCAAACAACAGATGTCACATGTGTTTGAGATGAAAGATCTCAGAAACCTTCCTTATTCTTTGGGATTGGAGGTATGGAGAGACTCTGGACAAACTTTTCCTACCCAAGGGAAGTATGCCAGAAGCTTGTTCGAAAGGTTCAGAATGGAGCAGTGCAAATCAGCAGCAATACCATTACAACAAAATTTAAAGTTGAGCAGTGACGATGGTACTAAAGAGGTGGATGCCACTATGTACAGACAGTTAATTGGTAGTTTGATATAACTAACTACAACTAGACCAGATTTGGCATATTCTGTTAGTATGTTGAGCCAGTTCATGTCAAAACCACTCGAAAGTCACTGGGTCGCAGCAAAAAATGTGTTGAGGTATCTTAGTGGTACTAATACTTATGGCATTTTGTACACTGACACTTCTCATGTCATTCTAGTAGACTTTTTAGATTCCAATTGGACAGGTAACTTGGATGATCGAAGATCTATCATAGGTTACGCATTCAGCACTGGATCCGGGGTCATAGCATAGAGCAGCAAAAAGAAGCACACTGTAGCTCTATCTTCATGTGAAGCTGAGTACCAAGCATTGTGTGCAGCCACATGTGAAGCTATCTGGTTGAGAAGACTTCTCAACGATGCAGGAGAAGAGTAGAAAGAATCAACTATTATCAAAACCGACAACCAAAGTTCATTTTGTTCGAGAAGCAACAGTCAAAAGAAATATGTGTGGAATATTGTAAAACTTGTGATAAACATGGCTGATATTTTTACTAAGCCTCTTGGGCATGTAAAGTTTGAATTGTTTAGAGGGATGCTAGGAGTTCAGGATAATCCTTTCTCCATTAGGGGGGGAGTTGAAAATAATTAATTTTATTTTGTATTAATGGAGAAATGGTTACATAAGTTGTAACGTATCTTCTTAGTTTAGGATTTGTTCCTAGAGTTTAGGAGTTTGTTTGCAACTACCTGATTTCTAGTGATGTACTTAATAATGTAATCATTTATTTGATGAAGAGTAGAGTGAACGGAGAGAGTCTCTTTGTTTTGAGTGCAGTCTCCAGGTGCAATACTCACGTGTGAGCTGTATCTCCTTCTTTTTAATTCAAATCTGATTTTTATCTTTATCATCGATATCATGGCTATGAATGAATACTTCGTATTTCATTGAAGACCAATTATTATCGATATTATGGCTATGAATGAATACTTCTACTTATCAGATATTGATAAAATAGAAGAGACTCATCCCAAGTTCTGAATGCAATGGAAACACAGCAAATAAGTAAAATAACGAGGGAAACCAGAAATTCAATATCCTCTCTTCCTACTCATCAATCTAATAATTGCCACACATTTATCAGAATTAACAATGAAACCGTTTTTTGGTTTGACAGGGGATTCATCTTCATTTAATGGTTTCAGAGTTATTCTGTGGGGTGAAGGATGAAAAAGTCATTCGTATTCTCTTTTTCTCTTCTGGCTGCAAATAGACATATCCATGTGAAACATTTCATTTTTCTGACAGATGTACACACATTACACATGCTCTGAAATAGGGTCAGCGGAATTACAAACAATTTCATTATAAACAATTTTTTTTATATGTTACTTTTGAATTTGGGATATCTCTATGATGCAGATGCATTTGTTTCTTCTGCTCAGTGTTAGTTCCCTCCAACTTGGCTTAATCATTAGCTGTAAGATTCTTTATTTTGCAAGCTTGGAGTTTACTTCTTTTCCGAGCATAACCACATAGGTGTAAAGTGACGAGAGGTTTCATTTATGTTTGGAAGAATTTTTACTTCTGCATCCACATTGTTGGCTCAGACGTGAGAATTCGCTTCCACTGTAGGTATCTAATTGTCAAACATAGAAATCAGAAAAGATAGCGTAACTGTTATGTTGTATAAAATTTGCAACATTTAAAATTAGAGAATATAATATAATGATATAATGGCAATGACAGTAGCTTAAATTTAGAGCAAAATATTAATTTCTGTTTGTGTAGTCCAGTTAAATGGTTGATGAAATAAACAAGTTTAGGACATTGATATGTAACATAGATAATTGTGACAATAAAGTTGGTAAGAAATCATAAAGTTAAATGTCAATTATTTAATTAAAAGAAAATAATTACAAATGTTTAAAATAATTTATTAATATTATTATTTCATATATATATTTTTTTAAACAGTGGGAAAATTTGTCTAACTCAGTTGTTATGAGTAATTATTATTAGCTTCTATTCACAAATGTAAGTTGACCCATCATTGTTATTTAAGGAAAACTAAGTCTGGTTGATGATCCGTAAGAGAACAATCTTTCACTCTTTCACTCTTGACAAATACTTTTAATCTTAAGTAGTTAATTTGTTTCCTTTTAAGTCTCAAAAAAATGATCAACTTTAATACATACTCCAGATACTAGTAATCTTAAATGGATAATTTATTTCCTTAGGTCCAAAAATATGATCAATTTACTATATACTCAAGGCCAAACAATATTTCATAATATAAAAAAGAAAAATATTTTTTATTAAATACAGGAAATATTTATAATAAAAAAAATCTAATATTTCATCATATAAAAAAGAAAAATATTTTTTATTAAATACAGGGAATATTTATAATAAAAGAAAATCTAAAATCTGTTACCGCTTTTCGATATATGCAGGAAGCTCAAGTTGAATTCAATTTTCTTTTCGATATTTGCAAGATTATCAAGTTGAATTCAATTTGGTTAGTGTATAGGTCTTTGTTTTTCATTGAAGAACAATGGTTATCGATATCATGGCTGTGACGGAAACTGCATGCCCTTCAGCTATTATGTGTGTATTTATGTCTTTCTCTTTTAGTGAAGAACAATTATCATCGATATCATGTTGTGAAAGAATCTTTATTTTCTGGCGGGGGATTGAGCATAGAATGCTGGACTGTTCGGATTATCTGAGAATCAATGGTACATGGGTATGATGATGTTCAATGGCTGAGGTAATCAGGTCCGCAATTTGGTGCTTAATTAAGGTATGCTGACTTTCGGAACGAGTGTTTTGTTTTATATTTTTTCATTAAAATTTTGTTGCTATTAAATTATATGTCAAATCATATTATCGAGGCAGTAGTCCAGATGTAGCCGGTCCCAGCAGAAGCAAGTTTCTTTCCGTTCCAGGGTGCAAAGCTGATTGATGCCTGTTGCCATGAAGCCATCGGCGCTACTTGTAGTTGTTTGAGGTTTGCAATTTCACCATACAGAATTTCCTTTTTCATTGACTTTTCTTGGATATAAGATAACCAGAACTAGTTTGCAATAGTGAGCAATGGTATCAGAGTCACGTTAGGGTCCACTTACATGTCTTTAGTGAGCGAAGTTCTTGTTCTTGAAAACAATCATATATTTATGATCACACTCATTGTTTAGAAATATGCGCTTAACCTTAATTGGATGCTTCATAAGATTCCCTCCCATGTTCTTTTGGGTAATTTTATGCTACTCCTAACATGACTTACGTTTCTTGCAATATGCATGTTCTGTTCTCCCGGCATGCTTGTCAAATCTCCCTTATCAAGCATGAACACATTCCATGGAGTTAGACAATAGCTATCAATATGTTCATGTGGGCATAATAGAATTTTTATTGAACCCTTTGTTAGACGTGGCATTAATGTTGCTTTCCATGTTGTGGTTGAATATTGATATAGCAAGTTTTAATTCATGGGTAGATTTGAAGGTCTACATGATAGTAGTTTTATTTGATCTTCTCTTATTGCCCACTTTGGGATAAGTTTGATGGATTCCTATCTGGATAACTTAAAGACAAGTTTATCGGTAAGCTGTAATTTTTAACATGTCCGATAGTCACAAGCCATCCAACTTCATGTTATTAATTTCCTATATTTGTGACCACTACTATGTTGGCCTTAAATTTTAAAATTGCTTTGAAATTTTTACCATTAGGATATTAATGAATACAAGTGACTAGTGTGAACTTAGAACTTCTTAACTTTATAATTAAAAAAAAAATTATATTAATGAACACAAGTGATTCATGTGAACTTAGAACTTTATAACTTTGTACATTAAAAAAAATTTCAGAATTTGTAAACGGATATCAAAACATTAGTTAATACAAGTGATAAAAGTGAATCTAGAACTTCTTAACTTTGTACATAGAAAAGACATAAGTAGAGTTTGTAAAAAGATACCAAAGCATTAATGAAATCCTAATAACATTAGGAAAATAATAAATTTCTAAAAAAGAAGAAGCAAAGGTATTTTATGATGGAGGTTATTGGAAAGATTTTGATTATTAGGTGAAATATTAGAAAGCCATGATGAAAAGAAGATTTTCAGTACTTAATAGCTTCATATACTTTTCTAAGAAATTGAAATTCCTTTATAATATATTGTTATTAAATTGAAAATTTATCTAGTTCATGGACTTTAAAGATTGGAGCCTGCCCCCAAGGGTATCGAGAGAATTGAACCCTATATATCCATTGAATTAGAAATTAAAGAATAATTTTTTATATATTAGATGATTTTATAAATTATGGTGTTATTTTATCTTGTTGTAAATCTATGACCATACTTTAATACTATTGGAAATCATCCAAGATAAAAGTAAGGATTATAAATGGTTCTAAATTGTTAATCTCTACCTTTATCAAGGGCATTCCTATTTATATTAAAATAATACAATATTTATATTACATTTTCTGAATATGATTTTATTTTAGATGTTTTAATCAATTAATCCTTTTTAAGAAATCATACATGTCAATTACTTTTAAAATGGTTGTGTTAAACTACGAACTATAAGTGTTTTGATCGTTAAGAGGTAAAAGTGAACACACTTCATACTAAAGAAATTGAAAATCTTGATTTAGCGTGTTATCACTCCGTAATTTCTACTATGAAGGGAAATACATAGGTAACCACAAAACCACTTGCAAAGATGGCATCAAGCCCTTTTATCTTCAGAGATGGATCTCTCTTTCTGATTTAGATTTCTTATTTTAAAATATTAGGCTAGTTATTGAGTTTTGAGTTTGGTTTTTTCAAACATTTCATTCAAGAGAAAGTCTATTGAGCAAGGAGTCATGAGTCTTGGGGTGATGAAATACAAAAATGACAGAACAAATGTAACATGGAAAGGTAGGCAAGCTTTTAGATCTTTAGAACATTTGTGGAGTGAATGGGATGAAAATACTAAAATTCAATTAGATATAGAGCATGCTAGAATGAATTCTATACTTAACATTAGATTGAAAACATTAATCTTGTTTAAAAGCCAAAAAAAAGTGTCCTTAAGCAAATTCAACCCTTAATCTTCTTTAAAAAATAGAGACAAAAATACATATGGAAAAATGGGAAAATAACAATTTTCCATGAGAGGAGACATCACCAATTGCTTGACACATGAATCCTAGAAAAAGCTTTATGAATTAATGAAATTGATCACCTGAGTACATGCACAACTTACATCAAAAGGTCTGCTTTCTTCATATAAGTTCCAACACTTGTTCAACTTTATTACAATATATTTATAGACTTTTTGCTAAACTAATATCGGATTCCAAAAATGAAATGATTACAAAATAATATCTAATAATTTCTAAAAAAGAATCTGAGTAGTAAACTAAAAACAAAATAGATCACTGGAAGACTTAAGGAAATATGGAACTGCTGGAAAACATTCATCCTTCAAATTTGGATATTGGTTCATTAATGCTAGTCATTTACCTTGGAATCTGTAGAGGTTGGAGTTATCTTCACACAACGTGTTAGCTTCCATTCCAAACATGATTACTTTGCCATCTGTATTAACTAGTTGTCCCTTTGATTGTTATTTTTTATCCAAAAAATCTGAAAATAAATGCATTTCTCTTGATGTTTTCCACCTAGTTGCTCAATAAATGATTTATATTTTGGAGTTAAATCAAATTTATGTGTCAAACATTTTTCCCATAGTCTTTGAATTCATCATCTTTAAATACTTCACCATTGTCACAAAATATTTGGGAGAAAAAATTCTGAATAATATTTCCAAATATTTTTGCGAAATCTATAAATGAATTTCATAAAATAAAATTTCAGAATATTTTTTTGATTGATTTAATAAAAAATCCTCTTGGTTTGAAATCCATGTCTTGTTTTTAAGTCGATGCCTTATTTTGTATTTCCATGGATTTTATAAACCATGTATTGTTTTTCGATGGCTGATAAAGTATCTTTACTTTCCTTTTTACTCGTGTAAAATCTTTGGACAAGTGTTTATTCAAGGTTCATTTTCCATTCATTTCTCCTCTTTATACCTTAGCAAAAACTATATCCCTCTTCTCTATTGATTTTTTTTTTTTTTACTCAGCCTCTTTTTGCTTTTAGGTGTAGCCTCACTTCTTAAGTCTCCTCTTACTTTCAATTGCAAATTAGATTAGTAAATATATCCAAGCTTTAGAAAAACCCAAGCTCCAACTTAGAAATTCAATTAATCAAACTTGGTAAAAGTGAAAACTACTTTTTAGGAGGGTAGGTTAAAGGTAGAATACGCAAGCCCCCTCCCAAAATTTCCATTAATAACCATTGACTAAATATTCACACATCTCGAGGCATGAAGCTTATGGAAATGTAATGTATGTAGTGGGGTTGGGGTCATAAATTTGATTTGACTTTAGCTTACGCATTTGGCATAATATAAAATGTGGTTCCCATAGCTTATATACCGGGAGCAAATTTCAACTTGCTCTACTTTTTATCCAAAAATCGGATTGAGGCACCAAATTATGGTTGAAATTTTTTTTCTGAGCACTTTACCATGAAAATACCTATAACATGATTTGACTCAGAATTTATATATAAAAAATATATCAAACATTGAGACTTGTCTTAACTACAGGACTTCAAGAATTAAATGGCTCCTTGGACAAGCAAACGGCTAGACTATGAAACCTAGTGATTCATAGGCTAAACATTACTAATAGATTTCCAAAATAAATAACCAGATAATCATAAATTGATCACTATAATTTATAGGACCCTAACATAGTGTAGATAAGATTTTGAAAGCCAAAATAATTTATAAAAATGTAAAATCAAAATGTGAAATCCATCTTGTTAATATTGTACTTTTCAAACATCTTTGTTGTTGCAATCATCTACATGGATTTTGATCTAAAGAAATTAATATAAAAAGTATAAAAAATTCACATTTTAATATAATTAAAAAAAATGAAAATAAAAACTACAGGGTAAATTAAAAATTTGAAATATAATCATTCACATTTCTCATTAACCCTAGGTTTTTACTGTGTTTCTTAACATTTTCCTTCTATGGTAGCTCAACATTTTACCTTGCCTCTAGCTGCTTGACATTTTCCATTTGCAATTTGCTCTAATTCAAATTTACCATAGACTGGGGCTTGAGGCATTTCGAGCTACGATTTTCATTTTGTGACTTGGTGTTGCTGGATTAGAGCTCACATTTTCATTTTGTGACTTGGAGCCACCAGATTGGAGTTAAGATTTATTATTTAGTACTTTTTAAGAAATTTACTAGTATTCCACTGCTTTCTATGTTTATTTTTAATTTAGTATTCTATGGTTATTTTAGACTTCAATATAATATCATTGTCATATGATGAATTTAATTTCATGTGGATTGTGTAATTTCAATTGTCAAATGATTAATTTAATTTAGATGTACCTTGCATAATATTAATGCCCATTTGCAAATGATGAATTTAGATGGCACATTTCATAATTTCAAATGATCGATTCAATTTAGAAATTTACTTTTTGATTTACAATTTTACATGGATGATTTCATAAATGTCAAATGATAATTATAATTCATAATAGCCTAACATGAAAGAATCATGATAATTAGATGTAGATTTCATAATTATTAAGATTTACTATTTACTAATTTAGTTATCGACACATTGTTGAGATTTTATCTTTATTTTCATATATTAAATTTTTAATAATTTTATAATTATTATGACTCTTAGTTTCCTCTAAATTTCCCTAAATTTTGGGGTCCTGTATATATGTGTACCCTTGTACTTATCGTAGTTCATCCTCACTCCCATGTTTCCTATCATGGAAACTATGTGGGACATTGCAATTTACTAGGAATCTCTAAAATTTATTTTAAAATTTGTTCATAATTTAATACTGATGCATAAGGATTATATTAAAAAAATATTATATTTAGTGAAACTATATATATTTTTTTTAATAACATGGGAACTCCACCGTTTAATCTGAGATACAATCACCTTTAATTATTTCTACTAATTGATTGCCAATGCTCCAAATACATGTGTACAAGATGAGAATTAAATTAAGGAACGCATTTATTGTCAACCTGTGAATTATCGAAAGATTGATCTATACAATTGAGATTTTAAATCAGTTAAATCTTTTTAAACATAATCATTCAATTTTTAAAAATAATCTTTGGTTTTGTGTATTTCCTTAACAAATTGGGCACATTTCAAAACTTAAAACAATATAATATTTATTGACTATTATTTTATTTTGTTTAAAGGGAATGAAGGTAATCGCCGTCAAATCTGATACGTACTGAGCAGAATGGTTTCATTAAATATATCTTACATATGTGTACATTCAGTGTAAGAGAAAGCGCATGTATTTTTATGTCACAGACTACGCAATGGCAATGCAAACCAAGAAGCACGAGAAATTTCCATTATAAGAAAATGCAACACAAACTAATGGCTAATATAGGTAGGGTTTTTAAGATAATAATTTAGACAATATTTGACTCAATTGTCTTAACTTAAGACAAAAAGAAACTTGTGTATTGTCTTAAATATTGTTTTTAAGTCGGCATCTCAAAACTTAATGTCTTAAAATTATTGTCTTAAAAATTTGTCTCTATAAAGACAATATAGAACACATATTATTATTGTCTCTCTAGAGACAATATAAAGAAATATTAAAAAAAAAAAAAAGTTCTTTTAAGGTGGTTTCAACATTCAAAGTTCCAAAATAGTGATTTTAATTACCTTAAATCTCATTGTTTATGGATACCAATAGAATAAAAAATAAATAAATCCATTATTTCTAAAGCTAGCAGCAAAGTCATTTTAAATCTACATGAAAAAACAATTCTTGCAAGCAGCATTGAAAATAATAAGGCAACACACGTATTTTTTGAAAATGCATTCATGGCATTTGAACATGCATGATCCTCAATTGGAACTTCATTTTAAGACATATTGTGAGGAAAAAGAAAAATGTTCAAGATTTCTCGATCCTACAAGAGGGTTTACTATCTAACATATACATTCAAAGGTCAATCACATTAAATGATGGAAATTAAATTCATATGAAGTTTTTCAACCTCAATTTCAAGACCCTTGTATAATTGGAACCGGATTCCTTGATAACAAAGAATTGTAATAATGTATATGCATTTGAATCTACAATTGATTGGCAATTCTATCTTCACGAAGGTTTTACAAAAGATGGAAAATTGACACAGGTCTTGACAACGTGATATAGGCCAATTCTTAACCTACTCGTGATGTACACAATTATCTTCTCCAGTATTGGCTTTCAAAATCTGAGTTGGCTCCATCTCCTGTTTGCACCGCGAGAACTGCTGCAATTGGTATCCAAATTGGTGGTGATCTAGTTCCTGAGTAAGCTTCATATCTAATGAATCTAATTCAGGGAATGAACTATTATGATTGACTTCATAGCAAGCTGAAGTTGTAGAGAAGTCTCTATCACTAGCTTTTTTCTGGTTAGTTAATCGTTTCTTGGAGGCACACCAAACCACCCATCCTTCTTCCTGTTAAGAATAAAATAATATATTCCTGTAAGGCAAGTTTTATACCATTTCTCAACCATTTCCAAGAGAGCTACTTACTGAAATGAAATAAAATAAAATAAATGTAGTGCGTACCTGAAATAGAAATGTGTGCACTCTTATTATTTATTTATTATCACTTGGCTTGCCCTGCCTGATTCCCTGAAGCACCTGCAAATGAAATAGTAGACTCATTTTACTTTCTTTATAATAAACCCCTACCATATTTATAATAATTTATAATTGAAATAAATTTAAATTCTGCAAACTTATTCAACTCTCTAAGAACAAATGGCTCAAAAACAAAAACAATCTACTCTTTGATATAAACATAATTTTTAATGATGATACCAACTCTATTTTTGGTTGGAAGAACTGTTTTTTCCCATTCAAAACCCAAAAATGTCATGAATACTAGTGAAAATACAAGGTAAGTTTCAAACCCTGAATCAAGTTCTCATAGGCTATTGTTATTCACAAAACCATGGTGAGTAGACTCGTTGTCATTGGGATAACATTGCAACAACCTCATAATATCATCTCCATTTGATAATGTTCTTTTTTATGGTACTTGTAATGTTTCTTTATACTATTAGTAATGATAATTTACTCACTATAAATGGTATAAATATGTGTGGTGTTAGCTTATTGACTGGGTTTAATTGTTAACGACATTTTTTTTCTCTTATCAAGAAAAGGAAATTAAAAAAAATAAATAAGATAAAACTTAAAAAAATAAAAATTCTATGTAATACTTTAACATTTTGGCAGTCAAATCACTATATCAAAGTGGATCTCTTGTACCATAAACACATGAACATTAATAAACAAAGTACACAATCATAATCTTCAAACCCAACCAAAGCTAAATAAAAAGAGAGCACTCAATACTTAGAGTTTTCTTATAGTGACTTACACATTTCTTTATTGTGGGAGAAAAATTAAAATGGCCCTTCTGAGGATGAGAATATCTATCTTTTGATCAAAGTTTTCAAAGATAAAATGGGACAAGGAACATCTGGAACAACTTGTGGATACTCAAAAATTTCATGGTTTTCTTCAGAGAAAGGAGAAAAAAGATGAAGAAAGAGAAATTATAGAGACAACAGAGAGAAAAATGACTCTCACAATGTTTTGGAAGCTTGCCAAAAGAACGAGAGAGTTTTGAACAACCTAAATTGTTAGCTATTTGAGTAGGGTGAAAAATAATTTATAATCGGGCGGTTGCTATCCCACACCGATATTTCAATTTCCAAAAGACATGTTCAACATACCCATGTATATGGTCTAGGCTATATGTTCCAGTTAGAGCCAAATATAGATACTGTGGAAATATATATCTTGAGTAACAGTTTCTTAGTCAACACTGAACAATTTTCAGAACAACATATTCACTCTTTTTAAACAATTTTCAAAACAACACATTCACTCTTCTTACCTGAGAAGTAGTCCTTTACTCAACTGAAAAGAGAAAATGGTCAAATTATTCAATGCAATCCTTCACTACTATACTTAATACATGAACATGTTTTTGGTTGTTTAATATGCCCCTGTGTAGAAACCTATAAATAAACTAAATGAATTCATGAATGGTCAAAGTGTCTAGTCAATTTAGTGTTCTAAATTTCTCTACATAAATTATAAATCCGGGTATCGTAAACTGATGAAGTGTAGTGCATTATATGTGCTTAGTTAACCTTTCTCTTACTTCATTGTTTTATAGTTTATGTTGTTTTTTGGGGTTTTGTTCCTCATCCTTAAGGAAATTAATATAAGAAAGAAAAGTTATGCTTCTAAATGAAATCTTTAAATGTTAATGGACAACTAAATGTAATAACTTAAAATCTAATGTCTAAAGAAGGGAGAAAAGGAAATGAACATTAGATAAAAACAAATCAAAAATTTGAATAGTTAGATTAATCTAAGCCGGCAAAATGTCTATGAAATGAAAGCAAAAATGATAATGCTATTTGAAATAGAAATAAAGTACAAAACATGTAACTAAATGAAGTGTTTTTTCATTCTGCTACACAATTTTGGGAGAACTACCTCCTTGTGATAGCATTTGGAGGGATTCCATTCTTCATTGTTCTAAAACTGAAAAGGAACTTGCAACAAACTTAAATGAAAGACTAAGACTGAATGTGAAATTGCAACTAATCTACTATAATAGCTAAATGAAGTGTTTTATCACTCTGCTATACAATTTTGGGAGAACTACCTCCTTGTGATAACATTTGGAGGGATCCAATACTTCATTGTTCTAAGAAAAAATAAACATAAAAATGCAGAGAAATACTCATTCATAAATGAAATACTTCACCACTTAGTTTAAGATGAATCATCAACTGAAAGTGCTTTCGGAAATATTCACTTACAGCATGAGTTATTAAACGAACATCAAATCTACTGTGTGCTCTAATGCTCTAAGAACCAATTGGAAAATAAGAGGACTACTTTCTTGGTCTATTTTCTTAAGCATAGATTACACAGTTAGATAGATCTACAATTAATGGGTTGAACACACTTGGATGAATTAAACTTGCATGAATGGAAAATGTAAACTATTAAACTTGAAAACAGTCATAAAAATAAAATGACATACTTGTATGAAATCAAAGTAAAACTACAAAATAAAATCTACTCTACCTTACATTCTAATATGCTCCATGACATTTCCTACTTTGCATCTCCTTCCATGTTTGGAACCTCAAATCTTTATTCAAATTCTTCAAAATTACAAAGTATAACAAGTTGAGCTAATAAAGTTTACGAAGCTTCCAAATAAAAGAGAGAGATATCCTATTTATACAAAAATATGAGAAGTCATCTCATTAATGAGAGTCTATGAATCTCTCATTATACCTCTAGAGTTATAATCAAAATAGGAAATGATAAGACACATGTCTTCTTAGAGTTTCAATACAAATAGGAAATGTGACACATATCCTTATGATCCCCTAATCCTCTCCACTTCAAATTCGAATTTGGCCTTAGTATGCCACATAAAGGTCTTCTAGAAGCTTCCTTTTGACCTACACATGCCAGCAATCTCATCCCACTTGTTAGGTATAAGCGTATGCACATTCTTTTCTAATTTTTAACCACAAATTCACTTAAAAACGCTAAGAATTAAGAAATTTTGGAAAAACATACATGTGACCCAATAATGATGAAAGTGAGATGAATGTAGTGACATGAGAGTGAAATGAAAGTGAAATGGAGGTGATATAATGGACATGATAGTGAAAGTGTAATGGAAGTGAATGACAATTTCAAGGCCCAACATACCCCCCAGCTAAGGCTATTGCATGTCCTCATGCAATATATATATTACATTAATTCTTTTGATCATTAAGCTTTGGCTTAACTTGGCATGATATCATTTGATAACTTCATACTTTTGCGAAGTGTTTTACTTGAATTGCAACATGGTTGGTTCTTGTGTTACAACCATATTTTGTTGTTGCATTCAATTTTGATATTTGAACTTTACATAATGATAACTTGTTTATTGTTGTAAAGTATATATCTATTGGATTGCATCATGGTTGGTTCTTGTGTGACAACCATGATTGTGTTTGTATCCAATTATCCGTTAAGGATTTTTGAAAAGCCATTGTATGCTCATAATAATAATGTAATAGTTAATATATTTTGGAAGCATGTGGGCTTTTAAATATGATATGAACATGGATATATATGAAGATGAATGTATTCCCCCCCAAAAAAAAAAACTGATGGTATTGGCAATTTTATGAAATGAGGAAGAGAAATGTTTTTCCAACAATTATCATTCTAGATTTTTATGGAATTCTATCGTAAAAAGTTAGAAAATGACGTATCCTAACTTACCCTTTGGAAATGGATGAGATGTATGTGTGGTGGCTACAAAATTATGATCATAATCTTCTTCAAGTGGTTGGACAAAAAGAGTCATGGATAAAAGAGTCAAGATGACTTTTTATTGTTTCTACTAAAACTTGCTGAATCTACTTCAAAATGTTGAAAATAAGATTTTCATGTCTTCAAAACTCACTGGCACAATTTCTAATATGTGAATAGATGTTCTGACGTTGAACATAGTAGGAAATTGTTGACTTAGTGGCCATTAATGGATGCCACTAGTCAACATGAGAAATTTCACCATTGATGACAATGAGAGTCAGGATGCCCAAACACATCTTTCTAGGTACAAATAAATTTGCCGATGTCGAGTCACCTAGAAAATCTGATGAAAAAGGGACATTAATGTATTCCCATTGTTCGTCAGCATGAGAAATTTCCATTAAGGAATTCAAGCCTCAAGGTGCTTTTGCAAGGAATTTAAACTCAAAGGACTATGGACTCAATAATTTGCATTAAAGCAGGGTTTATTTGTGAAATGAAAATGATAGGAAAGGGAAAATGAAAATGGAAGATGGAAATGGAAAGTAGTAATGGAAATGGGCAATAAGCATGTAACCGAGCCTCTTGCTTTTATTTGTGGGTTAGGAGTGGATAAAAAGTAATGGAAAGTGTATGTGAATGTGGATGGAAAATATGAAGGGAAATGAGGTGAATGTTTTATTATGAAGTATGGATGTAATGGAGACAATAGTATCTGAAAGTTTTGTAACTGCTTGGATCTAATTTTTCATTAGCATGTGCTCATGCATTGATGTTTTCTTCTTTGTTGTTGATCTTCCTCTTATGAAGAAAATTGGTCTCTAAGAGAGACACTATTCACTTGTAGTCATCTGTCCTTCCTCCTGGAACCTGAAAAAAACTAATACTTCTTCTGCAATGGAATGTAAGACTATAAAAAGAGAGAGGTGATCAATCGCTCTAGTTATTATATTTACACACAAAACTAAGAATTTGTACTAATGAAACAAGTTCACGAAGGAAAACCAAAAGAATTTATACCTGCTTCAGAATTAGTGCCTCAAGTTAATTGTTATATCTTTCTAGCAATTTCTTCATTCTTGATTATTTCAAACTCTGATGATGGATTTCTCATTGTGTATATCTCGTTGATATCTTTCCAATGTCACTTGAATCATCAAAATTTGATTTCGTATGAGAAAGTTAGGTTGATTTGAATAGTGAGGTTTTTCAGTTGCAGAATTGATGTTTAGGTGCGGAATGGCTTTCTAGCTACAGAACGTACAAAATTTCTGTAGCTAAAAATCTTGAATAGAAATTTAGCTATGCATTTTTCATCATCAGTCCAAAATTAATCAATACCTTCTAGAAAAGTGATCAAATAATCTATTCATTTCGTTGATTCAATATTTTTTTTTTTTTTTACTTGTGAACCTTTTGTTTTGTTTTCCATTTTGCTCCTTGAAGTCAGGAAGATCATGCAGAAACATAGTGATAACACACACTTTAAAATTACTGCCCTGATGTTTTCCAAGCTACCCATGTAGTCATTTTTCCCTCTTGATACTTGGAACCTGCAAAAGTGTGAAAGTAGCCGCAGAATAGCTGATTAGATGTGGAATGTAGTTGTGTTCCATAGCTAAAAGACAACCAAGACATCAACATTCTAATTTAAGTTATTGGAAAAGAAATTTTATGCAACCAAGTACCAGGAAGAAAGTCCAAGACCGCAACTAGTGCGCTTGGATGAAAACACAATGATTATATGCCTAAAAAGGTGTTTGACAAGTGTGTGGGAAAAGTCTGGTTAAGCACGAGTCGAAAATGGAGATTGCATCATTAGACCATTTGGCATTGAGGATGGAAGGCGTGGTGTAATCAGTCTAAATTGAATTGGAATCTTAGATTCACCATATGGATTGAATGCCACAGCATGATTAGTTTTCAAATCAAATTTTCCTTGCTCAAGTGTGCCGTGTTCAAACAATGCTCTGCTCATTTAATGAAATTTGTTTTTTTGTCACCCAACATGCCAAATTGGGCTCTAAAGAACTAGAAAATGCTCCCAAACCATTGCAAAATTCTCCAAACCATTTTGAATTTATCTAATTGACCTCGTTCCCAGAAAAACCCATGTTTTTTTTTCCTAATTTGCTTCAGATTTCACAGGAAATTCATTTTAAAATTGAAATTTTTTCAGTTTTGCATTTTATATCAATTACATCTTCTATAAAATTTCGAATTTGATTGTTGTCTATCATGCCATTGAATTTTTATTTTTATTTTATGTCAAATATTCTATCGCCCTTCACTAAATTCCCCTTTGAATTGTGTTTTAATGGAATTTGATTGTTGTTGCAGGGCCGAGCAATGGCTGAGAAATGCAGTGACTGCATGACTGAAAGTAATATGGGCAGGTGAATGACCTCCAGATGAGAAATGCAAAGATTTACTACGTCCACCATAACTTCAATGCAACGAAAGTCTGAGTAATAGAGATTTTGCCACCCAATTCTGAGGAGCGTCGATCCGTTGTATAAGTCCTCATTAGATATCTCTACATTCTCTCTCCTTCTTCCTAACACATTGAGAGAAAATTCAAGTGCACCAGAATTATTTGTGTTATTATGTGAAATGTGGATTTATTTATTTTTTATTTGTTTTGTTAATAGAATTACATATGTTATACTTTCAAAAATTAAAATTATACATATATATTTTACTAAACAAAATGATATTTTTTTTTCTTAATGACTTGTTATTATATATATATATATATATATATATATATTTTCAAAGATTTAAAAATATACATATATATTTTATTAAACAAAACAATTTATTGAAATTAAAGTTTTTCATTGAATCAAATGAAATGATGATTTTTTTTTTTTAACATAAAAATTCTCTTTATGATCCTCCAGATCACACAAAGTGCACGAGGAGAGCATACTTGAGAAATTATTAATTTTTTTTTTAGATGTAAGAAATAAGGTCTCCTAATTACACTTCCTCGGCAACAGTGCCAAAATGTCTAGTCAATTTAGTGTCCTAAATTGCTCTACATAAATTATCAATTCGGGTATCGTAAATCGATGAAGCGTAGTGCACTATATGTGCTTAGTTAAACTTTCTCTTACTTCGTTGTTTTATAGTTTATGTCGTTTTTGTGGGTTTTGTTTCTCATGCTTAAGGAAATTAATCTAAGAAAGAAATTTTATGCTTCTAAATGAAATATCTAAATGTTAATGGACAACTAAATCTAATGACTTAAAATCTAATTCCTAAAGAATGGATAAAAGGAAATTAACATTTGGTAAAAACAAATCAAAACTTTGAATAGTTAGATTAATCTAAGTTGGCAAAAATGAAAGCAAAAATATAGTGCTATTTGAAATGGAAAGCAAATACAAAACATGTAACTAAATGAAGTGTTTTGTCACTCTACTACACAATTTTGGGAGAACTACCTCCTTGTGATAGCATTTGGAGGGATTGAATTCTTCATTGTTTTAAAACTAAAAATGAAATTATAGCAAACTTAAATGAAAGACTAAGACTGAATGTGAAATTGCAACTAATTTACTATAACAGCTAAATGAAGTGTTTTATCACTCTGTTATACAATTTTGGGAGAACTACCTCCTTGTGATAGCATTTGGAGGGATCCAATACTTCATTGTTTTAAGATAAAATAAACATAAAAATGCAGAGAAAGACTCATTCATAAATGAAATAATTCACCACTTAGTTTTAAGATGAACCATCAACTGAAAGGGCTTTCGAAAATATTCACTTACAACATGAGTTATTAAACTAACATCAAATCTGTTGTGTGCTCTAATGCTCCAAGAACCAATTGGAAAATAGGAGGACTACTTTCTTGGACTATTTTGTTAAGCATATATTACACAGTTAGATAGATCTACAATCAACCGGTTGGACACACTTGCATGCATTAAACTTGCATGAATGGAAAATCTAAACTATTAAACTTGAAAACAATCATAAAAATAAAATGACACACTTGAATGAAATCAAAGAAAAACTACAAAATAAAATCTACTCTACCTTACATTCTAATATGCTCCATGACAATTCCTACTTCACATCTCTTTCCATGTTGGGAACCTCAAAGCTTTATTCAAATTCTTCAAAATTACAAAGTATAACAAGTTGAGCTAACAAAGTTTACAAAGATTCCAAATAAAGGAGAGAGATCTCTTATTTATATAAAAGGATGAGAAGTCATCTCATTAATGAGAGCCCATGAATCTCTCTCTATACCTCTAGAGTTATAATCAAAATAGTAAATGATAAGACACTTGTCTTCTTAATTTTCAATACAAATAGGAAATGTGACACATATCCTCATGATCCCATGATCTTCTCCACTTCAAATTCGAATATGGCCTTAGGATGCCACATAAAGGTCTTCTAGAAGCTTTCTTTTGACCTACACATGTCAACAATCTCATCCCACTTGTTAGGTATAAGCATATGCACATTATTTTCTAATTTTTAACCAAAAATTCACTTAAAAATCCTAAGAATTATTAAAGTTTGGAAAAACATAAATGTGACCCAATAATGATGAAAGTGAGATGAATACAGTGACATGATAGTGAAATGAAGGTGAAATGGAGGTGATATACTGGACATGATAGTGAAAGTGTAATGGAAGTGAATGACAATTTCAAAACCTGACACAAAGAACTGGAATAAAAAGGAAAAATAGATATGATAAGCAAGATAGACTTACAATATCTTCAATATAACATAAGTCCATGCCTATTTGAATTTCAAGGAATGTAACAATTTCTTTCTACAACAAAATCACTATGGTACAAATTATATTCTCTACTCTTACCTGAGAAGATTACCCCTTCCATGTCAGACTTGTACATGTCTAGAACGACATCTCCATGTACAAATCACAAATCTCTTGATACACTAAAAATTAATTCATGAATGGTTAGAGAACTGGTATAAAGAAGGAAAAATAGTTATGTTATGAAAGATAGGCTTAAAGTATCTTCATTATTTATAATATTTTGAATGAAAGAAATTTTATTATACCACGGATAATACCCATATGCTTATTCCTGAAGCAGAAAATATTCTTAATGAATCTTCTTGAAATACATTTTTAAAGCACAAGCCGCATTTTTACTCTTGGTCGTCTTGAAGGTATCAAGAGGTCTAAAGACTTACCAAATACAAAGGAAAGATTGTCATTGTGTCAACACAAAAACAAAGGAAAGATTGTCAGCACAAAAACAAAGACTTTCAACACAAAATCCATTTAGCGATAGATCAACAGAATGAATACCTCTCCCAGATGCAACACTCTAGACTTGTGACCAGTAAAGCTCTCTTATCTTAACCATATATTGATATTTCCATAAGGTCAGCTCATTCTCGCTAAATCAATGTGAGTAAATAATACCCTTGTTCTCATTCCTGAAGGAGGAAAATCTGCTTAATAGATATGCGTGAGATACATGTTAAAAGCACCATCCGCATGTTTACTCTTGGTCCACTTTAAGGTATCAGGAGCTCTAAAGACTTGCCAAAACCTAAGAGTCTCATCTCCTACAGCCAATGCAACAGTGTACCCATCTAGACTCTGAAAATACAAAACAAAGGAAAGACTGTTAACAAAAAGGCTAAGATTATCAGCACAAACCCATTTAGCGATAGATCAATAAAATGAATACCTCTCCAACATGCAATACTCTAGACGTGTGACCAGTAAGCTCTGTTATATTAACCATAGATGGATATTTCCATAAGATCAATTGGTTCTGGATAAATCCATGTGAACTCAATAACTCACACTCATTCTTATTCCATAATAATGAGAAAACTTGAGAGTGAGTGTCAACAGTATTTAGGCAAGCTCATGTATGAGTATTTCAAAACTTAATGCAATGGTCAGCACTACCTCTACCAAATGCCAAAATATTGCTTTGGAAAGGGCACCATGCAAAGGATTTTACTGCAACACAATGCTCATCAAGTTGGTGAAGGTACTAAGTTGCAGCATTAGAGGATGACATGCTCTTGTCCCATACATGAAGTAAATTATCATTCCCCCCACTTGCAAGTTGTTGGCCAGACATAAACCATTTCAAGGCACACACTCCTTGCAAATTTCCTCTGTGAACATCATGCGAACATCATGATTAAATATTAAACCATCAAGGCCACTAGTTGTCAGAATATGACCATTCCAAGCAAGCACACCTACACGGTATTTGTGACCTTTCAAGGTTCTCAACTATGTTCATTGAAAAACTTTACCAAGTGAATTAGATTGCATCCAGAAATAAATAATGAAACTAAAAATATGAGAGAAAAAATTAATTTAATCTACCTATCGATTTGATGCAGAATCGCATAGTTGTTCAATTGAATTAGTCAAGAAAACACCAATATGTCTTGCATTAGGTGCCCATTTAACATTCGTTATTTGACCAACATCATCATCGACTATCAGGAGCTCAGAACTTGTGCTCTTGGAGGCATCCCACAAATGCACCATATTGCTGAGGGCTATTGATAAAACGTTTTTACCACTCCAGTTCAATAGATTCAAGTAATAATCATCCACAAGATTAGGGCATCCAAAGTTCACTCTCCAGACTATAAATAAGGATATGAAATTTAAAAATAAAATACAAATGTTAAAATCAAGAACTGTCAATTTTTAATTATCTAGGTAACATCCTAACATCCCATAGGAGTGTGGTCCTGGGGCAAGTAGTGAGGTACATAAGGCTTGTTCTTGAATTAAGGTGGTGACCAGTGTTCCACGACTAAGGTCAGTTGCAAGTCATAAGTGATTGACAACATAGATATATGCTAGGGAAACAACTTTTTGATAAGTAGTATTTCTTAAAAGGAAAATTATCTAGGTGACAAAACGACAGAACCCCCGCAGAGATAGATATAGTAGTGAATCTCAATAATATTGACTCCAAGATAAATCCATTCAGAGACAAGGGACGATTTGTCACTTTTCCAATTGTTGATCCCAACATGGTCAGTTTGCTCAAATATAAAAATCTATCCATTACAAGCATTAAGAGACGAGAAACTTAATAACAAAACATGAAACTGACATGGAAGTGTAACATTGTAAGTTATATATACAAAGAAAAAGCCATAAACTGGGGTTGGATGAAGGATTTATCCAACAATGAATAGTTTTTAGAATATCACATTCACTCTTATTACCTGAGAAGTAGTCCTTTACTCAACTGAAAAGAAAAATATGGTCAAATTCTTCAATGCAATCCTTCACTACTATACCTTATACATGAGCATTCTTTTGGTTGATTAATATGCCCCTCTGTACAAACCTCTAAATAAACTAAATGAATTCATGAATGGTCAGAGAACTGGAATAAAAAGGAAAAATAGATATGATAAGCAAGATAGACTTATAGTGTCTTCAATATAACATAAGTCCACGCCTATTTGATTTGCAAGGAATGTAACAATTTATTCCTACAACAAAATCATTATGGTATAGAGTATATTCACTACTCTTACCTGAGAAGATTACCCTTTCCATGTCAGACTTGTACATGTCCGGAGCAACATGTCCATGTACAAATCACAAACCTCTTGATACACTAAAAATGAATTGATGAATGGTTAAAGAACGGTATAAAGAAGGAAAAATAGTTATACTAAACAATATGGGCTTATAGTATCTTCTTTATTTATAATATTTTTGAATGCAATAAACTATTATTATACCGCAGATAATACCCATGTGCTCATTCCTGAAGTGGAAAATATGCTTAACAAATCTGCTTGAAATGCATGTTTAAAGCACCAACATCATCTTTACTCTTCGTCCTCTTTAAGGTATCAAGAGCTACGAAGAATTACTAAATACAAATGAAAGACTGTCATTGTGTCAACAAAAAAGCAAAGGAAGGTATATCAGCACAAAAACAAAGACTTTGAACACAAAATCCATTTAGTGATAGATCAATAGAATAAATACCAATGGCAGATGCAACACTCTAGATGTATGACCTATAAATCTCTCTTATCTTAACCATATATGGAAATTTCCATAAGGTTAGTTGGTTCTAGCTAAATCCATGTGAGCAGATAATCCCCCTGTGCTCATTCCTGAAGGAGGAAAATCTGCTTAATGGATATGCGTGAGATACATGTTAAAATCACTAGCCATATGTTTACTCTTGGTCATCTTTAAGGTATCAGGAGCTCCAAATACTTTCCAAAACCTTAGAGACTCATCTCTTGCAGTTGATGCAACTGTGTACCCATCTAGGCTCTGAAAATACAAAACAAAGGAAAGACTATAAGAAAAAAGGCTAATACTATCAGGACGAACCCATTTAGCTATAGACCAATAGAATGGATATCTCTACCAGATGCAGTACTCTAGACGTGTGACCAGTAAGCTCTGTTATCTTAACCATGTATGGATATTTCCATAAGGTCAGCTTGTGCTGGCTAAATCCATGTGAACTCAATAGCTCATGCTCATGCTTATTCCATAATAATGAGAAAACTTGAGAGTGAGTGTCAACAGTATTTAGGCAAGCTCCTGTATGAGTATTCTAAAACACAATGAGTGATCAAAAATACCTCCACCAAATTCCAAATGATTGCTCTGGAAAGGGAACCATGCCATGGATTTTACTACAACACAATTCTCATCAAGCCGGTGAATATACTAAGTTGCAACATTAGTGGGTGACATGCTATTGTCCCATACATGAAGTAAATTGTCATTCCCCCCACTTGCAACTTGTTGGCCATACATAGACCATTTGAAACCACACACTTCTTGCACATGTCATCTGTATGTTTGAACAATGGAATCATAGAAGTGAACATCGTGATTAAATATTAAACCATCAAGCCCACTAGTTGTAAGAATATGGTCATTCCAGGTAAGTGCACCTACATGGGATTGGTGACCTTTTAAGGCTCTCAACTGTGTTCATTGAGAAACATTACCAAGTGAATGAAATTGCATCTAGAAACAAATAATGAAATTGAAAATATGAGAACAAGAATTAATTTAATCTACCTATCTATTAGATGCATAATCCAATAGGTGTACAACAGAATTAGTCAAGCTAACACCAATATGTTTTTCATCAGGTGCCAATTTAACACTGGTTATTTGACCAACATCGTCATTGACTATTAGGAGCTCAGAAGTTATGCTCTTGGAGGCATCCCATAAATACGCTGCATTGCTGAGGGCTATGGATAAATCGTTATTGGCACTCAAGTCTAATAGGATGCTAGCTAAGCTCTGAGCCAGGCCTGAAAATCACGGAGATATGAATTTTATTCTTCTTTGTATAGGAGCTTATTAATGGAAGAAAAGGTACTTATTTTATGCCACAAACTGTGTAAGTGATTTGTGTTGAATGAGTTTATGTAACATGTTGTTACAATATTTCGATTTCTTAGTTTGTACAAGATTTGATAACGAAATTGTGGGTGCTTTGAGGCAATTATCTATGTCTATTATGCATTGTAATTGGTTTTGGTTCATTCTTGAAAACGAATCCCAATCGATATAAATAAGGGTGATTCTGTGTATATGTGTTTGGACTCTATACACAAGTTAGAGTATGAGAGTAATCATATGGTAAAATGTTTCGTGCGAATGCTAGAAGAAGTTTGCTTTGGATAAGTAGAGGATGTGTCTTGTTTGTGAGAGAAATAGAAAAACATCATTGATTTGCCTAAATGTGATCATCGATTAGGACTAAACTATTACTAAACAACGTGATGAATCTATTGTAGAACAATTACATGGAATGAGACTTTAGGGAAATATATATAATTAAATGATCTCAAAATACATGGGAAACAATCCTCCACATAAGGTTTCTCGCATTTAAAAAAGAACAGAAATTAAAAAAAATAAAAAATAGTAGATGGAACATTGATTTATTGGGGAAGCCATCGGTAACTATCCTTAGAGGTTCCAAAACATTTGGTTGGGGGGAATTTAGATAGAATGGACCCTCAAAGCAAGAAATAAGAAAAACATTAGTTTTCTAGACAACCAAAAGCCTATGATAATCTGCACTTAGTAGCCTCATATTTTTCTTTTCAAGAATACGCAGGAAATACATTTTGAAAATTGCATGTACATTCTCCGAAACTTTTGATTGCATAAAAATGAGAATCCTGAAAGAAAACCTGGAAATTAAACCCATAAATTACCAAGGAAAAGAAAAAAACTGTAGAATTGTAGATTTGAAATATTAGTTCTAATAACCCCTTGAAACTAGAAACTATCCAGAGAATCAGGTTCTAAAGTAGGTTGAGGAAATTTAGGAAAATTAGTAAACACTCAAAATAGCAAATGAGAAAAACATTAGTTTTCCATACAACCAAAAGTCTATGATAATCGACACTCTAAATCCTCATATTTTTCTCTTCAAGGATACACAAAAAGATCACTCTCAAAAAATGCATATACATTTTCCAAGCCTTTTGATTTCATAAGAGCAAGAATCCTAAAAAAAAACATAGAAATTAAACTCACAAATTAACCAAGAAAATAAAATTAGAATTGGACATATGAAAACATAATGCTAATAATCCCTCGAAACATTAATTTTCCCCTCACCCAAAATATACCTGGAAACTAAACCCACAGAAACCACATAAGTTTCGATTGGGCATCTGAAAAATTAGTTCTAATAACCCCTCGAAACTAGAAACCCTTGACCGTATGCACTCAAATATTTATAGTAAAACCTTTAAGATAAATTCATCAGGCAAACATTTTAGCAATACTAAACTATCAAACCCTACGAAGGACCTAAGAAGACAATGAAAACAAAACCTGTAGCACTACAAATGTGCCCAGAAAAGCATCAATTAAATTAAAAGAAAACCATATAATTTGGGCACCTAGGAAAATAATTAAATTAACCATTAAACTTGAAAAATAGAAAGTCCAAACTTTAAATACAATCCAATTGAGCATATTGTCTCAGATATGGAAACATTAACAAAACCCTAAAAAATTTCATTAAAAATATGTCTTTCAACAATATCAAGAAGAGCAGAAGTTCAAATAGGAGCAATGGAACAAGAAAACTATAATTTTTTGACGAAATTAGGCCCAAAACTAAGAAAATACCAAAAATAAAGAAGCCTTAAATTGGGTCAATGAAAGATATCATTGAAAAAAACACTCGAACCTAGTATGAAAAAGAAAAAATTCAAAACCCTTTTAATCCAATCACTCACAGAAGGAACCTCTTAAAAACTTGTCCAAATGGATTGCAAGAAACCTTGAAAATTTTCGTAAAAGTCTCAAATTTCATGGCCCAAATTTCATAAAAGTCTCAATTTGCATGCCCCAAAATATCCATTAGAAATAAGCTCAAGATTATTGAACAAATCCAAGATTTCAAAAACCATGAGATAGAATGCCTCAAATAGACCAACAGTCCCCAAACCCTATAAACAATCCCAGAAAGCCCCTACCGCAGGTCCACAAGAGAAAATATAGAAGGTAAACACATATAAAACTTGAAACCCTAATTAAATGGGTTTCTTGAGAGACAGCAAGCCACTGAATCCTTACGAAACAACCGAATCCTTAATAATTTTCATACCAAATCCTTAATACTATCAAGTTTTCTGATAAAGTGATAGCTCATCAAAACCATAATTAAATCAGGCTTTCAAATGATACCAAACCATCAAATTCCTAATTAAATAAGGGTTTTTGACAGAATACCAGGATAAGGTCACACAAAGTGTCCTCATCGACTTTAATGAATTCTTGATCCCAAGTCTTAATTTTACTTTAACTCTATACAACTAAATGTGATCATCAATAGATTGAATGTATGAGTGATCCTTTTCTATATTGGGTGATTAGAATGGTAGAAACTGATCTCTGCAAGATAATGGCTTCATTGTGGAGGTAACTCATGTGTCTGGAGGTTGTATGTGCGAAAAATCAATTTGATTGTTGAATTGGTTTGTACCTATGCATGGTGGAGTAACGCTATAGGAAGAAAGCACAGTTATACAATTCAATCATGGAATGGGGAGTATGGAATGGAATAATTGATTTTTAAATTGATTTATGGAGTTGGCATGTATGGCAGCAAGTGCAAGGGCTTAAAGGTCAATTTTCTGAAGTACATGGCGAAGAAATATTTTCAGATTTTGTTGAAAGGAAGTTAATCGAGCATAGGTTCAATCTAGTAGGAAACCACTACTTGGAGAAGCAACCCTTAGCTAGTTAACAAAGAGCAATGATCTTTGGTTTTCAGAGGTTGATTATTATTCGAAGAAGGGTGATTTAAATCTCTATGTGAAGACAAAATATATTGAATGAGCCATTTCATTCCAAATTTCTGGAAGTGGAGATGTTGCAAAGTGACTTTGAGAATCAAAGTTAGTGGAGAGTTGTTTATATAACTGCTAGCGTAAGGGTTTATGACTATAAGCTTGAGATTAAGATCATGGAGTTGTGAGACATTGTCATAAACATAAGCATATGTGTGATTGAAATGGAATAGAAAAGAGTTCCTATGAGAATAGTTCAGAGTCATGATCAAAAGAGCGTAAAGAAAAGTGTTGACGAAGTCGTTACAAAATCATTTGGTAGCATAGTAAAATAAGGTTTGGAATGGCCACTATGTAATCTATGTGCAACATGACAACATTTAATAATTTAAAGATTATAGAAAGAAGATGTGAGCAGAGTATTGATGGCATAAAGTGCCACTTATATCAGGACAAAACTGATTTTTAGAAAAAGTACCTAAAGGGTGCATCATATTATCATATAAAATATAAAAGTCAATAAAAAAATCAATAATGAACAGTTTTTCCTTAAAATCAATAATTTCTCCTAATGCCGACACTGAACAATTTTCAGAACATCACTTTTCCATAATGCAAATAAGTGGAGTCTTGAATCATCTCTTTACCAAAAAAGAATTTCTCAAATAGATAATGTTGCCAATAAGAGGGTGAGCTTTTGTTCTGTAGTTGATAGTTGACAGTGGACTCAGAAAAGCACTACTTATTTGCACTATGTTATGGTTCAGCTCCACTCCTTTCATGACCATATCTGCCTTCTATTTGTTCGATATCCTATCTTTCAATCACTTTCTTTGCTTCTATCGTACATGGAAAAATACGCTGCAACAGAATAAGAAAAACAGAAATAGAGTAACCATAGACACAACTGGGCTGAGCTGAATTAAATCTGTTGGACATGACAACTAATGCTCACGATGCTCCCATTCTGTATAATGATAAAACCCTGTGTGCTGAACGATTACCATTGGTGAGTGTACAAAATTTTTTAAGTTAAGAAAATCTATAAGCCACAATGTAGACACCTTGCAACTACTTAAACCCACTAAAATTTTGATAATGAGCTATAATATTTCTTGTCATATAGTTTTTAAGAAACGATTACTCACAGTAAATATAATCCGAAACATTTTTATTTTTAAGGTAGGATGTGGAACAACACATTGTAACATGGGAGAAATGACTTACATGCAACGCTGCTGAAGAGTACTTGGACGTGGAAGAACACACCCTAAAAAACTTTCTTCCTTACCAATGTTCACCACAAATGTTCACCATGTCTACTCCTCCAATTTCCTATGCTCTGGCGTTTGGAAGCCTCCTATCTCTTCATCTGCCAATCATATAAATTTAAGCGTTCACATATTTGGAAAAAATAAAAGTTTTCAGACATCATTTTGAAGCTAAATTGTTAGTAGAATGATGATTAAGGCATTTTCACGACCACTTAGATTGTTAGTGTCATAAATTAATTTTAAAGGCTTTGTATAGTAATTGTGACATATTTATAGTATTGGGTGTGGGATTCTAATTGAAGCCTAATGGAAGTTGAGAAATTTGAATGTTAATGGAAAAAGGAATATATGGACTTGTTTCTACGTGGTTTTCTATGAGATGGATATCCTATAAATTAATAGAGCTTAAAAAAATAGAGAATACTTAAAAATTACTAGGAACCCACGTTGCTAGTTATCTGTACGAACCAAGGGATATCAAGAATGAAAAAAATTCCCAAACGGATAGAAGCACGGTGGATCCATTGAACTCTAAAATTAAAAACAAAACAACCAGAGAAAACCATAATAGCCAGAGAAGGAGATACAAATTATAGCCATGTATATATAAAGCATTTAAGGGAATGAATACTACTGGAAAAAACCAAGAAACAACTACAGCGAAGAAAGAAACACAATAACAAATAGTGTTTTACCTAAAAATATAAGGACTACAATGAGGTGTACCAATTGACCCCATGAATGCCATGTATGCAGAGGTTTCATAAAAAAGGGCATGCCTATGACTTTCTGTCTTGTAGCGGTGAAACCCAAAAATCACATTAATAAGTAATAATGCTAATGAAGGTTGTAGACACATTAAAAAAAGGAAACAATAAACAAAATGAATCCCTCCATAACATGATAGTTGGGCTATATCTTGGAAAAAGAAACAATAAGAATTTAATTAGAATCCCTCCCTAATAGATGGTTAGGCTTCCTCTTGGAAACAAAAACACAACAACAAGCATTAAATTCAAAACAGGTCCGATCTAAAATATAATTCTCGACAAAAAAAATTTAATTATGAACTATGATAAGTGTACAAAGTCATATAATCCAAAAGATTGTTGTAGCAGTGCTATTAAAGGCAACTATTGCTAATCCGAAGTCACAATATATTCAAATCATCATGTAAAGTCAAGGCATTGTTTTTTTGTGACACTCAAATAAAAAATAGTGCTACATGAAAACAAAGTACCTTAAAAGAAAGGTGCCTTTAAAATTTGTTTTGTTCCACAAAGTTCAAAAAACAATGTATATTCAAAATTTGTTTTGTTGCACACAGAATTAGTTTATGTTTAGACCCTCACAACCTAGTGCACTCCTTAGAAGCTAGAGCGATGCACATTCAAGTTATTAAAATTTAACACGTATCAATATTTTTTTCCTCTTTTTACGAGGTGCTACATTAATTGTGGGTGTGGAAAGCTCATCACATTGAACACCCTTCTCATTATTTATGTCTCCAATTCACTGAAATTCAACAATGGTTTCTTGCCAATGTTCAGGAATGACAATTGAATGATTGTGTGCAACAAACGAATCATCGTGTGCTTGTATATCCTCCCCATGATCACTCCCATATGTTTCACCTTATTCCTATACACAAGACACTTTAACTTGTTATAATAACATTATACCTACAATTGAATTATTACATTATTCATAAAATATTATAAACAGCTAACCTCAGATCCATAACCAGTAATTAATTTTCCCCCTCAATCTATCATGTGTCATTGAAGACCTTGGGAACCATGTAATAAAGTATATTTTAAGTCTTCCTCTGAATCTTCCTTTTGAAACTGGTGAACCTACATTAACAAAGATAATCATATTTATAAGGTAAAGTAACTAATAATAAATAATTAACTCAACGTGACCATGGTTATTTTTCCTAAAATAGAAAATATAATAGATGGATAAACTCTAGAATGACATAAACGAAAAAGAGTATGATCTAAGGTTTAAATTTAAGAAACCCTAAAGTGACCTCTTGATTACATAAAAACCCTAGAAAAGTAACTTGACATCATGTTTTGGAATAATATATATTGCTTGGGTTACTTGCTAAAATAGTATTGTAGGTACAAGAAGTAAAAAATCGATGGGGTGATCCATTGAAAGGCATGATGAAAGAAGGGAATATACAAACCCTTAGACACTATTCATAATATAGATGAATAGCAAGGAAAAAGTAAAAAATGAAAGACTTTTTCCATGGTTGAATGCATCTTAGTAAGAAGGCACCATGGTGAGAATACAGATTGGAGAAAGAGGTCATAGTTGAAGTAAAAGTCTACATACTGGTAGCAATCATCATAGGACAATGTAGCTCTTGGTAACCTCATAAATAATGGAGTCATTGTGCAAAAACGTTATTAAATATATGCCCTAGATTTCTCAACAAATAACATAATCAAACTCACGGAAATAGATGGTTGAATCTTACATTTTGCATAACACTGGATGTATATGGGGGCATTAGTGATCCCTGCATCCAACATTGGGTGTATTGAGGGGCATAAATGAATCTTGCATGCCAAAAAAATGCACGCTTAGAAAAAACACAATTATTAATAAATAGATATAGTGAAATAGGTTAATTAAATGCACAAAAATATTTATCAAGTTTTACCACTAGCATTACCTTAGATGTATTAAAAGGTGTTATAGGAGTTGGAATGACTTTAGAGATTGCTTTCATTCCACAAACACAAGTTAGCATAATATAATAAGGAACATAATATATTTGAACCTATAAAAGACAATATTCAAGCTTACCTTACGCATCATCATAGAAGCATCTTGCCCTCATGCATTTGCTAAAATTTCCATAAAAGTAGTTAAGATCATTGAATCCCCCATAGTAGCATCAATAACACATGGGAACATTCTTAAAAAAACACATAATACCATAAACATAAGAAAACCTTGATCAAAAAAACTGATAAGAAAATAGAATTGGTAACACCAAATACATATGTCTTTCAAGTAAAACCTTAAACGTTCAAATTACTTGATGTTCATTACAATTAAAAGCTCATTACTTAACTTGCAAAGAAAATTTATATTGTATTGAATCCTTACAACTATCTTAAAGTAGACATAGTGATCGAAAAATGACATCCTCACAAGTAAAACAATAAACAGACATCCTCACAAGTAAAACATTAAACATTTGAATTACTTAATGTTCATTACAATTAAAAACTCAATGCGTAACTTGTAAAGAAAAAATATATTATAGTGAATCCTTAAAACTATCTTAAAGTAAACATAGTGATAAAAAAATGTCATCCTCGCATGAAGTCTCCTCATATGATGGTATATATACCCCATCATTAATAGACCCTAAATCCACAAATAAACAAATACCATCATTTTCATAGTCTTCATCACCTTCAACTACAAGTAAACTAAAATCAATGAATTCATCATATTCATGGATTTGATGCCCATTTGGTTGCTCATGTCCTTTAGACACTTCAGTAAAATCATCATAGGATTTGTCTTGGTCATATGGATCATTGACAATAAATTCTTCATCATCTCCATCTTGGCCATCTATGTCTTCGAGGGGAACTTCTACATCTTCAAGTAAATCATGGTCCTCTACATCTTGAGAAAATGTTACTTTTCATCCTCTTGGATAATAATCGATCACAAATGACCAACCAAGTTGTTCTAAATATGGAATGAGAATTTTTTGGTCACATTGACTTAGAAACAAATAAGGTTCATAAGTGGATTCAAACCTAGATGTATTGATCATATGGAATCCATTATTATGGAGCAAGATAGTTTTTTCTTCTCCCACATCAATAAGATTGTACCATTCAACACGAAAAATAGCTTTCTTGAAAGATATAAAATCAAGCTCTCTAATGTCCTCCAACACTCCATAGTAGTGAAGTGTTCTTGTGATTGGTTGTCTATCATTTGCATGTGAACGACATTCCACCTCAAATGATGCTGAAACTCCACAATTATAAGTTTCCCTCTTTTAATCAACTTTTTTGATGCGAAAATGATGACCAAAATTCCACATTCCTTTGTAATATCTTACCTAAATTCATATAAATATCAACTAATTAGATTCAAGGATATGAAATCTAACAAAAAATTTATTGAATATATGCAATAAATTAATATATATCACCTCCCCGTTTATAGATCCTTTAATGAAATTCAATTGTTGTTGTGTTACTCTATCATTCCATTTTGTTTCATCGTGTTCAATACTGGTCTTTAGCCAATTCCACGAGCATCTCTCTGGCCACTTTCCTTTATGGCTTGTAGGCAATCCTCGAGTAGTGTTTTCACATTGCCTATTATATATATCGGTCCATGCATTTTCATCTTCTAATTTATTTATTTTTCAGCGTACCTCTCCATCCATTCCAACATAAAGTTAGAATTGTATGAAACATACAAATGTAATGCCTCCCACTTCTTAGCATATACAATGAAAAATGTATTTGTTCAATGAATTAATAATTATTTAAAGCCATGCAATATAAAAGTTAAGATAAAAATAACTCCTAACATTTTTTATACCTTTTATCCCATTTGAAGTCCCTTCACTCTCTATTTTTTCTCCTTCAAATGATTGAGATTGGTTATAATTCCATAATCGCGGAGCTTCAAGATGAAATTGAGGTAAGTACTCACTCAAATGAACCATGGCCCTAAAAGCCATGTACTGCTCAACCATGGACCCTTCTGGTCAAGCCTTTTGTCTCACAAATTGTTTTAAGACCTTCATATATCTCTCCATGAGCCACATCATTCGAATATGAATATGACCACATTGTTCACTCTCTTCTACTAGGTGTACAAGGTAGTGCTCTTGAGAATTAAAGAAGCTTGAAGGGAATAACATTTGAATATCATACATCAAAAGTGAAACAATCCTCTTCCAATACTTCGAGTCATCTTGATGTATCTGTTTAGATGAGACCCAGCTACAAATATCATAATAAAGACTTGTTATCTCGTGTAAACTAAAATTAGAAGCTCATATAAAGTCGTAACCAATGATTCACTTAAAATGATAAGAGTAATGGAAGAGTATGCATGATGGAATGAAAAATACCTCAGATATTTAAATCATTTGTAAATAGTCAAAGTGACATTGTGGTCAAAAGTACTTGGTATTGTTGCAGGAAACACATACTGCATGACCATTAACAAATAACCATGTTGAAATATGCAAGAACAGATTTTATCACTATACTAGCATGACTATTAACAAATAACCATGTTCAAATATGAATGAATTGATATCATCACTAGGATATATAATTTTCTAGTTAAGTTTCCAACAAATATAACATGTGATAATGTTACCTATATCCAATTGTGAAAATCATGTGTTTTTAGGCCTAAGAACTTTGATCTATCTCCTGTCAATAATTTTTTTAATGTTGTACCAAATCCAAAAGGAAATCTTATGCTAATGTGTAAATCTTATGCTAATCTTATGTTAATGAATGTCTAAAAATGAGCGACAAATCTCTCCCAATGGAAGATCGACGGTTCTGGCGTTCCTATCGCATTCAGTCATGTCAAAACTTTAACATGTCACCAAAAGTCCAATGAGCTTAACAGTCATTCGATTTACATAGAATTACCCATTTGATCCTGGATCTGATAGTTGAACTTTCAACATCACCCCTAAATCAGTGCATAGGCTAACCGTGGTCCTGCCCTTTGATGGATCTCCATCATCACCTTCAAGTCAATGGGATAGTCACTAGGTCTCATCATATCAGAACTTGTGCGATCGTTGCAACCCGTATTCCAATCGAATGGATCCTCCATATGGAATAGGGCTAAAGAAAATTGGGCACTGAATGAGGACCATGGTTTTTGGAAGATCAGAAAATATATTAAACCTAGATTTTGGGAGGAGGCTTCAATGCAGCACCCCAGACTTAATATACAAGAAATTTTATGTGGCATTCAAACCTTTACCACCCATCTAGGTCCAGAGAAAGTTAGATAGTTTTGGTAAGAGTTCAATGCATTGATGAAGTGGAGATTTTGGATTTCTCTAAATCATTATATAGTGTGGGACTCACCCCCAGATTGGGAAGACTTCAACCTGATTCTATGGAAGTGTCCTATTATGAACAAAGGAAAACCAAAATGCTTCATTTGGGACACCTTTCGAAAGGTATGTTCTGTATTAAAGAATCTTATTTGACACTTTATACCTCATCTAACCAGATTCTTGACCCATTATGGAGACAAATCTGGTAGTCAAAGTTATGGCCCAAGATTTCATCTTTTCTTTGTCTCATCGGGCATGAAAAGATCCTTACATGGGATAAAATTAAGAAAAGGGGCTTCAGCGGCCCCTCTTAGAGCCCTTATTTGATCTTGTGTAGTTTCAGTCCAGGTCGGGTGGGAACTAGTTTTTTTGGAAAAAATGAGTAGTAGTGGTCCTCTTCGGTCCACTTATAGGCTTCTTTATTGTTGGTTGGAGCCATTGGAGCAAAAATCTCAAGCTCTAGTTAATGCATATTTCTGGCTCATGGTACGTGGTTGTTTTTTCTATATTGCATGTACTCGGCACCGTGGGGATGGAGGTTCAACTGGGGCTGGTGGTGTCTCCTTCTATGCAGGAAGTTCAAGAAGTATTAGAAGGGTGGCATTTTGTTCATTCTAGTGGATCTGTGGAATCCATCCATGCACCCTGTTTTTCGCTCGAGGTATAAATGTTTCCTTTAATGTTGATAATGAATTCATCCAAGAAAGGATTACATAATCTTATATCCTAGGTACAAGTGTTCATGTTGGGTCCCGACTAATCTCACATGAAATTGATGAATAGACATGAGGATTTTGTTAAATCCTATCACCATGTTCATATGGATCCAAACATATTTCCACCAAGATACTATGTCATCCATTAGCAAAATATCATCCACATAGCTACACAAGGTTAGTTATCGATATGGAGTTATGTACTCTATGGTATGTAAAATTATTATTACACTAGAATGTCATCACTAATCATCAACGGACTTAGTTTACCAAGTTCCCTTAAGATTGTGGTAAAAACTTAACGAGAAGAATTAAAGAGGAACTTCAAAATTTAATTTTTTGTTACTATGACTAGGTTAGGTGTCACTAGGTTAGGGAGGAGGTACCATCTGAGATCTTGATAGCAATATCAATAGATTTTATCGAACAACTATCTCTTTCACCAGGTTTCTCGATTGAGGCCCTAAATTTCATCGGAGCCTGCTCCCATTGCTTAGAAGAACATAATATGCCATCCTCAAAATCCTCCACCTGCTCAAGTTAAAAAATAATATTATGTGAAGGAAAAATTACTTTGAATCCTAACATACAAATAGGATTTTTGCTACTTGTTTTATCAAAAAATATAATTCTATTAATGAAACAAGATGACTATGTAATAAAAAAATGTTAACGCTCAAAATAGTTTTGTGAAAAATTTCCATCACCTAAGGAGAACATATAGGCAAAGGAGATACTAAAGATGAGGATACCATAATAGGTACAACTTAACCTCCACCCATCGATATCCCATTCTAGTAGTTTGAGTTAATTTCATTGTCCCTCTTTAATGCATCCATCACTACAACACATGAACTCTTGAAGCCTAATATTTTCATATATTGAAAATTCTTGGTTGATGCAATCCCTCTACTCTAGTACTTCTCACATGGATGCGTTGTCAATATATTATGTGTAAACTTAAGATAATTTGTGATTCCATTTTTAGTATCATGAATCAAATATTCCCATCCATTCTCTACTTCATTTTGTATAAACATGAGAAGGAGACATGAAAGCTTGACTTACTAGTGATGTGACTTCTGATAGTCCACAACATCATAATATGATCCATATAAACATCACTAAAAGTCAACCCATATTAAATAGTTATCAATTGAATAATTCATTATATAGTTTAATATATGTTATTTTCTAGATAAAACATGGTTGATAATAATTTTGTTAACAATAACAAAAAATATTATATAATAGGACATGTTTGTGTTTTTTCATTAGCGAAAACAAAGTTGATCATATTTCTATTCGGTTTGAAAAGAATACACATAGTAGATACTTATAGCATTCACAAGGAATTGAGGTCATTATATTCTCGTTACAAATTTCTATTTCAATATTTAAAATTCCAACAAAAATATTAAGAAGCCCATAACCCTTTATAAAATTGATTGTAAACATCTAGTATTTTAAATATTTATAATTAAATTATACCATGATAAAGGTTTATTTACTTCCAATAAGGAAATGATGTACTCTATCATCACCTAGAATAAAGTACTCCAAAGGTCTATGTAGATATGCCATTCTATTCACTCAAGATTGATTGTTGCAAAAAATATTTGGATTTCTACTCTTCACCTAGCGATAGACCTTATTGCTCCAGATATTTCAAAAACAAGTCTGCATGAGCCATCAATCCATCACTATGTTGTCTCTTCTTATCCTTGGCCTCAATTACACAAGCAAAAGTGATGTCATCTTCTCCTTCTTCTCCCACATTATATAGAATACATTGACGGTAAGGAACACAACCCTTATGGTCCACCTATGACTATATAGTTATTCTTTTGTCTCAACATTTGCCATTCACATAAACCTACATTATATATTATCCTTGTGTTGTCTTCAATTTTGTAATAATCAATATAATAATTAATTAGTAAAATTTATACTTGTTAAATATTTTAAATTTATGAATGGAATGTCAAGAAAACATATCATGTAGATATTGAACATTGCATGTCTTAAATCAATATAGAATTTCCATATCTTTAAAAATTACACCACTAAAAGTTGCACGCATGCTTAGTTTGGACATATCAAACAAGATTTTAGGAGATCAAAATGCGAGATGAACACCACCAGTGTAGAAATTTAATTTGAAAATCCCCAAACCCTAACTTTCACATCCAATAAGAAAATGATAGACAGGAAATGTAGGTGAAAATGTTGAAAATCATAACCACTTGGTTCTTTCTCATTTAGCTTTCTTGATGAATGAAAATAGTGTATTCCTTTGCAGAAAAATATGAGCTTTGGAATGTTCCATGATAATTGCTTATTCTTGGGGCTTGGTTTTAAAGGAAAAGTCTAACGTTCACTCTAAACTAATTATGATCATCAATAACCTCTTGATGAATGCTAGTAATCAACTAGTAAACCAACCACACTAGAATTTGAAACTGAATAGGTAAAAATGAAAATTAAGTATGTTAACACAAGACTTCAATAAGAACATGAATTTTGTTACTTGTACCTACTAGGGAGATATTTCTATTAAAGGAAATCATAACACAAGCAACAATACAAAAATGTATAAGTGATCTAAATGATGGCGTTACCAAAGATGTAAGTGAAGCACTCGGAAATTTATGGTGATGATGGGAATGATAGATCTCGAAGAAAACATAATGATGTTGTTAGAGAGGGAAAAATCATTGTGGAGGGATGGATTTAGTCTGTAAAAGTGTCTCAACTTAATCTACCCAATTAGATGGGTTGTTTATCTTAGATATAATAGGATTGGTTAAATTCAGCTTATCACGTTCATCCTGCTGAGTATCTGTCTTAGTCTCTTCTGGCTCCTCCTGATCAAGATTCTCTGTGTTACTTCCTTACGGTGCAGCCTTGGTAGGAGAGGGAGGCACAATAGGGATGGGAAGCCTAACAATCCTCCACAAGGAAAATATATGCTTGCATGTAAAGGTAAAGGGAATGCTAGGGGGCTAATTTGATGCAAAGCAAGGGTGAATTATGCCTCTCTGAATGCATATCATGAGACCGTTTTTAGGGTTCACCATTCTGAAGCCGTGAGAAGACTAAAGTGTAATCATAAGAGAGAAGCTAAGCATATCATGGGTTGAGAACAGGGCCAAGAAGGCCCTTTCTGGTTCCTTCTCTTTTAGATTGGAGACTCAAGATTTAAAAGTGTTTATAAGGTAGATAGTAAAGATGAGATGGATTGTCAAGCATATGTTGGCAGGGGTGTTGTTGGACTGTGACAGTGGAAAAAATGATCTAATGGATAAAATGAATGCCTACTTCCAAAGAGAATTTCAATGTTGAGGAGCAACTTCGGAGGAGTAATTGATGGTTCCCTAAGCTAGGTAAAGTGCTTGCAATGGATTAAAGATCAAATTGTGTTGCAAAGTCTCACAAGGAATATTATTATGCAATAAATTCACATGAAAAATTGGAAGACAAAGTCTAGGACTCATTACAAATAAGCGGTTCAAACAATCACCACTAAGTTTTCAATGGGATCTAAAATTTGACTTTCTCAAAATTGAATGAAGTTGGAACCACTCTGAATGAACCCTAAAAAATTAATTTTAATATTCAAAATTTAATTAAAAGTTGACATTATCCTTGTATTTCCTTTTAAAAAAGGAAAGGTAAGGAGAATGTCAACTTTTACTTTAACTTTAAAAATTAAATATTACCATTAATTACTAGGGTGAGGTTTTGTAGGGTGCTAGGGTTAAGATATTTTTTCTCCTTTTAAGTAATTTTATTAAAGAATTGATATTTGGTGGTCATTAGCTATGTTGCGCTACATTCTTCAGAATTGGTGAGTTTAGTAGAGAACTAGTCACTTTGGTGTTTTAAGGTTGGTTCAATACAAGACTAGCCTTAGCCAATCTGAAACACCAAATTAGACTAATACAAATCTAAAACCATTGGGACCAACCAATTCCACTAGTTATAGGCTAGTTCCAATAAGAGTGTGCCCTTCTCATCTTCCTCTCAAGTCGTTTTGTTGGATCCTTTCAGGAATGGTGATTTGGAGAGTGCCATAAATTGTCGGAGTATTGTGAGCACCTAATATCATAAGTGGTTAAGCCTTGACAAAGAATAATTTGCAAGAGCGCATACATCCCAAAACATATTTAGTGAGGATGTTCATGAAAGGAACTATTATAGACCTCCCAAGATACTAGTGAGGATGTGCATGACCAAAAAGCATCGAAAAAAATTATCTACCCTCGAAAACCCTGCCCAGAACATTGAAGTGTGGTGGAAAACAAATTTATTGTAGGCTATTAATTCTACCAACAATCATTCCCTCCCCAATTTGACAAGAAGCTCCTACTCAAGCTACCTCATCCACTATGTTTATGTAAGTTCTTGCAACCGTGTGAGCTATAAAAAATTTAAACTGCCTTGGAATCTCCACCAATATTAGGGACTCAAATTCTTTGCATGCCCCAACTATTTTGGGTTGATTGATCAGTTAGATGGATTATCATTGAGTTTGAATGAAGTCCCATTGCTTAAATGACCTTCCACTACTTCCTCCAAAAGTTAGAACTAGTTTAACTGACAACAACTTGAGATAATTGACCTTTATTTCTACAAATCAGCAATCACATATGCCGAACTGAACTCTAACTCCTCCAACTCAAATTTATTGAGTAAACTAGGTGACACAAGCCATGTCACCCAAGTTAACATCGCCCAAATTGTCTGTTGATGTGGAAATTCGATTCTTTTCAATTTAATCAAGGAAAAATCAAATTGAGAATTTCTTGCTATATTTTTCAACACATAGTTCACTAGAAATGTATTACTTTCACTATGAACTTGGCATAGTTCACATGTTAAGTTCATAAGGTTTTGGGCTGATGTGGTTCTATGTGTTTTGTATGTAAAGAATAGGTGTCCATCTATTGTTATTAGAAACAAGGCTCCATATGAAATGTGGTATGGTGACATTCCTTTAGTGATGCATCTCAGGGTTTTTTCTTTCTCCTATTATGCTCTCATACCTAAGGATCAGATAAAAAATCTCAGTGAAAGGAGTCAAAAATGTATCTTATTTGGGTACTCATACCTACAAATCATACCATGTTTATGATGAAGTGAATAAGAAGTTTATAATATCTAGAGATGTGATCTTTCATGAGTCTTCCAAGGTTGACAATGTTGTGAACTTAATCGTTTGGATAGATTATAACATCCAAAATATTTTAAAGAGTTCGATAGTGATATTCCAAATCTCCGTCTCTTAGCTCTATACTCTCTATGAAGACCCTTGATGAAATCAGGGTGAAGGAAATTCCTTCCCCTACTTTGTGACAAAAGAGCTAAGAGACTACTAGCAACATGTAGCCAAATCGGACAAGTAGTGAGGGCACATGCAAGATACAAAGAAATGATTAATGCAAAGGAGTGTACTAACCATATACATATCATCAACCATCTTTCATACCACTTATGATGCCTTGCATCATGCCTGGTTATTCATAAGATCATGTTGGTCACAACCTCTATAGCTTAAATAAACAATGGTATTGCTCTTCATATTCTAAGATATGTAATAAACAAGTGAAAGGGAGCAAGACATGTAGAGGAAACACATGGAATGACTTTAAGTTCATGCAACCATGCATTTCATTGGATACAAAATGATACAACAATGATAAGCAAATTTTTAAGCTACAGTAAGAGATGTATTTCAAAATATGTACTTTTTTTTTTCCATACCTAGCCTCCAAAGGGTTATGCATCAGATGGAGTCTTCATGCAGTCCCGATATTCTATCATACCTTGGGTTCCTTGGTCTTCTTATTTTTCTCCTCATCTCCTTGAGAGTCATCTATCATGTCATCTTTCTTCGTGGCCCTTCAGAGACATAATTGTGTAGTTTCAACGAGCAGTGACTGTTGCGGGATGAGGCCCTAGGAGGACACGTTTACACAGTTTTAGTTGGATGAAAGAAACTACTTTGTGATGACGCCCTGGGAGGACACATTTACACAATTTCAAGATGCAAAGAAAACTTGGTAGTCAAGGGAAAAACTGTACAATTTCAGGAGACATGGGGTTTCGTCTGAGGGAAGGACATTGGAGGAAACAACTACGCAGTTTTGAATGCTAAGGGAGGTTGGCATTTCTACACATTGCATAGTTCCAATAGGTAAGGGAAAATCTTGAGGGTTACATATGTGAAGTGCGCAGTTCAGGAAAGTTGGATTATGCTAGGTTGATAAGGAAACTCCGAAATTTGGTTAAGTGTGGGATTAGTGGAACTGATCTGAACAATGATAAAAATTGACTATGATCACACACTTGAAAACTTATCGATACAAAATAGACCATCCATAACATATAACACATACTTCTCTTAACCAAGTAACCTTTTTGGAAACGTATGGAAAGTGCAGCTTTGATGATAGACTTTGTGAGGATAAAGGCAACACCTGTGTAAGAGTGTGTTAAATGAGTGTGAAACATGTCTACAAAGGAGCCATGGTCCTCCCCTCTGATGGATCTCCATCATCACCTTCAAGTCAATGGGGTAGTCACTAGGTCTCATCATATCATAACTTGTGCGATCGTTACAACCCTTATTCCAGCCGAGTGGATTCTCCATATGGAATAGGGCTAAATACAATCGGGAACTGAATGAGGACCATGGCTTTTGGGAGATCAGAAAAGACAATAAACCTAGATTTTGGGTGGAGGCTTCAATGCAGCACCCCAGACTTAATATATAGGAAATTCTATGTGACATTCAAACCTTTACCACCCATCTAGGTGCAGAGAAAGTTAGATAGCTTTGGTAAGAGTTCAATGCATTGACGAAGTGGAGATTTTGGATGTCTCTAAATCAGTATCTAGCGTGGGACTTGCCCCTAGATTGGGAATACCTCACCCTGATTCTATTGAAGCGTCCTACTATGAACAAAGGAAAACCAAAAATTCTTCATTTGGGACACCTTTCAAAAGGTATGTTCTCTCTTACAGAATCTTATTCAACACTTTCTACCTCATCTAACTAGATTCTTGACCCATTATGGAAACAAATCTGGTACTGAAAGTTGTGGCCCAAGATTTCATATTTTTTTTGTCTCATCGGGCATGGAAAGATCCTTACATGGGATAAAATTAAGAAAAGGGGCTTCAGCGGCTCCTCTCGGAGCCCCTATTTCATCTTGTGTAGTTTCAGTCCAGGTCGGGTGGGAACTAGTTTTTTTAGAAAAAATGAGTAGTAGTGGTCCTCTTCGGTCCACTTATAGGCTTCTTTATTGTTTGGTGGACCCATTGGAGCGAAAATCTCAAGCTCCAGTTAATGAAGATTGCGGGTGGCCACTTTAGGTGAGGTGCATATTTTTGGCTCATGGTACGTGGTTTTTTTCTATATTGCATGTACTCGTCACCGTGGGGAATGGAGGTTCAACTGGGGCTAGTGGTGTCTCCTTCTATGCGGGAAGTTCGAGAAGTATTAGGAGGGTGGTATTTTGTTCATTCTAGTGGATTTGCAGAATCTGTCCATGCACCCTGTCTGTCACTCGAGCTATAAATGTTTCCATCAATGTTGATAATGAATTCATCGAAGAAAGGATTACATAATCTTATATCCTAGGTACAAGTGTTCATGTTGGGTCCAGACTAATCACACATGAAATTGATGAATATACATGAGGATTTTGTTAAATACTATCACCATGTTCATATGGATCCAAACATATTTCCACCAAGATACTATGTCATCCATAACCAAAATATCATCCACATAGCTACACAAGGTTAGTTATTGATATGGAGTTATGTACTCTATGGTATGTACAAGTATTATTACACTAGAATGTCATCACTAATCATCAACGGACTTAGTTTACCAAGTTCCCTTAAGATTGTGGTAAAAACATAATGGGAAGAATTAAAGAGGAACTTCAAAATTTAATTTTTTGTTACTATGACTAGGTTAGGTAGGAGGCGCCATCTGAGATCTTGATAGCAATATCAATAGATTTTATCAAACAACTACCTCTTTCACTAGGTTTCTCGATTGAGGCCCTAAATTTGATCGGAGGCTACTCCCATTGCTTAGAACGACATAATATTCCATCCTCAAACTCCTCCACCTGCTCAAGTTAAAAAATAATATTATGCGAAGGAAAAATTATTTTCAATCCTAACACACAAATAGGATTTTTGCTACTTGTTTTATCAAGAAATATAATTCTATTAATGAAACCGGATGACTATGTAATCAACGAATGTTAACGCTCCAAATAGTTTTGTGAAAAAATTCCATCACCTAAGGGGAACATATAGACAAAGGAGATACTAAGGATGAGGATACCATAATAGGTACAACTTAACCTCCACCCAATGATATCCCATTCTAGTAGTTTGAGTTAATTTCATTGTCCCTCTTTAATGTATCCATCACTACAACACATGAACTCTTGAAGCCTAATATTTTCGCATATTGAAAATTCTTGGTTGGTGCAATCCCTCTACTCTAGTACTTCTCACATGGATGCATTGTCAATATATTATGTGTAAACTTAAGATAAATGTGATCCCATTTTTAGTATCATGAATCAAATATTCCCATCCATTCTCTACTTCATTTTGTATAAACATGAGAAGGAGACATGAAAACTTGACTTACTAATGATGTGACTTCTAAATAGTCCACAACATCATAAGATGATCCATAGAAACATCACTAAAATTGAACCCATATTAAATAGTTATCAATTGAATAATTCATTAAATAGTTTAGTATATGTTATTTTCTAAATAAACCATGGTTGATAATAATTTTGTTAACAATAACAAAAAGCCATATATAATAGAATATGTTAGTGTTTTCTCATTAGCAAAAACAAAGTTGATCATATTTCTATTCGATTTGAAAAAAATACACATAGTAGATACTTATAGCATTCACAAGGAATTGAGGTCATTATATTCTCGTTACAAATTTCTATCTCAATATTTAAAATTCCAGCAAAAATATTAAGAAGCCCATAACCCTTTATAAAATTGATTGTAAACATCTAGTATTTTAAATATTTATAATTAAATTATACCATGATAAAAGTTTAATTACTTCCAATAAGGAAATGATGTACTCTATCATCACCTAGAATAGAGTACTCTCGCAAAGGTCTATGTAGATATGACATTCTATTCACTCAAGATTGATTATTGAAAAAAATATTTGGAGTTCTACTCTTCACCTAGCCATAGACCTTATTGCTCCAGATATTTCAAAAACAAGTCTGCATGAGGCATCAATCCATTACTATGTTGCCTCTTCTTAGCCTTGGCCTCAATTACACAAGCAAAAGTGATGTCACCTTCTCCTTCTTCTCCCTCCTTATATAGAATACATTGATGGTAAGGAACACAACCCCTATGGTCCACCTATGATTATATAATTATTCCTTTGTCTTAACATTTGCCATTCACATAAACCTATATTATATATTATTCTTCTGTTGTCTTCAATTTTGTAATAATCAATATAATAATTAATTAGTAAAATTTATACTTGTTAAAAATTTCAAATTTATGAATGGAATGTCAAGAAAATGTATCATGTTGATATTGAACATTGCATGTCTTAAATAGATATAGAATTTTCATATCTCTAAAAATTTCATGACTAAAAGTTGCACGAATGCTCATCTTGGACATAACAAACAAGATTTTAGGAGACAAAAATGCGAGATGAACACCACCAGTGTAGAAATTTAATTTGAAAATCCCGAAAACCCAACTTTCACATTCAATAAGAAAATGATAGATATGAAATGTAGGTGAAAATGTTGTAAAACATAACCACTTGGTTCTTTCTCATATAACTTTCTTGATGAATGAAAATAGTGTATTCCTTTGTAGAAAAATATGAGCTTTGAAATGTTCCATGATAATTTCTTATTCTTGGGGCTTAGTTTTAAAGGAAATGTCCAACGTTCACTCTAAACTAACTATGATGATCAATAACCTCTTGGTGAATGCTAGTAATCAACTAGTAAACCAACCACACTAGAATTTGAAACCGAATAGGTAAAAATGAAAATTAAGTATGTTAACACAAGAGTTCAATAAGAACTTGAATTTGGTTACTCGTGCCTACTAGGGAGATATTTCTATTAAAGGAAATCATAACACAAGAAACAATACAGAAAAGTATAAGTGATCTGAATGATGACGTTACCAAAGATGTAAGTGAAGGACTGGGAAATTTATCGTGATGATGGGAATGATAGATCTCGAAGACAACATGATGATGTTGTTAGAGAGGTAAATATCATTGTGGAGGGATGGATTTAGTCTCTAAAAGTGTCTCAACTTAATCTACCCAATTAGATGGGTTGTTTATCTTAGATACAATGGGATTGGTTAAATTCAGCTTATCAGGTTCATGGTGGTAGGAGAGGGAGGTGAAATTGGGATGGGAAGCTTAATAGTCCTCCACAAGGAAAATATATGCTTGCATGTAAAGGTAAAGGGAATGCTAGGGGTCTAATTTGATGCAAAGCAAGGGTGAATTATGCCTCTCTGAATTCATATCATGACACCATGTTTAAGGTTCACCATTTTGAAGCCGCGAGAAGACTAAAGTGTAATCATAAGAGAGAAGCTAAACATATCGTGGGTTGAGAAGAGGGCCAGGAAGACCCTTTTTGGTTCCTTCTCTTTTAGATTGGAGACTCAAGATTTAAGAGTGTAGGTATATAGTAAAGATGAGATGGATTGTCAAGCATATGCTAGCAGGGGTGTTGTTGGACTGTGACAGTGGAAAAAATGGTCTAATGGATAAAATGAATGCCTACTTCCAAAGAAAATTTCAATTTTGAGGAGCAACATGGGAGGAGTATTTGATGGTTCCCTAAGCTAGGTAAAGTGCTTGCAATGGATTAAAGATCAACTTGTGTTGCAAAGTGTCACGAGGAATATTATTATGCAATTAATTCACATGAAAAATTGGAAGACAAAGTCTAGGACTCATTACAAATAAGCGGTTCAAACAATCACCACTAAGTTTTCAATGGGATCTAAAATTTGACTTTCTCAACATTGAATGAAGTTGGAAGAACTCTAAAACAAACCTAAAAAATTAATGTTAATAATCAAAATTTAATTAAAAGTTGACATTATCCTTATATTTCCTTTTCAAAAAGGAAAGATAAGGAGAATGTCAACTTACTTTAACTTCAAAAATTAAATATTACCACTAATTACTAGGGTTAGGTTTTGTAGGGTGTTGGGGTTAAGATAATTTTTCTCGTTTTAGGTATTTTTATTAAAGAATCAATTTGTTGGTCATTCGCTATGCTGCACTACATTCTTTAGAAATGGTGAGTTTTGTAGAGAACTAGTCACTTTGGTGTTTTAAGGTCGGTTCAATACAAGACTAGCTTTAGCCAATCTGAACCACCAAATTAGACTAATACAAATCTAAAACTATTGGGACCAACGAATTCCACTAGTTATAGGCTAGTTCCAATTAGAGTGTGCCCTTCTCATCTTCCTCTCAAGTCATTTTGTTGGATCCTTTCAAGAATGGTGATTTGGAGAGTGCCATAAACCGTCAGACTGTTGTGAGCACCTAAGATCATAAGTAGTTAAGCCTTGAGAAACAGAAATTTGCAAGGAACTAGTACATAAATCCCAAAACATATTTAGTGAGGATGTTCATTCAAGGAACTATTACGGACCTCCCAAGATACTTAGTGAGGGTGTGCATGACCAAAAAGCATCGGAAAAAATTATCCACCCTCAAAAACCTTGCCCAAAACATTGAAGTGTGGTGGAAAAGAACTTTATTGTAGGCTATTAATTCTACCAACAATCATTCCCTCTCCAATTTGACAAGAAGCTTGTAATCAAGCTAGCTCATCCACTATGTTTATAGTAAGTTCTTGCAACTGTGTGAGCTATAATAAATTAAAATTGCCTTGGAATCTCCACCAACCTTAGGGACTCAACTTCTCTGCATGCCCCAACTATTTTGGGTTGATTGATCAGTTAGCTGGATGATCATTAAGTTTGAATGAATTCCCATTTCTTAAATGACCTTCCACTAGTTCCTCCAAAAGTTAGAACTAGTTTAACTGACAACAACTTGAGATAATTGACCTTTATTGCTACAAATTAGCAATCACATATGCCAAACTGAACTCTAACTCCTCCAACTCAAATTTATTGAGTAAACTAGGTGACACAAGCCATGTCACACAATTTAACATTGCCCAAATTGTCTGTTGACGTGGAAATTCGATTTTTTTCAATTTAATCAAGGAAAAATCAAATTGAGAATTTGTTGCTTTATTTTTCAACACATAGTCCACTAGAATGTATTACTTTCACTATGAACATGGCATAGTTCACATGTTAAGTTCATAAGGTTTTGGGTTGATGTGGTTCTATACGTTTTGTATATAAATAATAGGTGTCCATCTATTGCTATTAGAAACAAGGCTCCCTATCAAATGTGGTATGGCCACATTCCTTCGGTGATGCATCTTAGGGTTTTTGGTTTCTCTTGTTATGCTTTCATACCTAAGGATCAGATAAAAAATCTCAGTGAAAGGAGTCACAAATGTATCTTCTTTCGGTACTCATACCTACAAATCATACCATTTTTATGATGAAGTGAATAAGAAGTTTATAATATCTAGAGATGTGATCTTTCTTGAGTCTTCCAAGGTTGACAATGTTGTTGAGTGGCAACTTAATCGTTTGGATAGATTCTAACATGAAAAATATTTTAAAGAGTTTGATAGTGATATTCCACATCTCCGTCACTTAGCTCTACACTCTCTATGAAGACCCTTGAAGAAATCAGGTTGAAGGAAATTCCTTCCCCTGCTTTGTGACAAAAGAGTTAAGAGACTACTAGCAACATGTAGCCAAATCTGACAAGCAGTGAGGGTACATGCAAGATATAAAGAAAGGATTAATGCAAAGGAGTGTACTAACCATATACATATCATCAACCATCTTTCATCCCACTTAGGATGCCTTGCATCATGCCTAGTTAGTCATAAGATCATGTTGGTCACAACCTCTATAGCTTAAATAAACAAGTGGTATTGCTCTTCATATTCTAAGATATGTAATAAACAAGTGAAAGGGAGCAAGATATGTAGAGGAAACACATGGAATGACTTTAAGTTCATGCAACCATGCATTTCATTGGATACAAAATGATACAACAATGATAAGCAAACTTTTAAGCTACAGTAAGAGGTGTATTTCAAAAGATGTGCTTTTTTTTCCATACCTAACCTCCAAAGGGTTATGCATCAGATGGAGTCTTCATGCAGTCCCGATATTCTATCATACCTTGGGTTCCTTGGTATTCTTATTTTTCTCCTCATCTCCTTGAGAGTCATCTATCATGTCATCTTTCTTCATGGCCCTTCAGAGACATAATTGTGTAGTTTCAACGAGAAATGACTGTTGCGGGATGAGGCCATAGGAGGACACATTTACACAGTTTTAGTTGGATTAAAGAAACTACTTTGTGATGAGGCCTTGGGAGGACACATTTACACAATTTCAGGATGCAAAGAAGACTCGGTTGTCAAGGGACAAAATTGCACAATTTCTGGAGACATGGGGTTCCATCTGAGGGAAGGACATTGGAGGAAACCACTACGCAGATTTGAATGCTAAGGGAGGTTGGGATTTCTACTCATTGCATAATTCCAATAGGTAATGGAAAAGATTGAGGGTTACATATGGGTAGTGCATAGTTCAGGAAAGTTGGATGATGCTAGGTTGATAAGGAAACTCTGAAATTTGGTTAAGTGTGGGATCAATGGAACTGATGTGAAAAATGATAAAACTTGACTATAATCACACACTTGAAGACTTAGTGATACAACATAGACCATCCATAACATATAACACATACTTCTCTTAATCAAGCAACCTTTGTGGCAACTTATGGAAACTGCAACTTTGACGATAGACTTTGTGAGGATAAAGGCAACACTTGTGTAAGAGTGTGTGACATGAGTGTGAAACATGTATATGTGGTGAGTACAACCCATTCCTATAAATATTTCCCCTTGAATCAAAGCAAACCTCCCTTTGCATGACAATTGATAACCCACATGCCCAAATATGACGCATTCTATGTAAAAATAAAAGAATGAATGACTCTTATGATCGAGAAGGGGAGCTTGGGATCATCAACTTAGCAATAAGCGACTAAGAAACGATCGATCAAAATATCCATAGTAGGCTTTGAAATTTAAGTGCAGGCCAAAATTTTGGAGGATCCTTTCTAGGACTGCGTGTGATTTGTTGTCCCAATCATGGAATGTGGATTTTATGTACTTCCACAACGTACATCCTTTGGATACATCCTACTTCTTAAGTGATCCTTTAGGTAGGCCAGTGGTTATTCTTTTATAATATTCTAGGTACCATGATGCAAATGACCAAGAATTCTGTGCCAAATTTCTTCGACATCACGACCTGCACTTTCTCCACCTTAGTTCTTAATGCAACACAGTCTTCCGCATCTAGCTTATATAAGTCCTTCACAAAAATCCGGATCTGCTTCACCTGTCCTATGGCTATGTGTCTCAGGAATTATTTTCCTTTGTTGAATATCACTTCACAACCATGGTAAACCAACCACTTAGTGAATGCTACTAGACAGACCCCTAATCCTTTACCTTTACCTTTTTTACTAGCACCTCGTATTGAAATTTTGAAGATAAAATATTTCTTTTCTCTTAAAAAATTGTCTTAAAATCCCACTCCATGTAGTAGTGCCAAACCCAATGAGAGACAAGTTGTCTCTAATCGTATCATCAAATATGAAAGGGACAAAAGAGGAATTTATGTGCAAGAAATCTTGTCAATAAAAGTTGTCGCATTCCTCTTAGTTGACAAATAATTGTCTTTATATAAGATAACATGAATGGTAAGTAAAATAAAAACCTCTGTATAGGTGCAAGACAATAGTTGCCTACAAGCTAGCGGACATAGGGTGAACTCTTAGAGTCAATTTTGCAGTTGCTAGATAATATTTCCTTAAATTGATATGTTTGTGTCTTGTTAATTGTATTAATAGGTTTCCTCTAAAGTGGCCATTATCTTAAATATAAAGTTTTGTCTTAAAATATTTTTGTCTGAAACTATTTTTGTCTTAAATATAAAGTCTTTTCATAAATTGTTTTTGTCTTAAAATAATTTTGTGTTAAATTTTTTTTGTCTTAAATATAAAGTTTTGTCTTTACATTTTTGTCTCAAACTACTTTTATCTTAAATATAAAGTTTTGTCTCAAAATATTTTTGTCTTAAATATAAAGTTGTCTTAAAATATTTTTGTCTCAAACTGCTTTTGCCTTAAAATATTTTTGTCTTAAATATAAATTTTTGTCCTAAATTTTTTTGTCTCAAACTATTTTTGTTTTAAAGTTTATATTTAAGGCAATTCAATTGATATTCAATTTTAATGTAAAATAACTAAAATTAAAAGTGATTTTTTAAGACAAAAGATTTATTTTTTCTTAAAAGAATGTCTTGAAATTGTCGTTGGTGTAGTAGTGGTCAGTATCGTGGACCCCTTCATATACGAACGAATGGCTCTCGATCTCTTGGTGGATAATCAATACTTCCCCCTTGCACCATTGTCTGGACTCCTTATAAGGTCTCAGTTAGGAGCTTGAAGGCCTTGTACTGATAAATTATTCATCGCAAACAAATTGCCTTAGGGTTAGGTTATTGAATACTTATAAATTTTCATAAGTGCGATCATGTATATATATAGTTTCAACATACTTTGATGAGGCAAAGGATAATTGTAAACTATGCATCCATGTATATTTTACATTAGATATATCATTTTTCTACGAATTTTTTCTAGTTATGAATTATGTATGTTTATAGATCTGATACATTTTTGCAAGGCAAAAGATAATTGTAAATTTTGTAAAAGATAAATACAAGCCCTTTTTAGGAAACTGTGGGCTACAAAGGCATCTAGCTCACTGGTATTATCATTACTCTTCTCCTTTATGCTGATGATAGTGTTCTTCTTGCAAGAATCCATGATGGCCTAGACAAGGAACTTAAGGCTCTACATGTCTACTGCTCCAAGATGGGGTATGACAGTTAATACCGATAAGACTAAAGTCATGATCACTAAATCCAAAAATATCACCCCACTACCACACCAAGGGCACTTTTAAGACATTTTTTTAAGACAAAAGAAATCTTTTGTCTCAAAAAGTCACCTTTTACTTTAGTTATTCTACATTAAAATTTAATATCAATTGAATTGTCTTAAATATAAAATTTAAGACAAAAACAATTCGAGACAAGAATATTTAACGACAAAAATTTATATTTAAGACAAAAAGAGTTTAAAATAAAAGTATCTAAGAAAAAAATAATTTAAGACAAAAATATTTTAAGACAACTTTGTATTTAAGACAAAAATAGTTTAAGAAAAAAATATTTTAAGACAAATTTTATATTTAAGACAAAAATAGTTTGAGAAATAAATATTTTAAGACAAAACTTTATATTTAAGACAAAAGCAGTTTAAGAAAAAATTATTTTAATACCACTTTATATTTAAGACGAAAAATGTTTGAGAAAAAAATATTTTAAGACAAAACATTATATTTAAGACAATGGCCAGTTAAGATGAAACCTTTTTAAGAAAATTAACAATTAAGACAAAAACATATCAGTTTAAGAATTGACTATAAGCATACATTTTCTCCTGTAGCAAGGTACTAATCTATTAGATCAACTCTTTCCCTGGCTATGAAAATGGGGTGGAAAATCCACCAGATGGATGTAAAAACAACATTTCTCAATATGGTTACTGAGGAGGAGGTGTACATTGAGAAACCAAAAGACTTTGAGACATTTGAACAAGAGTCTCATGTGTGAAGGCTCAAGCAAGTGTTGTATGGTTTCAAACAAGAACCCTATTCTTGGTACACTAGGATCGATAGTTATCTCACCGGTTTGGGCTTCACCAAAATTGAAGCGGATGCAAACCTCAATCACATCTTAATAGAAGGTAAATTTCTTATTATTGTCTTATATGTTGTTGATTTGATTTTAATTAATGATGAGAAGTTGATCATATCTTGCAAGGTTATTTGAAATGCAGGACGTGGGTCTCATGGAGTGCTTCCTCTGGTTGGAAGTATGGGAAGACTACAGGGAATTTTTGTCTCTCAAGGCAAGTATGAAAATGAGATACTACAGAGATTATGCATGGAGAGATGTAAACCCACAGAGACACCTCTAGCAAACAACTGGAGGAAGGAGGATGTCACTTCAAGTGAAGAAGTGGATGCTACCATTTATCAATAACTAGTGGGCTCACTCATGTATCTTGTGAACAAATGACCATATATGTGTTATGCAGTAATCCATGTAAGGCAAGTTATAGTTAGGCCAAACAAATTATTTTGGAAGGCAGTTAAGCATGTTTTACCGTACGTCAGAGGCACTACGCAATTTGGACTATGGTATAGACGGGTAGAGGGAGTGAAGTTGTGTGGCTTCATAGATGCAGATTGGGCACAAAGTCCATAAGACCGAAAGAGTACATCAGGTGGAATTTTCAGTGTTGGGTTTGCAGTTGTTTCTTGGTACAACATGAAGCAAAGATATGTGGTGCTCAGCTCGGAAGAAGTAGAATACATGGCTAAAAGTCAAGAAACATGTGAGGCGATATGGATAAGAAAGATACTTGTTGGACTATTTCGTTACATGATGGATTCAACTGTGATCTACTGTGATAATCGGAGTTGCATCAAACTCTCTGAGAATCATATATTTCACGAATGATCTAAGCATATAGATATATGGTACCACCATTTATGGGATTGTGTGCAAAGGAAGATAATGTTGATACGCTACATTCCGATAGAGGAACAATATGCTCGTATTTGGAGAAAACTTTGTTAAGAGGGAAGTTTGAGTTCCAAAGGTGTAGGATAGGGGTGGTTGATAATCCATTTCCTGCTGAGAGGGAGTGTTGAAAAATGGAGAAATAAATTCTCAATTTGATTTTTCCTTAATTAAATTGATTAAATTTGAATTTCCACATCAATGAACAACTTGGATGCAGTTAACTTATGTAACATGGCTTGTGGCACCCGGTTTACTCAGTAAATTTGAGTTGGAGGAGATAGATTTTAGTTAAGCATGTGGGATTGCTAATTTGTAGCAACCAAAGTTAGTTATCTCAAGTTGTTTTCAGTTAAACTAGTTCCAAATATTGGAGGATCTAATGGAAGGTCAGTTGTGCAGTGGGACTTTAGTGGCGAGACACATGTGGATGGTGACTGCAAAGTGAGTTATGAATTGATGAATCCAACAATAGACCTTGTTGATGATGGTGAAGCTTCCAATAAATAAATGAATAACATGTGTGATTTAGTTGGTATGATTGTAGTTGATGATGACCTCTTTGCATCAGAGTTCGAGGCATTTAAGTTTGAGAATAGATTCAAAACATGATATTATTGGTATTGACTGCACCTTATTTGGAGACATCATTTGTATTGTAGGGGTTGGTACCTTTCCATTGGATGTGGTTGGTGATGTGGAGAATACTCAACTTCTAGTAAAGATTCATACTAACTCTAACAAGCCTATGGATGCTTGTTTACAAAGGGATACCCCTCTCGACTCAGCTCATTGGATTCTTTGTTTTTTCATGCTAGTTTTTGTTCTCAACCTTCCTTCTCTAAGGGCTTGAGACTATTTGCTTCATTTATTTTACATGGCCCAGTGAAAGAATAAGAATGGAGCTTGTCTCCACAACTTTTCCATTTCACTAAGCTACAAATAAAAAGAGTCTGATTCTATAGCGAATAGACTAATAGCCTCTTGATACACCTTTGGTGAGCTATGTATAGCTCTCACCTATCACTGTATCTCAATGAAATGGAATCTAATAGCTCTAGTGGGAAAGAGTTCAATTTTATGCCCAAGACACTAGTAGAAATGGAGTAGTTGTGAAGACAACGATCTCCATTGTGATTTCCATTTTTATTGCAACAGACAAGAATAATCTTGGTGTTGGAGGAAGAGATGAATTATCTCTACCAAAAACATAATATAATCACTCTCCTAGTGCCATTAAGTTTTATTAACTCATTCAAATGCAGGTAATATATAATGATTTGTTAGTATTACTATATAAAATAAGGTTCATTAATATGTATGGTTCAATTTCGTTTGATGATCCTATTTCTCGAAAGGATATCTTTTTCTTTTTAATTTTGTTTGTTTTAGGATATGGTGATATATTTAAATATGATGTAATTTCGGGTAAAATTAGAAGTGGAACAACATGTTGGGGTTTGAATTTCCTTTGTGGTAGTAGGCTACTTGAATTTTCCATAGAATAATATTTGGATGGTAAAGTTTGTTATGGGTGGTATGTTTTTTAGCCCTTCAACTCATTATATTCTTTGTTTGTTCATGGTATTTGCTTTTCTCAACTTTCCTTTTCCAGGGGTTTGATACTATTTTCTTTATTCATTTGTCATGGCCCAGTGAAAGAAGAAGAATGTGGCTTGTCTCCACAACTTTTCCATTTCTATGAGTTACAAATAAAACAATCCAATTATATAGCCAAGAGACTAATAGCCTCTTGATACACATTTAGTGAGCTATGCATGAAGACCTTGGATGACGGTATAACTACAGTATAGGTTTTTGAACCCATAGTTGGTTCTTACACACATTTAAAATCTACCCCTCTTCCCATTTGATCATTGTTTTCATACTGATGTTTTATATTCTAGATAATTTGATTAAAATTTGCTAGTATATCTAAATGTATTCATGATTTGGCAGGCATATGTTTATGTAAATGAAACTTCTATATCTTCAATAAAGACCTTTCCTAGAGTGCACAATGAGGTAGTGCAAAAATTTATATGTTGACAAATGCTTTGTTCCTATTGTTTGGCTTATCATCTTCAATTTATTTGTTATATCATTGTTTCCAGTTCTTGCATCTTAAATTACTTTTTTCACATTTTATGCTCATGTTTCTTGGGCTATATTAATCTTTTTTTTTTGGTTTTTCTCTAGATATTTAGTGAATTGTTGTCACTATCTTTTAAATCAATGGTTGCAGATTCTTCACTGGCATCATAAAGTGGAAGAAAATATCTGCAACTATTTTGAGTGCCATGGTTATAATGTTCACCATTGTATAAGCACTTGAAATATCCTAAAACAACCCAATTATAGTCAGAGCGAGTTTCCAATAGTCTAGCTATGTTAACACAATCAACATGATCCAATATTTCATGATGAGAATAAATTAACAGCGCCATATTTGATGATCTCATGCAGTCACTCTTATTCATGGATGATGTAGTGTAAGTTCATTACTTTTTTCTGAATTTGGGATTATAACAAAAGGAACCTTCAATTGGGTTCATGTTGTTATATCCATGATATGTATTTGAAAATTGGAGTCCCTGAACCTATAGATCATTGTGCCATTGTAATATATAATGCAAATTATGGTTCTTACATATTTTGTTTTTAGAGGTGGTTAAAATTCTTGAATTTTTAGTAGCTTACTCTCATTGCTGAGAGATGCAGATTCTTTGAACAAGAACTATGGAAAATTAATATGTACCTTGGAAGCCTCAATATTCTTTGAGATTATCTCACCCTTAACAATCTCTTTCTTTATCCAAGAGTTCTAGTCACTTTAAATATCATTATCTCCTCTTCTAAGTGGATGGAATTCCATGTATGCCCACCTGCACATATTTAGTCCATCAAAATATATCTTAATGTCAATCCTTTAATGCACCACCAAGAACTAATAAATCGATGAAACTTAAACCAACCTGTTTCTAAAAATGGTATGCAGATGAATGATAAGCTTTTATTCATTTGGAATAAAACTACCTCACTTGATATCAACTCTCAAGTAGTTGATCCATCGCAATCTGTAGCTCTTTCCACAATGAACGTTGAAGACCTGCCATGAAAGTAAATATGAATCAATGCACAATAATACTAAAAAAATCCATATTTTTAGTTGTTGTTAGGAATGTTATTGTTGGGTAAGGAGGATTTATAGCAATAGGCATTATTCATCCCACATTTCTTTAGCCAAGATTTGCACAAGGATGGATTTTTCGGAGAGTCTTAATTTATTGGAGATTTGAAAAATACCCATGGCCTTACCAGCTCCACACTGGAGGAACCCTTGGACTGGACTCACCATGTAGAGCCTTGAAAAACTATTTTCCCTACTAGACTCACTATGCAGAGCCCCAAAAGTCTATTTTCCAAGCTATTGATGCGATAATTAATTAAAGAAACTTTACAGACTACATTCAATAGTAATGCGCTTAAAGCACATGACAAAGAATAACGGTGTTCAAAGATGATGAATGAAGCCTTGTAAATTCGACATTGCTAGAGCTAGATCCTTCGAATAGAGTCTCAAAACTAACACTATCTTCCTGACTCATCATTCTCACAGATGGTTGAGGTTTCGTCCACACTTATGTTGAAGAGGTTATTAAAAACGATCTATTATATTTTCCCCAACATTAATGAAGTAAATAATGTTGAAATATAACAACAAATTATGCAAGTGGGATAGAGAAAGCGTTAAAGAGTTTCCGCATTTAACATCCCTCACTAGGGATTCCTCGAAAACCCTCAGGAACATTAGAGGTTTTTTCTTAAATAACATATTTAGAGTGCACTCAACACAAAAAACCTCTCTAATACAAGGAATAGCATCAACCATATATATAATTAATTACAAAATTCAAAATATTTCAATAGAGCAAGAAATTCATTGAGAGTTTGTTAATTCGTTGTAGTTCATAGTCTCTCTTTAGGGTTTGGACTTTAATCTGTGAGACATGAAGATGAGAGTATTTTTCTTATTAGTCCTTGTCATTTATGACATAGGACTATATTAATCAATTGTATTAGTTAGCATTAGTACTTGTGAATATTAATCCAAAGTTTTTATGAACTTTACCATGTTTATAGAATGACCATTGTTCTCAACCTATCAATTTATCAATTTAACTTTGAGGACCAATAAGATATTTGATGGTACTATTTGGGTTCTTTCCAAGGAATAAAAACCATATCATTGATATTATTCATAAAATATCTCTGTTCCATGCATTTATTTGGTTCGTATTTCCAATATTTGAAACTAATGCTAAAATTAGTTTATAAACATTAAATGCTACCTATAACCATGGAAACACTGAAGAGGGCTAGATGGATGTGTGCATGTTGGTGTGGTGTATAAGGAATGAGACACTTGTTAGTATTATTATTCTTCTCCTAAGAAAAATCAATGGCTACCTTCAGATTTAGTTGTAGCTCTAGACTTCTTAGCAGGGTGCACAACCTCTCCTCTGCTTTAGCTTGACAACCCAACTTCAACTCTAAATGCTTTAGCTTGAAAACCCAAATTCAACTCCAGGAAAATGATTGTATTTGTGACAATTGAGTTGTGTTTAATGTTGGTGCTAGTGGGATTTAAGACTCGTCCAAGCTACCTAACATCTACATCTGAGCTTTGATCAGTGCATCTCACATAAACTGCAAACATTGGTGGGGAGACAACATCCAAAACCATGATCGGTAGAAATTTCATTTGGAAGTATGCGATGTTGATTTTTGTGTAGCTTGGGAGGTACTCCAAGCCCTAGTGTTCGAGTGTTGGAGGTCAAAGCGCCACAAGCAGGCTTGGGGGCTTGGAACCCAAGTATGGGGTTTTCCACCCATCGATGTTTGGGCCAAAACCATGATGATTTTTTGACATGTGATGGATACGGATGATAGTGCTCATCAAGATGATTATAACACAATAAAGATCATCTAATTTTTAGTTGTCGTTGAGGAGAAATGGATTTTTGAACTCGACAAGTAATTATTGGTTTTCAAGTCATGCATGTATTGTGACACCCTTTCACATCTTGGAATGCCTTAGAACATGGGACATTTAGCATATTTGACATGCCTTTACACTATTTGGCACATGTTAGCATTCCCTAGCACACCTTGGCAGTCACACCCTCACAACTAGCCTTACATTTTTTCATGACTTAGGTACCCGACCAAGTCCTTAGCTACTGCAGTTCAGGTGACATTGGTCTGCTTCGGTTGCAATAACTATACCAATTTCACATAATACAAGTAGATTATGCATTGTTCACCTAATAATTGCCTATAACTCATCTTAGGGCACTCATATCCAAGCTCAACTTGTCTCACTTAAGAATTTACTAAGACAAGGATCACATCTAGACATGGACATAAAAAAACCAAGTAACATAGCTTACATAGGCATTATTTCACATGTATGTCTGGTTCATACAAAAAATGGAGCATTAACTAAGAGTTTGTAAGAACCACAAGATGCACAAGACACACATGATATAAGCCGATAGAAGTTGTGCGCCCCAAAACTTATACACAATAATGTATAATATACATCTGTATAAAACAATTTAAAACATGAGCATTTTGCTAAAATGTGCCAAATGTCATATAAAAATAATAGTGTTACACAAAATATTGTCACCATGACTTTCTGCAGTCAGTGTGAGTCTATCACCACTCATACTATCCTCCTTTGCAAGTCTCAAACCTCATCTCTTCATGTCAAGCCTTAAAAATGAGAGAAAGTCTTTGAAAATCTCTAAAACTCTGGTTCCACACTTTCTCTTACCACTACCTACAGTCCCGCACCCCTTGGTCATGTTACCTGCGGACCTCCCCGCTCTGTCTCTAAAGGAGTAGTTGCGGACCCCTGTAAAAGTCAAAAAGGCACAAGTTTATTATTAAAAACTCACTTTGGGTTAATTATGGATGCTTCTAGAAGGAGCCTTGATGTGGTTGGTTCACTCCTAGGTGGTTCATGCATCTCATAACTAAAGGAGCTAACCCCTTGATGAGAGGAGCTTATCCCTTTGAAGGAGGAATCTATCCCTTTGAAGGTGGACCTGGTAACTTCCCTCCTCTGCACTATAAATTGAGGCATTGGGTTGGTTGCTAGGGAGGTTGAAATCTGAACATTTTTGAGGGTAAATGTTGTTGGAATTTAGACTTCCTACTTGAGCTTGAGAGGAGAGATTACATATCTTGGGGCTTCTTTTGGAAGAGAGTGAAACTTGCCAAAGTAGAGGAGATTCTTGCCGGACCCTGGGAGGAGCTTGTACAGCATCAAGGCACCAAGGTTGTAAAGTTCTTCTTTGTTTAAAGTTAATACAATCAGATTCATTTTCCTCAATAAATTGTCATCTATGGTTTATTTCATGAATCCCTTGATCATCATGATAAATATGGTTTATTATATTGGCTATGCAGGTGTTATTTGATGTGTGTCTGTTTGTGTTTGCAGGTTCTTTAAAAGGGAGCTCATTTGGACAAACGGAGTGTGGCTTCCACAAAATAGCACTGGAGTTGAGGTAGGGTCTAAAACATCTCTTGGCTTTTATTTATAAATCGCATATTTAGAGAATTTGTTTGGTTTGCTTGTCGCTAGATATCCATAGATACTAGGGAGATTGGTCTTGTCCGCAAGAACAATTTATCCGCCCGACAAAATGGTGACTCCACTGGGGATCGAATCCAGTGTTAGTCAAAAACGGACCTTGCTATATGACTGTGATTGATGAGGGAGCTTCAACGTGTCATATGTCAATCCATTGTTGGAGATTGCTTGGTTCTCCTACACTTAATCAATCCCCGATGATTCTAAATGCTTTTGATGGCCGTGGGTTCCATCCTTTTGGCATTCTATAGGATTTACCTATAGGGGTTGAAGGCAAAACTATTAATCTAGATGTGGAGGTTTTTGATGCCCCTCTATATTACAACCTTCTCTTGGGTCGTAGTTGGTCTTACGCTATGACCGTTTTTTTTTCATCGGTCTTTCGGCTTATAAAGTTTCGTCATAATGGAAAGATCATAACTATAGACCAGCTAACTTAATTTTCATCTGCCCCAGCCTCTTCTAAAAGTATCTAGCATGTCGGAAAAACAACTATCCCTTATAAGGATGTTGGAGTAGGATTAGTTAAAGATTCTGGTTTACTATGAACTTTCTCTTTTCCTCCTCCCAACATATCGCCTTCTACTGCAACCATTCATATGATTTCATCACACACTATTGTTTATGATGATCCTTGGATCGTCCCTACCGAATATGAGATGGATTCATTTGGTGATGTTATGCCTTTGAGTCCCTATGAAGTTGTGTATCAGGCCGTACAGTCGTTTTCCGACTCTTCTTCAACCAAAATTGACATAATGAATGTAGTCCATGAAGAATCACTTTCAACATCAAACTCAGATTCAACGACATTTTCCGAACTTGTTCATACAGATGAGAAGATCCGTGAAATCTTGTCTGTTGATGATTTACCATGGGAAGATCTTCATCATAGATCTTTGTTCTTACCTGAGATTGATAATTTTGAAAATGATTTTTCATCTATTTTTACGACTGATTATGTCAAGGAACCTCAAAATCCATTGCAAAATCCCGATTCTGAGTTAAATTTGGGAAATATTTCTCGAAAAAATTGAATTGACATTTCATTTAAACTTGGAATTGTTGAAAACATTCATATAGGTGCCTCTTGTACGGAAAATTAACTTCAAACATATAACGCCCTATTTCAAGAATTCCGCAACGTGTTTGCCTGGTCATATGAGGAAATGCCAGGAATTGACCCAACAATTGTTCATGAAATCAAAACTTACCAGGATGTTAAACCCGTCCGGCAACGTTTGCGTCAGATTCACCCACGAAAAGCTGTTGCTATTAAAGCAATAGTTGAGAAATTACTTAAAGTAGGTTTCATTTATCCAATTCCCTTAATGGATTGGGTATCAAATATTGTTCCTGTTAATAAAAAGAAAGGAACAATAAGAATATGTATCGATTATAGGGATATTAATCGAGCCTGTTCAAAAAACAATTATCTGACTCCCTATATCGATCAAACCATTGATGATTGTGCTGGTAATGAAATATTCTCCTTCATGGATGGTTTTTCCGGTTACAATGAAATCAACATTCTACCTGTTGATCAACCAAAAATGGCTTTCATTTTTCCATGGGGAACGTTTGCTTATTGCAAATTACCTTTTGGGCTTAAGAACACCGGTGCAACTTTTCAAAGGGCCATGTATTACGCGTTTCATGACATCAAGCACATTGTGCAACCCTATCTCGATGATTTACCTGCTCATTCATCACATAGAGCCGATCATCTCATCCATTTACGAGTAACTTTTATGAGGTGTAGGCATTATCGAATTAGGTTGAATCCACACAAGTGTGTTTTCTGTATAGAAATGGGTCGGTTAATGGGATTTGTTGTTTCAAAAGCTGACATTCGTGTTGATCCCTCGAAGGTTGAAAATATTGTCAAATGGCCTCCTCCTTCGACTCTTCGCCAACTCCAAAGTTTGCAAGGGAAAGCAAAATTTTTACATCGATTCATTCCTAACTACGCCGAGATAACAAAAGGTTTTACCAAGTTGTTGAAACAGAATACTCCATTCTTTTGGGATGAGATAGCTGACAAATCTTTTGAGGCACTAAAACACGCGTTGACCCATACACCATTATTGCATCCTCCCAACTACAACCAGGACTACTTCTTATATCTCGCTGCCTCTCATTCCACCATCGGAATGGTGTTAGTTCAGGAAGATGAATTTGATAGTGAACATGTGATTTACTACCTCAGTCGAACCTTAAATCCAACTGAGCTAAAATATTCACATGTGGAAAAATTGGCCTTGGCAGCTGTTCAAGCTGTCCAACGATTTCGTCATTACATTTTACTACGCAAAACTACTGTAATTTCCCACTGCAACCCTATGATCTATATTTTGACAAAAAAACTGCTAGGGGGAAAGTATTCCAAATGGATTGTAATCTTGCAGTAATTTGACTTGGAGTTTGAAAAATCTAAGTCAAAGAAATCTTTAGTTTTTGCGGAGTTGATGTGTGACTTCTCGCGTGTTGATACTGAAACTGTAGCAGAAGAGCCCATTGCAGATGATTCCTTGTTTCTTATCAGCACTCTTGATCCATGGTATGGAGATATCATAGTTTATCTCCAAATCCAATCCTTTTTGGCCTGAAATTTCAAGATCTCAGCGTCAAAAAATACAATTCCAATCCCAACAATTCAAAATTATTGGAGATACAATTTATCGTCATGGGGTGGACTCTATTTTCCGACGTTGTTTAACTCATGAGGAAGCTGAAAGGGTTCTAAATGACTGTCACTCTGGAGCATGTGGCGGTCATATGTCTGGGTTTGCCACAGCCCAAAAGATATTGCGCGCTGGCTATTTCTAGCCGTCTTAGTTTAAATATTGTATTAACGGGGTCCAAAAATGCCACAACTGCCAAATTTTTGATCGAAAGATGCACGCTCCACTTGCTCCTCTCCACCCTATAATTGCCGTCGATCCTTTTGCGAAATGGGGTATCGATTTTATTACATGTAACCCTCACTCGACTGGGGGGCATGCGTATATCATCCTTGCGGTAGACTATTTTACCAAGTGGGCCAAGGTGATGCCTACATTTTCAGCAGATGGCAAAACTGCTGCAATTTTCATTTTCAATCATATCAGTGCTAGGTTCAGTGTTCCACAAGTGATTATCATTGATCATGGGCATCATTTTTGAAACATTATGATGATTGAACTAACAGATCAACTTGGCCTGCATCAAGATAGTTTTACTCCATATTACCCATAGGCTAATGGTCTGGTTGAAGCCATCAACAAAGTTCTAGTCATTATGATCTGACGAATCATTGGGATTCATAGGTCGAATTGGCATAACATGTTTTTTTCAACACTTTGGGCGAATCGAACCTCAGCAAAAACATCAACTGGTTTCACTCCTTCCCAACTAGTTTACGGTTTGGAAGCTGTGCTACCCATTGAATGTGAAATTCTATCATTGCAAATGGCCATAGAATTACTTCCAGACACTTCCGAAGAGGAGAAATGTTTGTTTTACTTGGCTCAGCTAGATGAGAATCGACGTGATGCTGCACTAGCAATTGAAACTGATGCCAAACGTATTAAAGCTCAATATGATCGAAATGTTACACCTTGTAATTTTTCAGAAGGAGACCTAGTATTACTGTATGATCAACCAAATGATAAGTTAGGCACTGGAAAATTCATACCCATGTGGCATGGTCCTTATGTTGTTAAGTGAAAGCTGGCAAAAGGGGCCTATGAATTGGTAGACATTGACGGAGTCTCTTTAGGTAAACCCAGAAATGGTCTTTACCTGAAGAGATATTATGCTTAAATTTGGGTGTGGAGATTTTAGTTAGATTAGTTTTCTTTCTAGCTGGTGTGTTTTAGATTAGAAAAGTGTGCTTAGTTTAGAGAGTGTTTTCTGGTCGTTATTCCTACTTATCTTGATTTTACTCTTGATATCGCAGATGTCGATGTCTCTCCAAACATACATTGGTTTCGCTGGTGGTGCTTGTTGTAATAGACAGAACATTTCCTCCATAGCTTGGGTTATCTATTCACCCTCTGATGAGTTGGTATCTATGCATGGGGTAAGCCTCGGTCAAACAACGAAAAACATTGCAAAGTATAGTGCAGTGATTGAGTTATTATCTGAATCCATCTCATTTGGGATTCAGAGTCTAATTGTGAGGTTAGATTCTAAACTCGTTGTATTGCAGCTGAATAGAGTTTATGCCATTAGAAATCCAGTGTTATTGAGATTATTTTTGAGAGTTCGTCTCTTGGAACGTGAATTTGACTATATTGAACATCAACATATTCTAAGATATTTAAATACATTAGCAGATGCAATTGCTTCTCGAATGTTAAGTAGACATTTGAAATAATCAAATAATAAATTTAAAAACATTCCATAACATGTTTTACAAGATAACCAGTAATAGTGATATATCATAGCATAGAAGTGTGTCATATATACATCGTCTTCGATCATAGGTTGAAAAACACCTTATGATTTGCAAAAATGATAGTACAAAAAGCAAAAATGTCATATGAATCTACAACAGGTGATCATCTTATCACTGGTGATGATCACGATAAGAAACCATTGTACGAGCCACCCTACAAAGGAGCCTCCTGAAAGGTCCTGGGACCCCAATCACATAGCACTGTAGCCTAAGAGGAATGTCATCTATGCTAGTCTCTGGAATGTCTGCTGTCAAATGCTCTAGATGGTTTTCCAATTCAGCCAAGGTCTCTGTAGATTCATCTCGTCGGGCTGGTGCTGCTGCAGCTGGCTGTTTCCTCTCATAGGGCCGAAGAGTGGCTGGTTTCCGTGGACCTACATCTGCATTTGAAACCTTTTACTATCAATTTTTTGACGATTTAAAAACAAGAAAAATTAAATTAGAAAATGTTGAAAATGATTTTACCTGAGTCATCTCATTGCTCTCTTGGTGGAAGAGCCATGTCTGGGTCACCACGATAATCCATCCCAGCATAAGGAATATATTGAATCGCGAAAAATTGGTTCTCCAACCAATGAAAATACTTAGGAGGAAATCGAACAATCTCTGAACCCTCCTTAGGATGACGGGCCATAACTACAACCCAACGCATCAGTTTGGGCTCTCGAGGAAGTCCAGCTTCAACGGAAAGATGCTGTGGGACCAACATTGGGACCCTCTCTAAACCAAAATTCACAACTAAGAAACCATATACAAAGTTTTTCAGTTGTCCGTTCTTGGCTCTAGTCAGTTGGCCTTTTACATTAGCCAACACAGCTTCACACCAGTTGAAGACAGTGCCTCGAAAATAGTCTACTGCCATTCGCATTTGGGATCCAGTGGCCATATGCAGTGTTGCGCTTCCGCAGAGTCTGGTGACAGTAAATGAAATCACTTTGATTTCAGGACGAGAGATGGTTTTGATATCAATCCCTTTGTCCTTGGTTTGGTCATTACAAAACTCTAGCTGAAGGCTATCGATAGATTGGCCACCTGGCCTACTCCCGAATAGAGTCAATTGTTCACCTCTCTTGGGCAAACCAGTCGAAAAGTAAATGTCCTCTGGCTCCATTTCGAGCTAGTGGCCACCAATAATGAAACACTGGTCCTGCACATTCCACTTGTCTACCAGCCACTGCAGAAAGTCCACTTGGGCCCTCATGCCAGGTATGGCCGAGAATTTAAATAAGACGCATGCCTTTAATGCATCGATTTAAGGTTGATGATTGATTATGGCGAGGTCCACATCCTCGTGCTCCTGTTCCCACCAGCTAAGCATAATGTATACCGTACATTGAAAGAAAAGGCAGATTAGAACATTTTAAATTGAAGTTTTTGGGAAAAATTTGAAGAATTTGGAATTTTAGAACATATGTCACGGGGACCACACCCTCTAAGTTAGAGACAGTGCGTAGGTCCACACTCTGCCTAAACAGTGGGTGCAGGCCCCTAACTTTTTTCTGCATGCGAAAAAGCCGGGCCCGCAAGTTTCACATGCTGCGCCCGCGGACCCCCCCGAGCAGACCTTTAAACAATTTTTTTCCAAAAAATCAAAATATAAACCTAAAAAAAAAAAAATCAAACAGTTTAAACGCAAGAGTAAGGTGATGTCGATTACCTAGAGGTGACGATGTTCAATTCCAACAGACGGATTTTCCACAATCTTCACGGGAAGTTTCTTACCCAAAAGCTCTCTTTCTCACTCTCGAGTCAAACGATAAAAATGAATTTACAAAAGCCCTTTTTATAAGCTTTTTTGAATAAATGAATTTTTAATTTGTTTATTTTTCACTTTAAAGAGATAACTTTCGAAGCATTTTTATTTATTTTAAACAGGTATGAGTAATGTTTGAGTTTTTTTGCAAGATAGTGGATTTTTCAGGCAAAATTGATCATTTTCGACAAAAAACATTAGAGTCACCTTTAAGCTCTTTTCTGACTCCTAAAATATGAAAAGATTGTTGAGTTTTTGTTTTTAAGCTCGTTAAAACGGAATTAAAAAGACGGTCCACTTACAACTCTTTTCCGACTGTAAAAACATGAAAAGATTGTCGGATTTTTGCCATTTCAAATTCGATGTTGGTTATAAAACAACGTGTCATTGATCACTTTTTTACTTTCTCAGATCAGAGACACTAATTATGAACAGAAATCCTTGATTGTAATGGTCAAGCGGTTCTCTCAAGTATTATTTTATATTTTTTCAGGTTTGGGAGACACAAATTTACGAAAAAGGACAACCATGGAGTTTTCTTAAGTTTTTTTAGCTCCCTAAAATTGAAAAACGCCAAGTTTTTCCTATACTGGACTCATTAAAATTTAACAGTAAAGGACCTGTTCAATTACAAACAGGAACAGACCACTCCTTCTTAGGTTTCGAATTTAAACTAAGTTGGACTCATCCAAAGGATGAGCTTATAATCAAGCAAATATTATCCTCCTCAAGCTTGTCAAAAATAAAGAGGTACTTGCCAGAAATGGTGGGGGAAAAGAGAGAAAAATGAACCTGTTTGTCATACTTTGTGTCTCAGAAAAATGTTTAACCACTCTTGAACACGATACTTTTTGTTCACTTGGGTTGGGAAATCCTTTGCCTAAGAGTTAATCAAACCATATTGAAAGTCTTCAGCTGGTTTCTGGGTATTAGCTTTGGGTCAATTGTCACCAAACCATTTGCAGTGTCATTATGTGTTCAAGAGGTTAGCGAAAATAAACCATTCATATGCAAAATAGTTGTCATCCATCTTGACCATCCCCAAGTCATTCCTTGCAACTATATTTCTTCAAACTTCATCTATGATTTCGTGTTGTGGGCTTGCCTACGACGGATCACTTTCTATCGACTTCAACTCATTATCTAGAAATATGATCTAGAAATCGTTAGTACCTTGGGATTTGCATGACTCAATGGCAGGTTTCTTGCCTTCGACGATAGGTTGCATCATTGACCTTTGATTAAAGGATTCCGTGACATGTTCGACATTAACTCATCTATTCACATTTCATGGATTGTACTGAGTACCTTGAGAGCCATTGACATTAATGGTGGTTTCTCTCACACTTGTTAATAGTTTACATCATTGACTAGTAATCAAGTGGTTTCTACCATTTTTGACTTCAACACATTCATTCACATGGATAGAATCGTACTATTTCGGGAAGTAGAAATCAAGACCCTGGATCTAGTTTCCACCATCCAGGCTGTGAGGAATTTTGCATTCACTATACAATGGACTATTCATAAATAGATGGTTGCGCCCATACTGTGTTTACATGTGTCTATACTTGTGATGTTTAGTTAGTTTTCTAGTCAGTTTTGATCTGAGTATGGGAATGCCTACCTCAGCGATGATATGATCTCATATATATTTTGCATTGAATTTTTTTATAGGTTCCAACCAGGCTCTCCATAAGATGATCCTCAAAATGATAAAGCACTTCACTCTTCTTAGATGATAAATGAAATCCTCATCTACTACAGACTTCGCACTTTAGGGGGCAATCTGTTACACAAAATATTGTCACCATGACTTTCTGCAGTCAGTGTGAGTCTATCACCACTCATACTATCCTTCTTTGCAAGTTTCAAACCTCAGCTCTTCATTTCAAGCCTTAAAAATGAGAGAAAGTCTTTGAAAATCTCTAAAACTCTAGTTCCGCACTTTCTCTTACCATTACCTGCTGTCCTGCACCCCTTAGTCATGTTACCTGCGGACCTGCCTACTCTGTCTCTAAAGGAGTGGGTGCAGACCCCTGTAAAAGTCAAAAGGGTGCAAGTTTATTATTAAAAACTCACTTTGGATTAATTCTGGATGCTTCTAGAAGGAACCTTGATGTGGTTGGCTCACTCCTAGGTGGTTCATGCATCCCATAACTAAAGAAGCTAACCCCTTGATGAGAGGAGCTTATCCCTTTGAAGGAGGACTCTATCCCTTTGAAGGTGGACCTGGTGACTTCCCTCCTCTGAACTATAAATTGAGGCATTGGGCTGGTTGCTAGGGAGGTTGAAAGCTGAACATTTTTTATGGTAAATGTTGTTGGAATTTAGACTTCCTACTTGAGCTTGAGAGGAGAGATTACATACCTTTTGGCTTCTTTGGGAAGAGAGTGAAACTTGTCAAAGTAGAGGAGATTCTTGCTGGACCCTGGGAGGAGCTTGTATAGCATCAAGGCACCAAGGTTGTAAAGTTCTTCTTTGTTTAAAGTTAATACAATTAAATTCATTTTTCTCAATAAATTGTCTTCTATGGTTTATTTCATGAATTCCTTGATCATCATGATAAATATGGTTTATTATATTGGCTATGCAGGTGTTATTTGATGTGTGTTTGTTTGTGTTTGTAGGTTCTTTAAAAGGGAGCTCATTTGGACAAACGGAGCATGGCTTCCACAAACTAGAACTCGACTTGAGGTAGGGTCTGAAACATCTCTTGGCTTTTATTTATAAGTCGGATATTTAGATAAAGATAGAATTTGTTTGGTTTTCTTGTCGCTATATATCCATAGATACTATGGAGATCGGTGTTGTCCACAGGAACGATTTATCTGCCTGACAAATAGCTAATCAAAAAATAGTTTTGTGCCTAGAAAAAAGGCTCCATTTGTCTAAAACTGTTCTGTCGATCCCCTTATCGCAAATGTAGGCTTGTATCTTGAAAATCCTATTATGAACTTCTCTTAGCACACTTCGTCCTTGGCACACAATCTTATTTGTTCATTTCCATGCATTTTGACCTAGTTCTCCCTTGTGAGTGAGCAAAACAAATAGGTAAGAAAAACGTGTATCGCAAAATACCATATATCAAGAAAATGAAAGAAAAAAAACAACATAAAAATATTCTACAGATCACAATTAGTTAGTGATTCCAATGTTCTTCATCAAATGAGATGTTAGGACTAAACTTGGAATATATGAAACTTCATGTCAATAAATCGAGGTTTATATATGTGAGAATTAGATTGAAGTTAAATTCACACACAGTTGTGATATATGATCGAGTAAATGATGTTTTCTAAATGACATAATCCTAGAAGACGAGAAATTGGATGCTCCTAAACACCATGTGCATAACGTCTTGCTTGGTCCTCGCATTTGAGTGGTCTCTAGAACAACAAAAATTCTTTCACGATAACGTTTGACACAAATTAGTTGGACGATGTCTTCGATCTTCCTATATCTGCGATTATATTATTTGTGGAAAATCAAATATCCAAGACTTTGTGCAAACGTGGTTGTGGTGATATCAATTTCTTGACCATCAATCAACAATCTTTATATCAGTAGTGTACATTTGATCATGTAACATATGCTTTATAATTTCTTCAATTCTCTTTCACTTTTGAATCTCTATGCTTCTCTTTTTTATTAACAAATTAAAGTTAACAATTACTGTTTTACACAATTGAAGGAGCATTGTGTTTTTTAGTTTATCTTATATCTGGTTTGTGATCTTTGCTCCAGTTATGGAGATGATGAACAATGGGAAAGAGGGACCATGCCCTACATCTCTGTCTACTAATTTTCATTATCATTGCAAGATAGAGCAAAAAGAATGCTTGGACATCTTCTGTTGACGTTGGAATCAAATATTACACAATATTTCAATTATCATAATTTTTTTGTTTCTTTCAACTTTCAAATGCAATGCCAATATTCCATTATGTTATTCTTGATTATGTTTTAGAAATGACCATTGGTAGTAAAATTATTTGCATGTCATATTTGCCCTTACGAGTTTCTTTCCTGAATCACGACTGTGATGTTTTATTCCTTAGATATGAGTGCTTTAATTCCACTTTTCTTCTCAACTGATTCCACTAACGATCCATATGAGTGGCACCTCAAGAATGACCACAATCCCCTCCTATCACAATGTTGTTATGGGACCATAGAAATCCACGAATGGGCCTGTTATCAATAAAAATGCTGTTGTCAAAAATTTTGGTCTAGCTTAAAGACCGGGTGTTTTCGCAGCGCCTGAATTCTTTTAGCAGTTTCGCAGCGCCATCTATTTTAGTGGTTTCGTAGCGTGCTACGAAACTGGGGATTTGTTCGAGTTTTCATTGAAGGCCCAGACTTCAGGGGTTAAACCTTGTATTCAAATGCATGAGAAGGATGGAAGCGAATGATTAAAGTGAATTATTAACTGGAACTACATCAGCAATATAAATCAAGGTGGTAATGGAGAAGTGGCTCAAGGCTTTGCTGCCTTTTCTAATACACCGGTTGCTTATTCTGTTTCCTCTTAGTCTATCATTTCAATGTTCACATAATGGTTGAAGAATGATTTGTCACCTTAAATACTGGTATTTGTGAGATCCCCAGAAGATTCCTCTGTGAGAGCGAAAATTGCAGCAGTTGCCACATTAGATGTCCTGGCAAAGAAATTTGTAGGGAACTTTCCCAGTACCTTTAGTGACTGTCTTAGTCCTGTTGTTGCAAATCTCACAGCAAATGATGTAGCCCTTTCCTCAGGTTGCTTGCATTGCATAGCTTCTTTTGTTACTGAACTGGGGCCACAAGCATTGGCTCATCTTCCTCACATTATTAAATATATCCTTAAAAAGACATGGCGGGTTTGCTTGTCTTCATATAAAGAAGCAACAGTGTCTAAGATGGCAGACTTTGAAGGGAACACAGCTTCTGGGGGAGCCTTTTTGATTTCTGTTCTTAGTGTTTTAGAAGCAATTGTGCAGAAGCTGGGCGGGTTTTTGAATCCATACCTGGAAGAAATTGTTGGTCTTTTAGTGTTGCATTCACAATTTACTACTGACTCAGGTTCAACAGTATGCACAAAGGCTGCTTCAATCCGCATTCTCATGTCTGAAAAGATCTCAGTGCGGCTTTTGCTTGATCCGATTGTTAGAATTTATGGAAAGGCTATAGAGAATGGAGAAGCTTCTGTTTCAGCCATTTTTGAAATGCTAGCAGTTGTCGCTTCTAAAATGGACAGACCATCTGTTGTAACTTATCATGCAAAAATATTTGAGTTATGTCTGATAGCTTTGGACCTTCGTCATATGTTTTCGAGCCTCTTACACTATTATGGAGGATTGAACCCGCGTTATCAAAGGCAAACAGAGCGAAAAGTTGTAGAAGGACAATGGGATTTCCAAGAGCTAAGGCCGCTGCATTACTTGTATCATTTTGTCCGACAATATCCATATGGAGGAGGCGAAGGCAGATATGAAGAATGCAGTTCTGAAAGTGTTCATGTCGAAGATCGAGGAAGCTAAAAGCCAGAACCTTATCAATATGAAGGTTGAATCAATTTTGGAAGATTTGTCTTCGGGATTATTAGAGTCTATGAAGAGACACGTCTTTTGGTCCCGTGGCAAATTCATGGAATAGCTTAATGTATGGGCGCAAGTGTTTGATGAAACAGACGTAGCTCATTATCATCGTGGCCTAGCTTCATAAGACCTCTTTTTCTATGCGAACAGGTGGCAGGGGTGATCAATAGTCACTGTTGTTATAATGAGACATCTGGCAATTCTGTTTCCAGGAATTCGTTCACTTGAAATAAAGACTTTCATTGGAAATATATGCGCTATATATCTATTTGAAGCTACGCAACAAGCTGTGATATGAACCGGTGAATGAAACTGTGATATCTATTATAATAGCTTGATATGTGGGCGCAAGTGTTTGAAGTCATTTCAGGTAGAATATTTGCTGCTTGGAAGAGATCACAAGGTTGAATACGAGTTGCAAATGAATTGCCTAACAAGACAGTTCCAAGGGCGCAGAGGAATGTGTTTTCTCAAATTTTGATATATTTTGGGCCATTGTCTTTTTAAAAGTTTTTGAGACTTTTTTGTGTCTTCACACCTGTATGGAAAGACTAAAGGAATCATAGATTTGAAATATTGCTGTTTTGAGGTTCATATATTTAATTTTGATGACCTACAGCAGTTTCGTAGCGCGCTACGAAACTGCTGTAGATGACTGGTTAAGGTTTAAAGCTTGAGTTGGAATGCTGAGGTCAGCATATATTTAAAGAGATGGTTTAATATCAGCATGGAGATTATAGAAGATCAGTCAGATATTTTGAAAAGGAGGCCAGGTGTAAATATTCAAAGAAAAAGCCGAAGTTTTGTCTTTTGCCTAAAAGTCACTTTATCTCCGAAATTTTAGGGTTTGGATAGAGCTGCTGAGGTGTTAAATGATACACTTGTCCAGTTGTGGGATGGCTGGGTTATGAGTTCTCTTCAGTCACACGGGACTATCCAAGGTTTAAATGGCTTAAAGATGGATCATTAATATATGAACACCGAGGGGAGGCGGCAACCAAGAATATAGGCTTCATTTTCTTTTCGGTTGTTGAATCATCTATGCATCAAGTATCCGGAGCTGTATATACATTGAATCTGTTTTAAGTTTGGATATGGTTATTATTGCAATACTACAGGTGGCAAGCTCCAAGGACACAGCAGGGTATACAAGGAAGAAGACTTAAAGTGCCAATATGATGGAATCCTCTGTTTTCGTAGCATCATATCTCTTGTAATCAATTAGTTTGTTTATGTTATTGTTAAGGTCATTTATGTCAAAAGCCCGAGCTCCCTTCATGCTTGATGAGGAGTCTCGTACAGCAGTGTTTTGATAGGCTATATATAGGAATAACTTAGATGTAAAAAAAGGTTGGATACTTAATAGAAAAACAGTGTTGTTTTGGGCCATTGTAAGACCTTTTTTGACAGTAATAGTAAAACAAAGTTATTCTCTTCTCAAGATTCTCGAAGGATTGTCATGATCAAATGTAGTGATGATGTGTTATACTTTATGTTATTTTATGGTTTTGTTGTATGCAATCACTCAGAATTCATAATTATATGCTCTGACTTCCTGTGTATACAGCAAGCTATGTGTTGGTGGAATATATTTGACATGTAATGCTAAGAGCCTTGATTTCCATGAGGTCACTGTGTTTTCCTTGTTTACTTGATATTATAGACTCCATAGCCCAATGAGAGCTAGTTTGATGTGTTTCCAACCAGTTATGTTTTCATAAGTAAATAAAGAGTTAGTCATCTAGTGTGTGAAGGATTTTATCAAGAGTTTTGAGAGAGCCCTCTCTGATCAAAGAGGCTAATCTTTGGTCTAAAGATAGGTTGAAATAGTTACATGAGACCATGCTTAGTTGCAGCCCTCAGTACAGGTTTTGTGATAACATTTTGGTGCGTCTGCCGGGAGCTTAAGATTGAATTTCTGAAGGTAGCAGGAGTTCAAATGATTTTCAAGGCTGCAAAACTACCTTGGCGACTCCACACATCAAAGAACAAATTAGAAGGTGACTCCACTGCTAGAAGATCAGTAGCTTGATGAAGTTTCAAGATGGATTCCACTGCAAGAAAGAATGCCAGGTATGCTCCTATGAATCGGTCTCATATCCCTGGTTTTCCAAATCCTATGCCAAAGGTTGATTGGTTGGATGATCTTCCAATATTCAAAGATGAAAAGAAGGATGATGCTGCTCTCCATTTGGTTAAGTTTCACATACATGTACGTATTCTTAAGGTTCATTTCCCTGAAGATTGTCTCATGAGGATGTTTATGGCTACTTTAGAAGGAGAAGCATGGTCTTGGTATAAAAGTTTGGAAAATAATTCATTATCTTCTCTTGCTGATTTCCATGATGCGTTCTGTGAAATGTATAAAGAATGTTATCCTTCTTTGTTGCTGCTCAAAGATTGCTGTAGGCATTCTTTGAATCTTATTCAGTACTTGGAGGATTGTTATGATGATGATGAATTTACAGATGAAGAAATTTTAGAGGCTCTTCATAGCAATGTTTTTCAGCATCAAGGAGAAGGTATAATACTCCATGAAGCACAGCATGAGGAGCAGCAGAGGTTTAGTTGTGAAACCCATGTTTCATCCTTTGATATTGATGTAGAGATGCAGCAGATTGGTCTGGCTTCAGATCATGATGAAGATGAAATTGATTGCACCCAGCAAGAAGAAATATTGGAGGAAATTTTCTATGACCCTCAGGCAGAGGAAAAGCTTGCTCAATTTTGTAATTCCTTACAGCAGCTTACTTCAAATAATGATCATAGTAGTGAGGAAAATTACATTGTTTGTGAGCATCATTCAGATAGGCAGTTGGATAGTATATCAAATAAATTTGGTGTGGCTGAAGATAAGTTGTCTAAAGATACAGAAAGTTTTGAGAATCAACAAACTAACCATGTGTTTTTTGACCCTATAGCTGAATACATGGATAAGATTTACTGTTCAAGCGGCTTCCAGTTATATTTTCATGTTGAAGAACAGTTACACCTCATGCCGCCTCAGTTACTTTAGTATCTGATTTATTTTTGTTTCAAGCACAGCCAAAGGACTCAAATGTCAGATAAGATGAATGATTGGCTACATTGGAAATATCATGTTGCTTGAGCTACAAGTGGAGTTTGCAGCTGATAGGGTAGGTAGGTAGAGGTAAATGCAAAATAAGCTCAAAGTTGGCTGAGCATTTATTTTTCAGTAGCAGTAGTTTCTTTCTCCTACAGTCATGCTTGTCAAGCAAATTTTTGTTTGTCACAAATGGATAAGGCACTGGAGCTGCATGTTCTTAGCGCACCACAAGGGCACACTATCCCTAGTGGAGCCACTGTTATCACTAAAAATGCTGTTGTCAAAAATTTTGGTCTAGCTTAAAGACCGGGTGTTTTCGCAGCACCTGAATTCTTTTAGCAGTTTCGCAGCGCCATCTATTTTAGTGGTTTCGTAGCGTGCTACGAAACTGGGGATTTGTTCGAGTTTTCATTGAAGGCCCAGACTTCAGGGGTTAAACCTTGTATTCAAATGCATGAGAAGGATGGAAGCGAATGATTAAAGTGAATTATTAACTGGAACTACATCAGCAATATAAATCAAGGTGGTAATGGAGAAGTGGCTCAAGGCTTTGCTGCCTTTTCAAATACACCGGTTGCTTATTCTGTTTCCTCTTAGTCTATCATTTCAATGTTCACATAATGGTTGAAGAATGATTTGTCACCTTAAATACTGGTATTTGTGAGATCCCCAGAAGATTCCTCTGTGAGAGCGAAAATTGCAGCAGTTGCCACATTAGATGTCCTGGCAAAGAAATTTGTAGGGAACTTTCCTAGTACCTTTAGTGACTGTCTTAGTCCTGTTGTTGCAAATCTCACAGCAAATGATGTAGCCCTTTCCTCAGGTTGCTTGCATTGCATAGCTTCTTTTGTTACTGAACTGGGGCCACAAGCATTGGCTCATCTTCCTCACATTATTAAATATATCCTTAAAAAGACATGGCGGGTTTGCTTGTCTTCATATAAAGAAGCAACAGTGTCTAAGATGGCAGACTTTGAAGGGAACACAGCTTCTGGGGGAGCCTTTTTTATTTCTGTTCTTAGTGTTTTAGAAGCAATTGTGCAGAAGTTGGGCGGGTTTTTGAATCCATACCTGGAAGAAATTGTTGGTCTTTTAGTGTTGCATTCACAATTTACTACTGACTCAGGTTCAACAGTATGCACAAAGGCTGCTTCAATCCGCATTCTCATGTCTGAAAAGATCTCAGTGCGGCTTTTGCTTGATCCGATTGTTAGAATTTATGGAAAGGCTGTAGAGAATGGAGAAGCTTCTGTTTCAACCATTTTTGAAATGCTAGCAGTTGTCGCTTCTAAAATGGACAGACCATCTGTTGTAACTTATCATGCAAAAATATTTGAGTTATGTCTGATAGCTTTGGACCTTCGTCATATGTTTTCGAGCCTCTTACACTATTATGGAGGATTGAACCTGCGTTATCAAAGGCAAACAGAGCGAAAAGTTGTAGAAGGACAATGGGATTTCCAAGAGCTAAGGCCGCTGCATTACTTGTATCATTTTGTCCGACAATATCCATATGGAGGAGGCGAAGGCAGATATGAAGAATGCAGTTCTGAAAGTGTTCATGTCGAAGATCGAGGAAGCTAAAAGCCAGAACCTTATCAATATGAAGGTTGAATCAATTTTGGAAGATTTTTCTTCGGGATTATTAGAGTCTATGAAGAGACACGTCTTTTGGTCCCGTGGCAAATTCATGGAATAGCTTAATGTATGGGCGCAAGTGTTTGATGAAACAGACGTAGCTCATTATCATCGTGGCCTAGCTTCATAAGACCTCTTTTTCTACGCAAACAGGTGGCAGGGGTGATCAATAGTCACTGTTGTTATAATGAGACATCTGGCAATTCTGTTTCCAGGAATTCGTTCACTTGAAATAAAGACTTTCATTGGAAATATATGCGCTATATATCTATTTGAAGCTACGCAACAAGCTGTGATATGAACCGGTGAATGAAACTGTGATATCTATTATAATAGCTTGATATGTGGGCGCAAGTGTTTGAAGTCATTTCAGGTAGAATATTTGCTGCTTGGAAGAGATCACAAGGTTGAATACGAGTTGCAAATGAATTGCCTAACAAGACAGTTCGAAGGGCGCAGAGGAATGTGTTTTCTCAAATTTTGATATATTTTGGGCCATTGTCTTTTTAAAAGTTTTTGAGACTTTTTTGTGTCTTCACACCTGTATGGAAAGACTAAAGGAATCATAGATTTGAAATATTGCTGTTTTGAGGTTCATATATTTAATTTTGATGACCTACAGCAGTTTCGTAGCGCGCTACGAAACTGCTGTAGATGACTGGTTAAGGTTTAAAGCTTGAGTTGGAATGCTGAGGTCAGCATATATTTAAAGAGATGGTTTAATATCAGCATGGAGATTATAGAAGATCAGTCAGATATTTTGAAAAGGAGGCCAGGTGTAAATATTCAAAGAAAAAGCCGAAGTTTTGTCTTTTGCCTAAAAGTCACTTTATCTCCGAAATTTTAGGGTTTGGATAGAGCTGCTGAGGTGTTAAATGATACACTTGTCCAGTTGTGGGATGGCTGGGTTATGAGTTCTCTTCAGTCACACGGGACTATCCAAGGTTTAAATGGCTTAAAGATGGATCATTAATATATGAACACCGAGGGGAGGCGGCAACCAAGAATATAGGCTTCATTTTCTTTTCGGTTGTTGAATCATCTATGCATCAAGTATCCGGAGCTGTATATACATTGAATCTGTTTTAAGTTTGGATATGGTTATTATTGCAATACTACAGGTGGCAAGCTCCAAGGACACAGCAGGGTATACAAGGAAGAAGACTTAAAGTGCCAATATGATGGAATCCTCTGTTTTCGTAGCATTATATCTCTTGTAATCAATTAGTTTGTTTATGTTATTGTTAAGGTCATTTATGTCAAAAGCCCGAGCTCCCTTCATGCTTGATGAGGAGTCTCGTACAGCAGTGTTTTGATAGGCTATATATAGGAATAACTTAGATGTAAAAAAAGGTTGGATACTTAATAGAAAAACAGTGTTGTTTTGGGCCATTGTAAGACCTTTTTTGACAGTAATAGTAAAACAGAGTTATTCTCTTCTCAATATTCTCGAAGGATTGTCATGATCAAATGTAGTGATGATGTGTTATACTTTATGTTATTTTATGGTTTTGTTGTATGCAATCACTCAGAATTCATAATTATATGCTCTGACTTCCTGTGTATACAGCAAGCTATGTGTTGGTGGAATATATTTGACATGTAATGCTAAGAGCCTTGATTTCCATGAGGTCACTGTGTTTTCCTTGTTTACTTGATATTATAGACTCCATAGCCCAATGAGAGCTAGTTTGATGTGTTTCCAACCAGTTATGTTTTCATAAGTAAATAAAGAGTTAGCCATCTAGTGTGTGAAGGATTTTATCAAGAGTTTTGAGAGAGCCCTCTCTGATCAAAGAGGCTAATCTTTGGTCTAAAGATAGGTTGAAATAGTTACATGAGACCATGCTTAGTTGCAGCCCTCAGTACTGGTTTTGTGATAACATTTTGGTGCGTCTGCCGGGAGCTTAAGATTGAATTTCTGAAGGTAGCAGGAGTTCAAATGATTTTCAAGGCTGCAAAACTACCTTGGCGACTCCACACATCAAAGAACAAATTAGAAGGTGACTCCACTGCTAGAAGATCAGTAGCTTGATGAAGTTTCAAGATGGATTCCACTGCAAGAAAGAATGCCAGGTATGCTCCTATGAATCGGTCTCATATCCCTGGTTTTCCAAATCCTATGCCAAAGGTTGATTGGTTGGATGATCTTCCAATATTCAAAGATGAAAAGAAGGATGATGCTGCTCTCCATTTGGTTAAGTTTCACATACATGTACGCAGTCTTAAGGTTCATTTCCCTGAAGATTGTCTCATGAGGATGTTTATGGCTACTTTAGAAGGAGAAGCATGGTCTTGGTATAAAAGATTGGAAAATGATTCATTATCTTCTCTTGCTGATTTCCATGATGCGTTCTGTGAAATGTATAAAGAATGTTATCCTTCTTTGTTGCTGCTCAAAGATTGCTGTAGGCATTCTTTGAATCTTATTCAGTACTTGGAGGATTGTTATGATGATGATGAATTTACAGATGAAGAAATTTTAGAGGCTCTTCATAGCAATGTTTTTCAGCATCAAGGAGAAGGTATAATACTCCATGAAGCACAGCATGAGGAGCAGCAGGGGTTCAGTTGTGAAACCCATGTTTCATCCTTTGATATTGATGTAGAGATGCAGCAGATTGGTCTGGCTTCAGATCATGATGAAGATGAAATTGATTGCACCCAGCAAGAAGAAATATTGGAGGAAATTTTCTATGACCCTCAGGCAGAGGAAAAGCTTGCTCAATTTTGTAATTCCTTACAGCATCTTACTTCAAATAATGATCATAGTAGTGAGGAAAATTACATTGTTTGTGAGCATCATTCAGATAGGCAGTTGGATAGTATATCAAATAAATTTGGTGTGGCTGAAGATAAGTTGTCTAAAGATACAGAAAGTTTTGAGAATCAGCAAACTAACCATGTGTTTTTTGACCCTATAGCTGAATACATGGATAAGATTTACTGTTCAGGCGGCTTCCAGTTATATTTTCATGTTGAAGAACAGTTACACCTCATGCCGCCTCAGTTACTTTAGTATCTGATTTATTTTTGTTTCAAGCACAGCCAAAGGACTCAAATGTCAGATAAGATGAATGATTGGCTACATTGGAAATATCATGTTGCTTGAGCTACAAGTGGAGTTTACAGCTGATAGGGTAGGTAGGTAGAGGTAAATGCAAAATAAGCTCAAAGTTGGCTGAGCATTTATTTTTCAGTAGCAGTAGTTTCTTTCTCCTACAGTCATGCTTGTCAAGCAAATTTTTGTTTGTCACAAATGGATAAGGCACTGGAGCTGCATGTTCTTAGCGCACCACAAGGGCACACTATCCCTAGTGGAGCCACTGTTATCACTAAAAATGCTGTTGTCAAAAATTTTGGTCTAGCTTAAAGACCGGGTGTTTTCGCAGCGCCTGAATTCTTTTAGCAGTTTCGCAGCGCCATCTATTTTAGTGGTTTCGTAGCGTGCTACGAAACTGGGGATTTGTTCGAGTTTTCATTGAAGGCCCAGACTTCAGGGGTTAAACCTTATATTCAAATGCATGAGAAGGATGGAAGCGAATGATTAAAGTGAATTATTAACTGGAACTACATCAGCAATATAAATCAAGGTGGTAATGGAGAAGTGGCTCAAGGCTTTGCTGCCTTTTCAAATACACCGGTTGCTTATTCTGTTTCCTCTTAGTCTATCATTTCAATGTTCACATAATGGTTGAAGAATGATTTGTCACCTTAAATACTGGTATTTGTGAGATCCCCAGAAGATTCCTCTGTGAGAGCGAAAATTGCAGCAGTTGCCACATTAGATGTCCTGGCAAAGAAATTTGTAGGGAACTTTCCCAGTACCTTTAGTGACTGTCTTAGTCCTGTTGTTGCAAATCTCACAGCAAATGATGTAGCCCTTTCCTCAGGTTGCTTGCATTGCATAGCTTCTTTTGTTACTGAACTGGGGCCACAAGCATTGGCTCATCTTCCTCACATTATTAAATATATCCTTAAAAAGACATGGCGGGTTTGCTTGTCTTCATATAAAGAAGCAACAGTGTCTAAGATGGCAGACTTTGAAGGGAACACAGCTTCTGGGGGAGCCTTTTTGATTTCTGTTCTTAGTGTTTTAGAAGCAATTGTGCAGAAGCTGGGCGGGTTTTTGAATCCATACTTGGAAGAAATTGTTGGTCTTTTAGTGTTGCATTCACAATTTACTACTGACTCAGGTTCAACAGTATGCACAAAGGCTGCTTCAATCCGCATTCTCATGTCTGAAAAGATCTCAGTGCGGCTTTTGCTTGATCCGATTGTTAGAATTTATGGAAAGGCTGTAGAGAATGGAGAAGCTTCTGTTTCAGCCATTTTTGAAATGCTAGCAGTTGTCGCTTCTAAAATGGAAAGACCATCTGTTGTAACTTATCATGCAAAAATATTTGAGTTATGTCTGATAGCTTTGGACCTTCGTCATATGTTTTCGAGCCTCTTACACTATTATGGAGGATTGAACCCGCGTTATCAAAGGCAAACAGAGCGAAAAGTTGTAGAAGGACAATGGGATTTCCAAGAGCTAAGGCCGCTGCATTACTTGTATCATTTTGTCCGACAATATCCATATGGAGGAGGCGAAGGCAGATATGAAGAATGCAGTTCTGAAAGTGTTCATGTCGAAGATCGAGGAAGCTAAAAGCCAGAACCTTATCAATATGAAGGTTGAATCAATTTTGGAAGATTTGTCTTCGGGATTATTAGAGTCTATGAAGAGACACGTCTTTTGGTCCCGTGGCAAATTCATGGAATAGCTTAATGTATGGGCGCAAGTGTTTGATGAAACAGACGTAGCTCATTATCATCGTGGCCTAGCTTCATAAGACCTCTTTTTCTACGCAAACAGGTGGCAGGGGTGATCAATAGTCACTGTTGTTATAATGAGACATCTGGCAATTCTGTTTCCAGGAATTCGTTCACTTGAAATAAAGACTTTCATTGGAAATATATGCGCTATATATCTATTTGAAGCTACGCAACAAGCTGTGATATGAACCGGTGAATGAAACTGTGATATCTATTATAATAGCTTGATATGTGGGCGCAAGTGTTTGAAGTCATTTCAGGTAGAATATTTGCTGCTTGGAAGAGATCACAAGGTTGAATACGAGTTGCAAATGAATTGCCTAACAAGACAGTTCGAAGGGCGCAGAGGAATGTGTTTTCTCAAATTTTGATATATTTTGGGCCATTGTCTTTTTAAAAGTTTTTGAGACTTTTTTGTGTCTTCACACCTGTATGGAAAGACTAAAGGAATCATAGATTTGAAATATTGCTGTTTTGAGGTTCATATATTTAATTTTGATGACCTACAGCAGTTTCGTAGCGCGCTACGAAACTGCTGTAGATGACTGGTTAAGGTTTAAAGCTTGAGTTGGAATGCTGAGGTCAGCATATATTTAAAGAGATGGTTTAATATCAGCATGGAGATTATAGAAGATCAGTCAGATATTTTGAAAAGGAGGCCAGGTGTAAATATTCAAAGAAAAAGCCGAAGTTTTGTCTTTTGCCTAAAAGTCACTTTATCTCCGAAATTTTAGGGTTTGGATAGAGCTGCTGAGGTGTTAAATGATACACTTGTCCAGTTGTTGGATGGCTGGGTTATGAGTTCTCTTCAGTCACACGGGACTATCCAAGGTTTAAATGGCATAAAGATGGATCATTAATATATGAACACCGAGGGGAGGCGGCAACCAAGAATATAGGCTTCATTTTCTTTTCGGTTGTTGAATCATCTATGCATCAAGTATCCGGAGCTGTATATACATTGAATCTGTTTTAAGTTTGGATATGGTTATTATTGCAATACTACAGGTGGCAAGCTCCAAGGACACAGCAGGGTATACAAGGAAGAAGACTTAAAGTGCCAATATGATGGAATCCTCTGTTTTCGTAGCATCATATCTCTTGTAATCAATTAGTTTGTTTATGTTATTGTTAAGGTCATTTATGTCAAAAGCCCGAGCTCCCTTCATGCTTGATGAGGAGTCTCGTACAACAGTGTTTTGATAGGCTATATATAGGAATAACTTAGATGTAAAAAAAGGTTGGATACTTAATAGAAAAACAGTGTTGTTTTGGGCCATTGTAAGACCTTTTTTGACAGTAATAGTAAAACAGAGTTATTCTCTTCTCAAGATTCTCGAAGGATTGTCATGATCAAATGTAGTGATGATGTGTTATACTTTATGTTATTTTATGGTTTTGTTGTATGCAATCACTCAGAATTCATAATTATATGCTCTGACTTCCTGTGTATACAGCAAGCTATGTGTTGGTGGAATATATTTGACATGTAATGCTAAGAGCCTTGATTTCCATGAGGTCACTGTGTTTTCCTTGTTTACTTGATATTATAGACTCCATAGCCCAATGAGAGCTAGTTTGATGTGTTTCCAACCAGTTATGTTTTCATAAGTAAATAAAGAGTTAGCCATCTAGTGTGTGAAGGATTTTATCAAGAGTTTTGAGAGAGCCCTCTCTGATCAAAGAGGCTAATCTTTGGTCTAAAGATAGGTTGAAATAGTTACATGAGACCATGCTTAGTTGCAGCCCTCAGTACAGGTTTTGTGATAACAGGGCCAAAAAGTTCTTCTACAGAATATTTTGGGACAAAGGAAACCGTGTTTTGGAGCCTAATTACAGTCTAAATTGTGGGAGTGGTACCTCCCTAAGGTGACATCAAACCATAAGTACATCATTCCCAATAATCAAATAAAGGAATCATGGAAGTTTATAAAGGATCATGCCTTGATTTATAAGTTGATGGACATTTAGTCGAAGGAGAAAGATATAGTAAAATGGATCCAAAAGAAATGGAGATTGATGGGTCCAATAAAACTTCAATTGAGAGCCAAGGGTTTCTTCACAGTGATCTTTGTAGATCTTGAAGACCACGAGAGAATGTTTTAAAATGGCTCTTATTTCATGAACAGAGTTCTTAATCTTTTGCATGCTTTCACAATGTTTGAAATTGTTGAATTGGTTTTGAATATCAACCACGTCAATGATTTTTCCTCCAAATGTTGTAACTGATGCTTTCATTCTTGGAAGAGTTACAATTTAATGCTACTCTTTCCTATGATACTTCCTTACATCTTTTCCTTTGCAACATGTCATGCAATTACTAGTTCATAATCTCAAATAATATGTGAGAAATATATTAACCAAAATTCATTACTTATAGTTGTCAGTATAGGAGCAAGATTATTAGTAATGTAGTATGTAGCATTATATACGTTTTACCTACTGCAGGGCAAAGCTGGGATATCTTCTTTGTCATTGGAATTGAGTGGGTGCTCCTTACAACACATTGGAGCTATTCATTTGTCACCTTATTCCATTTGCACATGAATTATATAGTGAGATGTGCTTTTCATCCACTAGAATAGTTGGCCTTGCGGACAAAAAAAATTAGAAACTGACCAACCTATTGATAGGTTAATTTTTGTCAAAGCCCTATTTTGTTGTTTACATGTTGTTTTACATTTTTCATCTTGCAAAGGGATGGGGATAATGTGACAGGTCATCAGAGGATATGGGATTGACCATTACTAAAGGTAGAAATGGCATCACCGCTTCAAGGGATGACTTGCCATAGGGACTTCACTTCATTAATTATCATGTTCATTCATAAAGTCGGTTTTAAAATTATGAAAAATAGAGCCAATATATTACAGATATTGGGGGTGGAGATTTTGGGTAGAGGGTTACAAGGTTTGGAGGTATTAAAATGAGTATTTGGTAAAACTAGGGGATATTTACTAAAATAGGCATAGAGTAGTATTGATTATTTAGTAATAAAAAGAAAAGGGTAATCTAAATCATGAACACACTGATGGTTTTTTATCTCACCACTTGAAAGGATGTTACAAGTTCAAATAGCCACATGAGGGAGAATATTATATGCTACCAATACTTTTTTACAATGTTTCAAATCATATGTGAATGGAGAGGACTTTGCAAAGGTTTTCTATGAGGGTCAAGGGTTTATAGGCTTTGATAGTTTATCAGAATGGTGGCATGAGGAGGCGTTATCTAACACAATGTGGTCAGAGGAGGTGGATTTAGTTGTAGATTTGGGTGTGGTGAAGATGCCAAAGGTTGTTGAAAAATGTGTAACTAGGTTCAGTCTTCATAAGTATGAAATGTACTCTTAAATGAAAAGAAATTATTATTATTGAAGCATGGGTTTCATGCTCAATTTATTTTATTTTATAGGTTAAGCACCCATTGAGTACTTCTAGGGTTTTTCCTAGGTTTAAGAGTCATTTTCATATATTGAAAACCCTATGGGAACATTGTATCTTGTAAAGAAAAATTAGTTTGTCTTTAAAGTGTCGAAATATCTCCAAGATCAAGTTGGCCTACATGAAGAGCCACGTCTACCCTTGAAAGATCCTATATATAGAGAGGAACTTGTCCTCCATTAGACACACTCACTCATCTCATTCTATGCGAAGAAGAGGAATAATAAAGGTCAAAGAAAGAATGAATGAAGAGGAAGTTGAAGAAATTGAAGTGCTTGGGCTAGTTCTCTCTCTCTTGTGAAAGTCAAAGTTAGGGTTTCTACACTGGGACTATCTTTGGTTTTATCTTGAAGGAAAGAGAGAAGGAAAGGCAAGTGAAGGTCACTTAGGGCATCTCACTAGCTCTAATTCTCAAGGAAAGGAAAGTGAAGGGAAGAGAAGGTTATATGAGGGAGATCAAAGTCTCTAAGAGGAGCAACAACAGTTGCTGGGAGACAAAATTTCAGATCTGCAATAGGAGGTCGAAGTCCTTGCAGTAGGAGGCTGAGTTCATATTGATCTTGGAGGGTATTTATCTGAGTCACTAGGTCATGGTATTCATTAATTGAAGAATCTATAAGAAGAGAAGAGATTTAAGGGTTTTCCCCTCAAGAGGAGGGGTTTTGGCCCTAGCTTGCAACCTATATACTGTGTCATTGTTCTTGTTGTTTTTGTAGCTATTTGATGTATCTCACAATGTAATAATAAGGAAAAAAGATAATAAGGGAAAAGGTAACACAAAAAATTATCAATTTAAAGAGAATTAATATTTACTGCCCTATTGAGTTCTCAACAGGGTTTTCTCTGCTTATTAGCTATTGTGGGTTTTTGGCTTGCATTGGGGCGACCATGGTTAGGGATTCATGATAGTTTTGATTCCTATCAAATATTATCTGACTTATTGTATGGTAGCTCCTTTGGAGGCCTTGGGTCATTTTCTTTATGGTTATTTTCAAGGCCCTCATCCTCCTCAAGTGGACTACTTCCTTTTATCTTTTGGAATAAAATGGGTCCATATTTCCACTTGCCACTTTCTATTCAATGAAATCATTTTAAATCATGAATTTAATATTAATATAAAGGTTTAATTGTTTCAACAACATCATGGTATCTCCTCATGCAAAATTTCTTCCAGATATGAAGAAAAGGTCTTGAACAATATGTACATTGAGAAATGTAGTGCAAGAAAGAACTTGTACATGTTTCAGAAAAGCATAAATAAGACAAGATAGAGAGGTATTTCCCACATTGAACAACTGAGAGAAAGAAATGCACAATAAGGATGAACTTACAAGTTTTCAATAGGTTGAAAGGAAATTGTACAAAGAATCAATACAATCATATGGACATGTATGGCCATATGGAGCAATACAATGGTTGTACAACTTCTGCCTTTCTTTTTTGTGTAGATCATATACCTCATTTTGAGATGATTATGATGACCATGCAATTGTTATTTTAGTAACTTGTAGAGGTTTCCTTGAGGTATGAAAAGCTGATTTTGAGAAGAAATTACTTATGTATCTACAAAACTCTTTTATTCTTCCACTGCTTAAATTTTCAATTATTGTGTAATTGATGCTATGATTTGAAAGTAATTTCTACATTATATTAAATTTAGCAATTGATCTATTTAACTTGGATCATATGGATAATAGTCACCTAGGGTTGAATTTTTGTAATGTACTTAACCCCAAATACCTCAAAAGGTGAAATATGCCTCCAAATATGTGAAAATGTGTCCTTACCCCCAAAAATTTCTACTTGAGGGGGAAACACACCTTCAAATAAATGGAAGCTCTTCCATTAGGGTTATTTCTCACCCCTTCTTACCTGCAACATCCCCCAACCACCTCCTTGAAGAGGGTGTCCAACCTCAAGGCTCAAGTGGACCTTTGACCAAACCCATGTGTAACTTAGTGCTAAATGGCATGGTCTCAAGTTGGGTGTTCATCTTGTAAAGATTCCTTTTAGTTTAGATCCTTAATGCACATGGTGTTCAGCCTTATTTTTAACCTAAGAACAAGCATATCCATCAATAACATGACAAAAGAGAATGTAGTACATGTAACCATTCCTCCAACTACATGTAAAACATGCCTGAATGGATCCTCATAGTGAAATGCATCTCTAGAAGAACCTTCATCAAACCAACAATACACTTTATATATGCTTGTTCTTCCCTTATATGATGAAGAGTTCTCAGGCTTGATGGATTTCAAATGCAGATAACATTCCAAACTGGTACAACCTCCCAAATAGCGTTTTTTCCCAGTACATCGTAGCATACGTCTAGAAAAAACGAGTGTTTTTGTCCATCTCCCTTAACCATATAACATGGTTTTTTAGTGGCCATGTCTCCTCATG